>JAOTAX010000008.1:12291653-12319544 GCA_025629825.1 Erythroxylum guanchezii
GTATTGGCCTGGGAATTACATTTCCAGGAGGTATCCTACTATTGTATCTACTGATTTAGTAAATAATAGAATCTCTATTTCGGTTACCTATCAGAACATATTAAATCACATTTTACTTTTTCATTGGAGGGGACTGATGAATTTTACATTGTTAAGATTTTTAAAATTTAAAAATAAGAAGTATAATTGTGTCACTAAAATTATAACACTTATCTAAAAACATTTTTAATTACATTTTTAATAACGAAGTATATAATAATGCACAATATTCTGTTTCATTAAACTGATTTCAACAAATACAAGCACATTAGTTTCATTAAAAAAGAAAATCATGTTGTCCATCCGTTGCAATGAACTGGAAAAAAAGAAGAAAAAGAAAGAAACAGCTCAAGAGATCGCAAAAGATGGACAGGAGACCTTAACACAAAGTTGAAAACTGGCCTTTCCCAAGCTACTTGACTTGAGAGTTGAGATCAACTTGTGTCTCTGTTGATAGAATAGCAGGCATCATCTCAATCCCCAGCAATAAAAAAAGCATGGCCTTTTGGCTCCATTGCATGTCAACCAGCAGTTTACTCCGAAAAATATATATAACCTCTTAACGCACGCTACCTCTTAACTAGGGGCCAGATCATAACAAATGCTGACCCATGTTTTAAAATAATAGGAACATCCTTCTTTAATCCATATAAGGTAAATATAACATCCTATGACTAGTTACATAGATTGCAAGGCTGCTTAACCGAGATGGGTAAAAGTCATTTAATACAGGAACTGCCTCCCAGTGTACGTCTGCCCAAAGGACCAACTGGCAGGTGCAACGTTGTAGGACACCACACTACGCCCATTGCTGGTTGTTACTACAAATGAAAGGCTCTGTCCATTAAGGTAGGCATTGCTCTGCCAGTTTTGGCCCCAGTTTCTTGACATTGCTTGCCACCTAGTTCTTGAACCCTTGATAGCCACCGAACGCACATCACCGGCACCTCCTACGTTAGTTATAAGCACTAAATTGAAGTATGAATGGCCGTTTATGGTGAACCTGATGCCTCCTCTTCTCCTGCACCTGACCCTGAGTCCATCACAAGGCACACGAGCAATGTCAAACGAATATTCATTCCAAAATCTATGAACTGTTGCCTTCTGAGAGGCTGAGAACAAATTTGAAGAAATGAGTGTTAATAAGCTTACCTTCTATAAATTACTGGGACAATACCAGCTCTATACTGAGCAATTCTTAGGAAGATAGGTTGGGATAGATCAAAATGGTGGTTAGGAGGATCACACCAGCCTCCTGGCGGGCAAAAGTTGGTGGCTGTAACGATAATGGAGCCAGGAAGACACCACTGTCTGTCATTCACGCATCTGATCTCAAAGCAAGCACCACAACTTAAGCCATCATTGAACAATGCAGTGCTCAGTGCGGCTGTGTTCACTCCATAGCCCTGACTGTACAGGTTTCCATAGCCACATGCCCCTCCTGTAAATAAAACTGAGTATGTTAGTATCACATTATTTGCTTCTAAAAAACAACACAATTATCACGGATATATGTACCCATTGTGCCGGAGGCGTCACCTCCTCCATAGAAAGTGGCATGAGCATTTATCCAACCTCCATAGTAACCCTTAACAGAGGAGACAAATGAGAGAAACACCACTACAAGAAGTCCAACAAATGCCATAAATTCCTACAGAAACCAAAAGTCACAAAATTCTTTAGCATCTTGTAACATTGTGCGAAGATCATGGATTAAATTGTGAAAATAGTAGGAGACCAGAAACGGAAAGAAAAGGAAGATTGCTCATTACAGGAAAATGGAGCTAGAGAGAAGTTGCAGGGACGGAGACTGTGAATCTGGGGAGGAACTTGCAAGGAATAAATAGAAGTAGCAGTCAGCATCTGACTTGACTGACAATGTGGCAACTTTTTAGCTGTAGGGACCACAACATCCCATTTTTAAGTTTTCTTTTTTTTTTTTTTTTTTTTTTTTTTTTCTGGCAGAAGTGGTTTTATGGACTGAAACCGTGTGTTGTTGCTGACTTTTACCGTGAAAATGCCAAGAGTTCGTGTTGGGGACTGGAGGATAGAAGTGAATTTGGCACTACCTTTACAAATAATGTGCGCCAATAATCGCCCTCAGTGATCGGCTACAACAGGTGACGTATTACGCGATCATGACAGCAACTGCCCTGGTGGATTCTCCCAGAACCTAGATTGGTGTCGTATAACGTTTGCTGAATTCCGGGGAGAGTTTACAGGACTATCGCTAGCTTGGGACCTAGTGTAAGGACCCTGATCTCAGGCCAGGCGGCCCTATCGGGGTGGATTTCTCCTCAATATTGTCCTCTTTGGTACTTGGATTAGTCCACCACTCGAACCCAAGACCTCAAAGTTTTGTTGTTCTTTAAGAACACGCCTCTTACCATGTGGTAAGAGGCGTGTTCTTAAAGAACAACAAAACCCTCAATAGTAAGAGGCGTGTTCTTAAAGAACAACAAAACCTTGAGGTCTTGGGTTCAAGTGGCGGACTAATCCAAGTACCAAAGATGACAATACCGAGGAGAAATCCACCCCGGTAGGGCCGCCTGTCCCGAAATCAGGGTCCCTACACCTAGGCTTCCGACGACTGGAACTAGAGGTGGACTCTACCACGGTGCATCATATCATCTCATCCTCAGCCATCCGCTCCACAGCCTTCCACCCCATTGTCACGAGTATTTACGAACTTTTCACGCAGAACTAAACTGTTGTTTATCGCTACATTTATCGAGAGAGTAACAGATGCGTTGATTGACTTGCTACTCATGCAGAACATTATCTTGTCAGAGTCACAACTTTCGCTACTACACTTATAGGGTGTTAACATCTCCTGATAGAGGATCAGTCAGAGATCTGTTTCTCCGTATTTGTTTTGTAACTTTGTATGTTTTTCCCTTTAATCCAAAAAAAAAGAAAATATGCGTTCACTTACTATTTTTACTATTTTTCTCTTTTCTCTGAAGCTGTAGTTGGTTACAGGAAAGACAGTAGTTGGATTGGTGGACCACCGTAAATGAGTCTCTCCATCAATTCATTGAAGAAAGTGTTTTTTACCTCTACCCTCCAGGCTTTGTTTTGTTTTGTTTTCCAACTTTCTCAAATTCCGACGACTGCTGAACTACATAGTGTATGAGCCGTTTGTCTCAACATTTACTTATGTATCCCCGTGCGAACCTTGTACCTTCAAGCTTTAAAGAGACCACTAATGTTTGAAATCCCATTTCGCTTTCCATTAAAGTGAACCAAACCACAACAGAATAATTGTAGCTCAATTTGCAATTTGAAGAATGACAAGCATCTCCTCAAATGTGACAAGTTTTGTCAGTCTAAAAGGACCAGTCCCAGATTCCGAGACAAACGGGTCTTGCTTTCTCCATATTTACAGGTTTTTTCTTAAACGATTCCTTAAATCTAACATTGTCAATCTTACATCACATTAGGTATTTTAAGCTTCGAGCTTGATTAACTACTACCTTCCTATCATCAAATAATTTTTGTAAGATGATACAGAAGTCCTTGTAACTAGTTGTTAATCATCTAATGGCTACAAGGGTGATGTTGGTAGTTATTGAGGTGGGATACGAGCACATGATAATGTTCCCGCGGAAAGCTACTCTTCTACTAAAGGTCCTCCCTCATTAAGTACAGTGGAGGGTGGCTTTGTAAGCCATGAATTTCACATCATGTCATGTATCATGACCTCATTATCTTCCTTCTTGCATGAAAACGTTTTAAGAACACATTCTTAAGCAAAGTTTCTGTACTTTGGACCATTTGATGTTTAGAATTAGTGGTACTACTAAGCTCTAAGATCAACTAGCCATGTCAATATATTCAGGATCAAACCTAAACATGTGCAATAACTTCAATGCGCAAGGACGCATTAGCTGTTGAATCCCCTCCGCCACTATACAGTACAGACGTACGATCCAATAGCAAGCAAATGGCTGAGTATGCCAACCTGTCAAGATATGCTGAATTTACCAAGCACTTTATACAGTAGAATTACACTAAAAAAGAATACACATCCTTTTTCTTATATAATTGAGTACAATTTATTGAATTTATGTTATTATCTTACAGGTTTACAAGTTTATTTTCACGAGATAACGGATTGACATATATGACGATGAGGTTTTGTGTTGTGAATTGTAATTGTAAGTGAGGGAGGGTCCTTTGCATGAATTTATGGTGGAGGTTTTGGCTTAGCAGGATCACCAACAATTTTATTGCCCATAATCGCTTTGTCACTGTCCTTGGAGTCCCTGATGCAGTAACTTCTGCATGCAGGTGGGTAAATGATTGAAGCTTTTGATTTTTGTTTTTCCTTTTTTTTTAAAAAAATTTGAGACATTCTTATGTTGCAGAGAATAGAATGTTTAACCTACTCATTGGTACAATTTTACAGAGATTTGCTTCAATTTCAAATTTGGCATATCACTACAAGAAAAATGGATTTTAGCGATATAAATTACTAACAGAAAATAAAGATTTTCTATTGTGATACAAATTTGGCGATAGAAATTACTGACGGAAAGAGTCTTTAGAGAAACAGTTGTAGATAAAATTTAGGGACGGATAAAATGAATCCATCACAAATTTAGTGATAGAAATTTTTATATTTCTGTCGGTAAATTTGACGATGGAATTTTGCATTTTCGTCACTAAGTTAAGGTAAATTTACCGACGAAGTTAGAATATTCTGTCACTAATTTGCCGACAAGATCACAATATTCCATCGATGAATTTAGCGACGATAAGTTCCAGGTTCATCGCTAAATTTACTGACGGACATAAAATATTCCGTCGCTAAATTTACCGACGGAAAATATTATTTGTCACTAAATATTTACCGACATAATATATTATTATGTCAAGAATGTAGCGACGGAGTTATATATTCTGTCAATAACTTAGCATCGAAATGATATATTCCATTGGCACTCCGTAGCTAATTAGTGACGGAATATTGTATTTTTGTCGGGAATTTTAATTATGATAAATTTCAACCGTGATTTTTTACTTCCTACCTCAGTTTTTTGTTGATAATGTTATGATTTTTGTTGTACATTTAATTTATGCAAATAATATATAACATTGATTGATAAATGTAAAGTAAACATTATCCTGAATGGTATAATAAAAAATTATAATGTACACAAATAAGTACCTTTCAATTACTGTCAATTAAGAATTTATACAAAAACTTAATAGTATCAAACTATCATTACATTCACTTATCCAAAAGCTATGCAAGTGGTGAAGGTAGATGCTCTGACTGCTGCGATGAGATCCTGTGCCTACCGTTCAACTCATCCACCTCATTACGAAGCTGTGTTATGCACTACATCAGCCTCTCTACTGTGCTCTCTAACTGAAGTATTTGATGTAGACTGCCTACTAGATCCAGTTGTTGTGGATGTGAATGATTGCGAATAATATGTGTTTGCAAATGAACCCAAGTAAAAAATCCTTCCATGGTGGTCTGTACTACCTACTACATCAAGATATGCCTGATTCTCATCAATAGTTTCAGAGTTCTGAGGCTATCGTTCAATGTTTTCTTGTATTTAGTCTTATCATTATAATTGTTTATGTTAATAAGTGATACTTTTTAAGAATTAATATTAAATTATAGATTTTACATACATTAACTTGTCTGGATCGGGTGTTGACAAAGGTCGCATCATCATGCTACATCGTGTAAGTGTTCAAAAAGAGCTGGCATGGTGTAGACTTCCTGCCCATAAGCTTTTCATGGATCAGAAAAAATTGTTATAAGTGAACTACAATTTACAAAAATTTAGACAAAATTTTCTCTATTATGATGATATTTATCCTTGTTAGATAAAAAAATTTAACTCAACAACACAACCACTAATAGCACTAGACATTTATAACATTATTATTCTCCATAATGCACATATATTTTCATTTTAAATTTCATACATCAAATTACATTAAAACCAAATTTAATACATCAAAGTACAAAAATCAGTATATAAGTATAAAGTTTTGATATTTACAAGTTGAAGTGCATGATCCTAGCGGGTCAAAGATCCTTTAGTGTCTACAAGTAGACTTTTTCCGTCTGGTCCTTCACGTCTGTTGATAGAATTGCACTCTGAAATGGATATTGCCTCAGGAGATGCCCAATATTGCTGCCAACGACTCTATATTTTTTTTCAGATATTTATGGTGGTCGTACACCATTCTTGTGTATCAAAGCAAAAAGTCTCTATAAAGTGTACGAGCTCGCCTCTCCCATACATTATAAATTACAGCATCAAATTTTGGATCTAAAAAAAATTCTTTCTGAAAAAAAAAATATTATAAATACTTATAGACAAAAATATTTATCTAATTAATGTATAAAATTAGATAAAATAAAAAAGATTACAGAATATATTTTGTGCACCTCAAACTCTTGATAATAAAAATCCTTTGTCGGTTGAGAGACATTTTTCCATATATAACCCTCAAGGTATATCTTCTCCTTGAACTTGGATGAGATATTTTTTGAGCACATTCCAGACGAAACCATCCTAATATATAAGTTATTTTAGATCATTTTCAAATTAAAACCTATAAATTCAGTATAAACCTATGGTGTTATCATATATTACAAAATTTTCAGAATTTTACTTACAAATTGTTGACAATTGTGATGTATGTTCTTCCGTCAACTCCCTTAGCTCTAGGTTGGAGGTTGCCTCCTTCATCCGCAACATTTACCCCTGATATCTCTGTATGTATAGGGCTGGTGGATAACATAGCAACAAGTACATAAGGTGATGCCTCATCTAAATGTGCAGTAGCATCTGCAGAATGTGATGCTTCACCTGGAAATGCACTGGCTTCTCCAAATCGTTTTAACCTGAGCCTTGACCGCATCATGTCCTATTTTCTCTTTGATGACATATTTTTAACCTGAAATTCACATTTTATTGAATTTTTCAACAATAAAGCAATATAAATTCAATATATAAAAATATATTATTGATGCAATAATAGATTCATTCATATAATATTCTATTACAAACATGAATTAATCGCTATCAGTACTTAATTGTAAATCAAAATCATCATCACCTTCTTTTTTTGAAGAATTAGAATCAAACTCAGGCTGCTCTTCAGATCTCTTGCATTCCTCATCCTCTCCGGATGAAATTTCAACATATTCATTATTTGGATTGTTCAAAGATTCATTCTCATCATATGTTACACATGCATTTATTTTATAAACATCTTCATGAAATTCTTCACTTTCAATTCTCTTATATTCTCCTTTTCCATATAATTCAAAAACACTTCTAGTTTTTACTTTATATACGACCAACCAATCTGATTTATCTCGTTGTAAGCTGAAAAAGGGGACATAATACTCCTGGATCGCTTGCATCGCCAACACGAAAGATTCAAATTATCTAAATCTTTTTCGCTGGTTGATTTCAACTAGATTGTATCGATTGTGCACTTTTGTTCCAATATTAGGAGTTGGATAAAACCATTCACACATAAATATTATAATCTATTTTATTAGCAATACAGGGTACTCAATTTCAAGTATCTCAATAATTTTACCATAGTAATTCATCAATTCTCCCTGTATGCAAACCCCACTATTTACTATTGTCATGCTATGACCATAATATTTTGTATAAAATTTGTATCCATTAACAAAATACACTGAATATGATTTAACAGTTTGCAAGATCACATATAAACTTGTTCTCTATTGGATTTTCTGAGCCTTACACAAAAAACAATTTATCATATTAAATAGTATAGTGTCATCTAATCACTTTGATTTGATAATTCAACCATTTTAATTATTACAAGTGAAACTTACATATTTCTTGAATCATCGAGGAAAGTGTCTTTCAACTTTTTTATTGATATTATCCTATGTTATTTTGGGAATTAGCTTATGTAACAATTGCTCGTATAATCTAAAAGCATTATTATGTATTTTAGTTGTGAACAATAGTAATTTCGGAAACTCAAATAATCTATTTTAAAATCAACTTAAACTTACTGCACGAAAGGTTGAACATCTTGACAATTCAATAAAATGTAACCATGAGCAACCTCTATTTCTTCTGTTGTTAACATTCTTCTTGTTGAACGTCTATATGTTCGTCATCGATATGTGAAAATGGATAAGTTACCATCAACATCACCCGTTTCTCCCCCATCGTCATTACGAGGAACTTTTCTTTATCTTGTGTGCACATGCGGCTCAAAATAATGTGAACAAAATGTACTTGCTTCCTCCACTAAATAAGCATTAAATATTGAACCTTCAACTCTAGCCTTATGTTTGACATTTTTCTTCAAGTGATGCAAATACCTACGTTAGAAATAGGGTTATTACAATTTTGTGATTAAAACATGCTATAACTTTTATTTAAATATTAACTATAATTACCTCTCAAATAGATACATTCATCGATATTGAACTAGACGAGCAAATTTGGCCTCATGTGCTAAATATACAAGTAGATGCTCCATACAACCAATGAAGCTTGGAGAGAAAATCGCTTCAATTTGCACAAGATAACTGAAATTTTCCTTTCTAGTTTTTCCATTTCAACTAACTTTATTTCAGATGATATTAAGCTTTTGAAAAACAAACTTAATTCCGTTATAGCTTCTTAAACGTTATTCGGTAGCAACTCTCGAAATGCAATTGTAATTAGCCTTTGTATAAACACATGATAATCATGACCTTTCATCCCAAATAATTTGTACTTCCTCATGTCCACACACCTTACCAAGTTCGAAACATAACCATTGGAAAACTTTAGACTTTTCAACTATTCACATAAAATTTTCTTTTGTTTTTTATCCAAAGTGTAACATGCTTTTGGAAATTTACTGGTGCGAAGATATTTATCTAACTCATTCCTTTTACAAAAAAGTTTCAATTCAGCTCGTGATTTTGCATTGTCCCTTGTCCTCTCTTTAATGTTCATTATGATATTGAACAAATTGTCAAAAATATTTTTTGCAATATGCATTGCATCTAGATTATGACGTATTAAATTACTTTTTCAATATGACAAATCCCAAAAGACACTTCATTTTCTTCAACCAAAATTTTTACTAATGCTTCTATTAACTTCTTCAGCTTTCAAGTTCTGTAACTTTCAACAACCCTAATTCATCAGTCTCCTACAATATTTCTTCACCGGCTTTGTAAGGGGGAGGAGATGTTTGTACCATCCTATGCTTAATGAACTTTTGTTTATTGCACCTAAATGGATGATCTGGAGGAAGAAATTTTTTTTGGTTGTCAAACTAAGATGTTTTGGCCCCGTTAGGAAGATAAAATGCGTCAAAATCATTGCTACAGTAAGGACAAGCCAATTTCCCATCTGTGTTCCATCTAGGCAACATAGCATATGCAGGGAAATCACTAATAGTCCACATCAAAGTTGCTCTCAACAAAAAATTTTATTTAAGAGACACATCATATGTCTCCACACAAAATTCCCAAAGATGATACAATTTAAAGACCAATGGTTATAAGAATACATCAATTTTATGCTTTGAATTCGTAAGCCCTGGCTCAATCACTGCCAAGAAAATATATGCCTCATTCATACACATCTATGGAGGCAAATTATTAGAAGTAATTATGATTGTTCATGATGAATATTGTTAGCCAGATTGTTTAAAAGGTTGGAATCTGTCTGTCGACAATCCCAACCTCACATTTCAACTTTCAGCCGTAAACTCAAAATAGGTGTTATTGAAATGTTTCCATGCGAGTACATCCGATGGATGGCTCATTATCTCATCTTCCTGTTCATGTTCATTATGCCATCTTATAAGAGATACAGTAACATCAGAGTCATATAGTCTTTGAAATCTTAGAGTTAACGAAAAATAATACATCTACTTCCAGGGTATTAATTTTTGTTTCATATAACGCTTTTTAGGTTTGAACCTAGATTGACCACAAAATTTGCACTCTTGTAATTCCACATCATCTCCCTAAAACAATATACATCCAAAATTGCAACAATCAATTTTTTCAACTAACAAACCAAGATCCCTAATAAGTTTCTTCATATTGCAGATATTATCAACAATTGTATGATCAGGAAGTAATGATTCATTATACCAAACAAGAATTTTATCCAAACTTCGATTAGAAATATGCCCTTCAGACTTTATGTTCAATATTTGAGCAATTGAAGATAATTGAGTCATGGTCTCACAATTTGGTCATAATTCTTAGTCAACTGATTTTAGCAAGCCAAAAAACTTTTTACATGTGGGTTCGTTTCTTCTTCAAGATTTTCTATATTTGCCTTAAAGGTATAACCGGCTCCTAAGCTCCTAAGTTCTCGTTGTGACTCCTAAGCTTGTTAAAATTTTCACTGATAAGCCTCATGAGAGCTACATCACGTGTTTTCAGCCTATACACCATCCTAGGGGTTTATTATGCAAAGAATTGTCCTGTCAATTATATGAATTTCTTATGTTAATAATAAGTTTGAATTAATCACCTACAAGTTCAAATCTTTACGTTTCAATTTAAACAATGCCCACACATAAATACTTAGACTATTAAACCCTAGCTTAAAATCTCATCAATCATTGTTATAGGTAAAATTGCAAAGAACAATACAAAATTGATCTCATTGTAGACATTATTTAGTTGAACGACTTACCTTGATAGACAGACAATCGCAAACTACAAAGAAGAAGAATGAGGTTGGACAAGTATCGACGCTCTTCAACACAGAACATGGCTTGCAAGAAATACAATATTAATCCTTGTTAATGAGTGTATTATGTCATTTTGATATCATATTTTGTTAAACTATAAAATATAGTTCAACATTAATCCTTGTTAATGACTATTATAAAGTAAATTGACATAACTTGACGCATTTTATGTTTCAAAAAAATTAGGGACATGTGGATTTATATTTAACTAAAAATTTTTAAAAAAAACTTGCCCCTAAATTGAAATTGGGTTTTATTTTTGTGTTCATTTTTTAATTAGATTCATAATTAAATGCATAACTAAAAAGTAATTTAGATTTTTTTTAGAGTCTAAAACTCAAGATAGGGATCACATTAAAGATGAAAATATTACATTGAACAAAACTGTGCTTACTTTATTTGCGAAGAGATTTTGGTGTAAAGAAGAAGAGAAAGATAGAATTGTTATCAATTTCATTGGTGACATCTACATCAGTCTACTTATAGATATTTTTAAATACCAATAGGGAAATGCAAATGGGTTTTTTGAAGCTATCCTTTATGCACGTAATTATTCATAAAATTTTTTATTTATTATTTATGAATCTGATATTGGTGTTATGCCTTAAAGTGTTAGACTAGTAAATAATTCAAAGCTAGCTTAGGGAAGACAAAATGATAGTTAATCAAATGATGCACGGTATAAGTTGTACTTGATTTTAGTTATTTATTTGTGGCATTTAAAGTGACTTTGATTTGTTAGAACTATCTGTAAGTTGCTTTTTCTAAGATTTGTTATTCTTTCCGACTAATGTTGTGAGAAAGAGATGTCAACTTTTTTTTTTAGTTTTATTGCAATATAATTGGGCTTATCTTGCTTTTTATACAACATCTTTGTTCAAAATGATTTGTACTATATTCAATTGGTTAAGTAGAATATGGATCTTCGTATTATAAATTAGAACTTGAATAGAAAAGATATTTGGGATTTCTTTGTTTTCTTTTTTTGGCCCTTTATAAAATAAATTATAATTACATGAAACATTTTATTAGGTTTCTCACATTTTAGCACTATGTTAATTGTTTACGTTTGTGCTATGTCCTTAAATTTATGGTTGTATGTTATAGTTGTAGGTTTATAATTTCTTAAGCCTCTTATTAATGCTACAATAAGTTTGAGTGTTTTGGTTAATGTTCATAATGAATTAGATAAAAATTTTGTCAACAGGGGATAGGTGATGTTGTATCACTTCTCTTCATTTTTGGTTCTTTGGCTTGATGTTTCTTAGTATAAAAGTTCATGAAGTTCTTCTTTATTAGAAAATTAAGTTAGATTTTTATTTAGTGACATGATGACTATACTTACAATATTTTAATAATATAACCTTTTGTGATATGCATTATAAAATAATTTTAAATTTTTATTTAAAAATCCATTTCTTTTATTTTATGTCTTATTTTGTCTAAAATTAAAACATCTTTCACTTTCTTCAAATTCCAAACTCTAGCAAACTCACTTCTTTAATTTAGGTCTAATTTTAAAATATATTTTTATTTATAAAATTTTTTAGGTCAATTTCTATTCATCATTTAAGTACATCAAAAAGATCTTAAAATATAAATATCAATTTCTCTGGTCTTCAAATTATTAGCTGATCATAAATTAATATAACTAAAACAACATAGTTTGACAAATCCTTCTTGAATCTTTTCTTCCTCAAATCAATCCCTTCAATTCACTATATTTGTTTCAAAACCTAAATAACCATCATTCACTAACACAATCACGTTCAAACACATTTAGTCTTAAAAAAATAAAAGAAGACATGAATAGCAAACCTAAATTTCTAAAAGCATTTCCAAAATGTCAAATGGATGTATCAATTTTATCAAATGTACAGATTAACAGATGTCAGTTTAACAAAAGAGAAAGTACTTTGGAAACTGATACATGATACAAACCTTGTTGAAGAAATGAAATGAACTTATTGAGATGAAGGGGTCCTACAAAGCCAATGCAATCATTAAATACCTGCAAAAAACAATTGATTAGATGGTAGACAAAAAATTATGAAGAAATTGTCTTACCCTCAAAACTTTTCTTTTGATTAAATAGAATTTACTGAAAAAGAAATGAAGGTTTGTACTCAAACATTTAACAACAATTTACCTCCACTTAAATGAAAACAATGGATGATGGACTAGAGCGAAGCACGCATGATAGAGGATGAACGGCGGACGAGACCGACAACAATATAGTGGAAATGAAGAAGAAAGAAGATGATGGACCGGGGGGAGGGGCTTTGGGTAGGTTTAAGGTTGAATGAAAACGACGCCGTTTGGTGTCAAACCAATCAATTTTATTGAAGGAATGATAGTTCCTTCAGTAAATTACAGACGGATATTGCTTCTGTCGGTATATCCCGATGCTTATATTTGCCGTCAACCATTGCCGGCTATTTTACCGATGAACATCGCTCTTCTATTGCTATATTTCATTGGCAAAATTATCGGGATGATTTCCCTCTACCTTTACCAATGTCGGATATTTTGTTCGTGGCAAAATAAATTTTTTTCCAATAATGTTACCTGTAAAAAATTAATTTTTGTTGCTAATTTACTACGGTCTTGTTCCTGTTGGTAATGTTCCATAAGTAATTTGTAATTTTCTTACAGTAATAACGTAATATTTGTATTTCAGCTTATACTGTTGAAAAATGATACCTTTTATTAGTCCATCTAAATTATATAGGTGCTAGTCCACCGCATTTGAATCGACGGAGGAGGGGATTATAATAATTTGAATAATAAAAAATGCATAATGATTATTTACTAAAAATTATAGAAAATACATGCCTATAATATAAGGGCACATAAACGATTATCATATATTCCAGTACGACATAGTCTTTTGCTCGAGCTACGTCAGGAACTATGCTAGAATTTGCCTATTGAGTTTTATATCTCAAAATATAATTTGCTATTAAAAATCTTGAGTATTGTCCTACTTCTTTCAATTTTTATTTTTGTAATTAACAAGACCTGATCAATCCATGTACTTCAAACTTAATATATAAAAAGCTCTTCATATAGGGGAATCCTGAGAGAGAAAACATAGTCAGAAGATTGAATAGTCCTAAGCTCAGTAGGCCTTAAAGCTACATATATATCTACATGGTACTTTTTCGGATAACACTATTTTATGTCCAATTTTACGGTGTTTTATTGTGTCCAGTGATCTCAGCCATTCATTTATGCAGATCTCGCATGGACTCCACATAAATAAACGTGGAATCCGCATAAATGAATGGTTGAGATTCACTGGATATAATAAGACACTATAAAAATTAGACAGAAGATCTGGACTCTTTTTTCGTGGTCATTATCCTCATGTCCACCGCCTATATTACTAGAGAAAAGGCTTTAGACCCTACAACCTCCACCATCACCATCTCAGTCTCCAAAACTATTCCAAGGATGTAATCATTGTCCAATGCCTAGTAATATAGCTTTCAAGCTCACATGTTATGTTTATTTTAGAATCCACTACCAAGTTATCCACACGTCGTAACTTCACATCATTTGTTCGGTAAGAAAATTTGTTTTCATGACCATTCAAAGTGGCTTTGGTTTCTGAGAAGGTAAATGATTTTGCAGTGCTTTGCTTTCGGCAAGAGCCTGTCTCATTTGAGTAAGAATTAGATTAAACGTGGATGATTTAAAAGTATTTTTTATAATTGAAATCTTCTTAAAATATTTCGTGAAAAAAAAAATAACTTAGAGAAGCAGAGAATGAAATGCGTATCTATAGCCTAAATTGAGCGGGCCATGATGTCTTTAATTCACTTATTTGGTCACCGAGCACCTTTATCACTTTTATGGATGATCTCAGTGCAAGAAAAACCAACTTTTCTTAATATACAAGAAGTCAGTCCCTGAAAAGCTTCCAGTGAATAAAGTTAAAAGGATCATGAGCATCCAATAAGGAACCCTATAAAATTTGGACTCAAACCTTCTTCCAGGTAACTGATGATGATGACTCACGTCCAGGAGTAGACTGGAGTGACAATTGCCTGGGGTTTATCTGCATGTATGTTTTCTACTCTTAGCTGGCTAAATTAATGCCAAAATCAATCACAGACAAATGCACAGGAGGATAGCTATCAATTTACTAACGTTACAACCCCCAAAGGAGACAATGTATCAATCTAATTCTCAGGCATATCATGGTGTGGGTTCACTGTTGTCTATTTGATCCTGAGCATGCAAAAATATCATTCAATCAGATTTCTCCAATTAATTCGCAAGATCTTGAAGCACCTTCAGCTCAAATAATATATACACTTATTTTCTCAAAAAGTTGTCCTGAAAAAGGAATCCGTAAACTTCTTACTCCATATTCCTTTACTAAAGCAAGCAAATTATGATAATTACGATAATTGAGCATAATACAATTGTAATCATGGTAAATTATATAATAATAAAATTAAATTGCAATCGCAATCGCAATCGCAATGTCAAAGAAATTCTGATGTCCATGTATAACAACATATCGTACGCGAAAGAAAGAATATGCAAGCATCCACAGAACACGTCTTTCACTGAAACTCAGACTGCCACTGGAGCGAGGTACCAAGTCTTTTGCTTATGAATGATATGTTACTGTTAAGATGCATTTCAAATCTCGCAGACCTAAATAGCCAAACTTGATCAAACAAAATCGCTGGCATGCATCTCCTCTATTGCACCTAGTTAATGCTTGTTTAAGAAGTACCACAGACCAACACATCACGTGCATCGTAGTATGAAAATAAAGATTTGTTGCTTCATTTCCATTTTATTTGTTCTTCGCCCTTTCAATTCCTAATCGTATGCCATATCTTTAATGCTAAACCCCACCTAGATTCCACTGTCTTTGATTTTAGCAATATCCAAATTTCTTTTATTTTTAAATTGTTACAAGAAGCATGAGCGGAAGTGTTGCATATGGAATCGAAATTACCACAACAGGTACAACGTGACACATGGAACTGCTAATTCTAAAAATACATAAGAAAAAAAAACAGTAAGATAAAATTTTAATTTTAATTTACGGTTTCAACTTAATAATTTAAGTTATAATTTCAACACGAAAAGAAAGAAATAAAATAATAACCAAATTAAAAACATATATACAATATAGACTATATATATATTTAATGAAAGATTGTATGAAATATGCTAATAAATTGACAATATGAAAGGTTTCAAACAAAAAAGAAACTGATTGTTAAATTTTTCGTTTTTCAGTCTTCAAGGTTAATTAAATTTGAAAATATTGGGAGTGCAGTATAATTGAGTATCATGGCCTATCGAAAATTATTAACCTCAATCAAAGATTGGCTATGAGATTGTGAAGAATTAGAATATACCAATAGGAAACTGCAGAGTCACCATTTGACAAGATATACGTGAATGAGGCTAAAATAGTTTCCTTTCCTTTTTTTTGTCTGGGAGAATTACCAAAATTACTGTAAAATGGTCAACACCTCAGCTTTCAGATCGATGATTGTTATGGAGATAAATAAATCAGAGGGTCCGTCTCATGTCTTGTCGCCAATACCAGTGGTCTGGTAAGCATCCAACATCAAGTAACCAGATTCGTCTACCGGCACGGATCAAAAACAACCGACGAGTAAAAGGCAGCTTCCCACATGAGGGGACTACTGTTTCAGTAAGTTGTGGAAGGAGACGATTCACTTAAAGTCATGGGACAAGCCAATTTATGAGACCCAAAATGAATGAAAATTGGAGATAATTCCATCGAAGGTCAGGTCAATTTCTGAAGTTCAAGTATTGTCCATTTGCATTAACTTTGGAATGGAATGATACCATTGAATTTGAATAAAGCCTCAGCGAAGGAGTTCAGTTCTGACAAAAATAAAGAGCAGCACCTTTTAATCGGCTCAGGACTACATTTTCTTGCCTATATCATATAGTATAAAGCTCAGTTATGAAAGTTTCGCCTTAAGTTATCAACCAAAAATTAGTCGAGAGCTCCAAGAACTTAGGGCTTAGGATACACGCTGACTAAATTATTTTATATGGAAAGCCATTGATCGTGTTAATGAGGGTTTCGTGACTCTTTCAAAAGATGCAGATTGATAAAGTATGATGTGCAAATTGTAAGGACTAGACACACCTACTACTTAAGAAGATGCAAGTTTGATACGAATATTCAATTATTTTAGTGTGTAAAATCAAATTAAAAGAATAAAGAGTATTTCAAAATTTCAGAGTCTAATATTATTTATAAAAAAGAATCCTAAATCATGATTGAATCTTCATAAATTAGTTTAGGGTCAAAAAACCCTAAAATTCCTTCAAACTTTTAGCAGTAAACTTTAGGATGTGGTAAAATTTGGGATAGTTTTCTGGTGAAATGGGTGGGACTTGCCGACATTGAGAAGGAATTAAGAACTAACCCAAGTGCAACTGTCGGTGGCTGAAGAGCTCACAAAATCCTTGCTAAGTTCTTCAGCACCAGTTAGTCGTTTCTAATGCATCCAAAACAGAATTGATGTTATTTTGGCTACGAGTGTCGGTTCCTACAAGTCATTTAGATAAAAGACTACAGGCACCGGGAAATCTTTAGATTCCATCAGTAAAATTTGGAGTACACTTCAGAGAGTACTGTTGAATATCAACATCCTCACATGGTAGGCCACAGCCTAGTTACCATTTGCAGGGAAAATTTAACCCTTGGACCAAGTCTTGCAACAAACATGTAAACCTTCCTAAAATTTTCTACTTCAAACTAGCCCTGGACCCCATCCTCGCCCTTTTATAGCTTGAAAAATTGAAGGGAGTAATAGTTTCGTAAACTTTTCAATTTTACCGTAGACGTCTCTAGCACAAACGAAAACGAAAATAATCAAAAACGAAATAATAACAAGCACCAAAAATTTGGTAACACAGTTCGGCACACCTTGCCTACGTCTGCGGGGTTTCACTCAACTTAATATTTTCACGAAAGTACAATAAAATTACACGGCTTTATTGAGTCGACACCACTCAACTCTTGACACTATCTCTCAATCTCACTTTTCGTGAAAGAATTTCACACCCAATAATGCGACCGACTCATGTTAATCTCGTCAAATGATTTTTTTAAATTACTTTTAATTAAACAACAATTAATAAAAATAACTCAAGTACTCAATCAACTAAGAACATAACAATGGTATAGTTGAGATAAAAGAAAGACTTCCCTATGGTTTCATCTTCTCAAAATACATCTGAAAATATGTCCACCAGTTGAACTGATTCATCCCAGCTTCAACAACTCCAATTAAACCATATAGGATACTCCACATACTATGTATATTTCACGCACAAACCCAGAAGAGATGTGCGTGTTCTGAGTTATAAACACCTTGGGTTAACCCATGATATTTTTCTCACAAAGAACACATGCACAACCCCATATCAGCAAATCTAGAAAATCACACGTTAATGCCCACTGCACCGTTTCTTCTCTTACGCACACTCGAGATTTTCTTCAGTTATAGATGGAGACGTGCTCAATTAACGCCCACTACATAAGAACAATTCTTGGAATTTTAAGTTCACCAACAGTATTTCACGCACAAGAAACCCATCTATAACACAGGATATATCTTCTTTTTTATTTATAGTGCATTTGATACCCTAGCTTAATCTCCAAACTTATGGTCACTTCTTTTTTTGCAGAGACTTCAATATCCAAGCCACGTGTCTCAGTTGATGAACCAATAAAGCAAGTTACGAATGCAACTCCAATTTAAAATAGAGTTCTACATTATCCTAAAAATCCATCATACCTCTTCTCAAGATACACATCTATTCAAGATAGAATTTTATAACATCTAAAATATTATCCAAAATAGCTTTTTGAATCCAAGTCAAATCAAAATTGTTGTTTAATCACAACAAGCCATGATCTAGCTGCCATTACCCAATTAAATTCAATGTAAATCTTGAAGTCACATTATCTTATAAGTCCAATTATCTAATAATGCCAAAATTAAATAATAAGATATATAACATATATCCTTTTTGACATTATTTGTCCCATATTTAAAACTCCCCCTAAAGGAGATAATTGGACATATATATATCAAATGCACAATCCACGTGAGATGAAAAAAGAACTCCCCCTTAATCAAATATCAAGTTCCAAAAAACATCACAATTATCCAATCATCTAAATCTCTCCCCCTTGGGACAAAAAGATGCCAAAAAGTAAAGCGAATAGTCACACATATACCTTGAAATCTTCCCCTGAATGGAATAGTCACTAAAAACAATTTGATGTCTCCCATTGGGACAAAACAGTATCAAAACGCATAATCATAAGAATAAACCATAGGTGCAGTGGAAGAATCATAAGCATGCCAAAATGACAACTTACCACCAGTCAATACACATGTCAACATATCATTACTTACTTCAATTCCATCTTCATAAGACTGATTAAATTCATAAACCTAAGCAAATAAAGATGAGTTCTGCCAGTGTAGTGAGAGAGAGACTCATATTGATGAGAGAGTTGAAGAGTCTTCAATGGAGCCAAATAGAAGTCACAACGTAAACTACAAAAAAGTTGGAACGATAATGGCAACATAAAACTAAAGAACTAAAGTACACAATTTTTTTATGTTTTGTTTTTTTAAAACAATACAAAAAAAATTCAAAAATGTAAATTATACAGTCCCTGTGCCTCTCGAAGAAATTCAATTTCCAGATTTACTCACTTTTTCATCTTGAGTTACTTCCTTCTCGGTTACTGTTAAACAAGTAACTGGACTTTTGCTGTACAAAGTAATCTTCTTCACTTCTGTATTCATTATCACTCCAAGTGCTCGTATAGGATTTTCCTTTTTTCTTCTTCAAGATATTAGCACCAATGTTATGAATATCTTACAGGACAAGGTACCGGATTGAGTTATAGTACGGTACTGTACCGGTACCTGTACCGGTCAGTACTAGATATCGTTTTGGGTAATTTTTAAATTTTATAAAATAGTCCCTAAAATTTTTAAAATAGTCCCTTGGTATATTGTACAGTTGTACTGTATTCTTTACTAGTTTACTGTTTACATCAACCCTGTTTTCAAAAATCATAATAATAAATAACAATGACAATTAATAATTTAATATGAAATAATAATAATTTTTAAGTATTTCACATATAAATAATAACCACAATTAATATAAACAAAGACAATCATCATCATACAAATATAAAATTAAGAATAATAAAAAGTATTTAAAATATTACAATAATACAATTTCATCATTTTAATAAATAATATTACATCAAAAGTTTCAAAATATCTAATAAAAAAACAACAAATATCCGTAAGCAATTTACAAAAAGAGTTGATGACGATGAAACGATCAAGTAGATGTTAAACCTGAAACAAACATATTACAGTTACATTCCATATATAGAATTTAATATAAACATCAAATACAAGTAAAATTAAAAGAAGAGGAAAAACAAAAATCTAGAATTCAATGGTCAATGGGAGGATACCCGCTAGAACTGCACTGACCCCAATAATCATTTGATACAAAATCCTCATCAATGAGAGGAGCTTCATCATCATTATCATTCAAATTTAATGCACCAAATGACATGTCAATGCTTTTCCATCCAAGATTATCTTCCAAATTCAAATCATTCACATCAACCAAATTCAGTTCTTCAGAAATCCAATCCGCCAAAAATGCCCTAGTCTAAAATACACAATAGGATTCAAAAATGCTCCAGCTGCAAACAATGGAGAAGAAAGTTATTTTTCCCCTTCTCTCATTAATGATTGAAAGAGATGGTGTGTATAAAGAAGATCTATTTTTCATATTAGCCTTGATTGCTTCCGTCGCTCTATCCATGAGAAATTTTTTTAATTTAGATGTAAATTATAAAAAGTATATCATCTGTATAATAATATGCAAAATAATATTTGATAATTGAATTATTTAATAAATTACTAATTAAGCATTAAATGAGAAATGAATTGGCTGAATGAGTTTTCAATATACTTATAATATTTTTACCTTTAAAGAAACTATATCTTTATTGTTAATAGAATTTCATTTATAACATTATTCTTATTAAAATTTGATTTAATTTCTTTTTTGTTCATTTAAAATTTAAAAATGCAAAAGGCTTTATTAAACTTATTATACAAAAGGATAATTTTAGGATAAATTAGATTTTAAATTCAAAATTTTGTGTAATTTTATAATATTAACTAGAATTATAAAAAATATTCATAAAAATATAAATGGGCTCATTTATAATTTTACACTACATTTACATAATTAAAATAATTAAATAAATAAGTACACGAAAGCTTTAGAATGAGAGGACAATAGGACATTGCTTTAGCTTTTGTTATCTCTCTTCCCTTCCACCGACTTTCTAGTTTCTTCTATTCACCTTCTTTTCTTGCTTTTTTTTTCTTTGTTTTCCTTTTGTGTCTTAGCTTTCGTTCTTTTAGGTCAAGGTTAGTTACGAAGAAAAAGTTTGATTCTGGGTATGTAGTTCAAATTTGTAGCAACAGGAACTAGTGGTGGTTGACTGGTTGTGGAGGCTTCTGTGATTGGCTTAGGCGTCGGTCACGTGAGGAAGAGATGATCGCGGAGTAGTGGCCAACGACAGTAACACATTAGGCAGTGAGGGAGAGACGGTGGTGGCTGGGAGATAAAGAGGAGAGAGAGAGAGAGAAACAAAAATGTGAGATTCGGAGGGATGAGTTAAAGTTAGTAGGAGAGGCACGGAGGTCACCAATACCAAAAAGCTTGGTTTTGTACCGTTTTTCGTCCAGTACGGTACAAAAATCTTAACACTGATTAGCACACTCTGCTTGAACATGTCAGAATCCTTAACACTCATGGCATTGAATTCTCTTTATCTTTCTTTCTCCTTTTTGAGTTTTGGCTTGTTGTTTGAAGTTGTTGTTTGATGAGCTCCCGTTGTTTTGCCTAAACTCAGGTCTGTCCTTTTTCACTCTCTTCAGCCACTTACTGAACTCTCATATTAATAGCTCCATATCCTCATTCTCGTGGAATTCATCTTCTATATCATTCATATCTTTTCCAGTTTCAGCCTGTAGTGTCAATCCTTTGCTTCTTTCTTATTTATGCCTTAAAAGATTCATTTCAAAATTTGTAAGAATTTCAATTACTTTCTCCAATGACAGGTCATTAATGTCGTAGGCCTCCCGCAATTTTCGGAATAAATCTCGGAGGTAATGATCTCAACGTCTTCTTGACTAGTTTAAGATTGGAATATTTATTCCTGAGTTGATGTGCCTAATTCGTTATATCTCGCAATTTTTCATTAAAATCTCCAATAGTTTCATTTTCATCCATCTTCAATTCCTCAAACCTCACAGTTAACATTTGTAATTTTAACACGATCACAGATTTAGACCCTTCATGAATAGTATGCAAAGTATCCTATGCTTTTTTAGCGTATTCACAGGTTGATATCATTGAGAAGCGTCCTTCATCAACATCACTGAAAATTGTGTGCAATGCTTGTGAGTTTCAAGTGCTCTTTCTTCTTAAGCTCTTGTCCATTCAGATGGATCTTTTAGAACTGTCTTTCTTTTATCGTCAGTAATCATCGAATATGTCCAGCCATGTAACATTGAGTTCCATGCTCTTGTTCCCTGTGCCTGAATAAAGACTCTTATCTGTGATTTCCATGCAGGATAATTGGAGCCGTCCAATAGCGGTGGCCTGATAATTGATGCTTCTTCTCTTATGACCATAATTGTGAAACTCGGATTCACACTAACTTGCTACCAAGTTCTGACTCGATGACCTTGCTCTGTTACCAATTGAAAAACCGAAGGGGGTAGTAGTTTCACAAACTTTTCAATTTTACCGTGGACGTCTCTAGCACAAACGAAAAAAAAACAATCAAAAACGAAATAATAAAAAGCACTAGAAATTTGATAACGTAGTTCGGCACACCTTGCCTACGTCTGCGGAGCCCTCACCCAACTTAATACTTTCACAAAAATACAATAGATTTATCTAAGACTTTATTGAGCCGACACCACTCAACCCTTGACACTATCTCTCAACCTCACTTCCCGTGAAAGAATTTCACATCCAATAACGCGACCGACTCGTGTTACCTCGTCAAAGGATTTTTCTAAATTACTTTTAATTAAATGACAATTAATAAAAATAACTCAAGTACTCAATCAACTAAGAACAGAACAACGATATACTTGAGATAAAATAAAGACTTCCCTATGGTTTCAGTTTCCCGAAATACATCTGAAATCTATCCACCAGTTGAACTAATTCATCCCAGCTTCAACAACTCCAATTAAACCATACGGGATACTCTACACACCATGTATATTTCACGCACAAACCCAGAAGAGCAAGTTTGGAAAATAGAAGTTAACCCACGGTGTTTATAACTCAAAACACGCCACATCACATAAAAACAACTCTCAGAATTTTGATGTTAACCCACGGTATTTTTCTCATAAAGAATACATGCATAACCCCATATCAGCAAATCTAGAAAATCACACGTTAATGCCCACTGCATCGTTTCTTCTCTTACGCACACTCGATATTTTCTTCAATTATAGATGGAGACGTGCTCAATTAATACCCATTGCATAAGAACAACTCCTGGAATTTTTAAGTTCACCAACAGTATTTCACACACAAGGAACCCATCTACAACATATGATATATCTGTTTTTTATACAGTGCATCTAATACTCTAGCTCAATCTCCAAACTTATGGTTACTTCTTTTTTTGCAAAGGCTTCAACATCCAAACCACGTATCTCAGTTGATGAACCAATAAAGTAAGTTACGAATGCAACTCCAATTTAAAATAGAGTTCTACATTATCCCAAAAATCCATCATACCTCTTCTCAAAATACACATTTATTCAAGATAGGATTCCATAACATTTAGAACATTATCCAAAATAGCGTTTTGAATCCAAGTCAAATCAGAATTGTTGTTTAATCACAACAAGCCACGGTCTAGTTGTCATTACCCAATTAAATTCAATGTAAATCTTGAAGCTACATTATCTTATAGGTCCAATTATCTAATAATGCCAAAAGTAAATAATAAGATATATAACATATATCTTAACATAGCTTACTTAAAGCCACTAGAATCAGCCTCCTTCGACAACTCCGGTGGCACTTTTGCCTCTCTTTCCACTCCTAGCTGTAAATTATGGACAGATACATTCGACTAAGTTACTCAAATCTCTTGTCGTACCAACCCACGTCGAAGAAGCATTAAGGTAAAAGCCTTGGTTTCGACTTATAAATGGATAAAATAATATCGCATCTTAACTCAAAATTTTAAACAATAAATTACGAGTTCATATATAATAAAAGCAATCATATATTTCAATCTTAAATAATAAATTATGAGTTTATAAAGTCAACGTATCCAGTGCACAAAGCTCCCTATTTTACAATAATCCAGGGAGGGTGTGGTTCAATTCGAGTCAATGTGAAGTCAAGAAGTTCACTCAATTTGATCGAGTATTAAGTTAAACTCATATTTTGTATAAAAAATATCTAAGTTTTCGACCTGTGCATTCTAATTTCATTGAACGACATCATGTTACTTTAGATAAAATGGTGTCGTTCAGTACCTCTCTCTTATTCTTCTCATCTTCAATAACATTATAGATTAATTAATTAATCTACAATGCAAGTAGCTAGCTGAAGTTCTCCCTTTCTGTTGTGTATCTTCCTAAATCCCAAATACTAATTATGTGAGATTTATTTTAATTATTGTTTGAAATAAAATAAAACTAAGAAAAGAGAAAAAGAAAATAAAAAAGGGTAAAAACACCAAAATTGTTCTCAGTGAAACATTACAAGGGTGGGCTTTGTTCTACTTGCAAGTGGTGGCTCACCAAGTGAAGATTTTTTTTATTGGCCCATGGGTGGAAGGAGTCGGTGCTTCATTGCTTTGTGAGTAAGGTGTTTGTTCTGTTGGCTTATTGGAGAAGCCAATTTATAATGAGATAAAAAAAGACTTTACCCATTTCGCTTGTGAGTGGTATTGGAAAAAAACTAGAATGGAGGAGGAGAAAATGAGAAGTCTACTCCTTTGTTTTGGCGTGTGTAATGAGAGCTGTTTAGTGAGATAATCAAGAAGAAGCAGATCATCTTCGACAGGTATTCGATGTTAGTATCTATTGGGATTGTAGAGAGTACTAAATAGATTAAGGTTTTCAATTTGTATTGGAACCTAGAGATGATTGTTCTTGTCGTTGAGATTATTATTGTTGGTTATCGATTGTACTCTTGATTATTATAGTGGATTGATTTTGAGTCAATAGAGATCCGGACCATGATTTTTTCCCCTAGTTGAGAGGAGTTTTCCATGTAAATTGCTTGTGTGTTGATTTAGTTTCTTACACTTTATTTCTATTACTATTATTATTGTTGTTGTTGTAGTAATTTTTCCCAACACTTTCTTCATTTTCTTTCTTTTGCCTCTCCTTGCATTTCTGCTAGCCACTCACTCATGGTTTCTAGTCTTTCATTTTATGGTGTTCATCATGTATAAGGGTTTCTGGTGTTCTTCAATTAATCTCATATATTTCTGGCATGCATCATACCTGGTGGTCAATTCTGTATTTTGAAATTTTGTTCTCGTAACTTTATGGAGGATACGGAGAATCAATGAAATTTTGAAAAAAATACGGAGACAAGGAAACAGTGAGTTGTTTAGCAGAGGAAAGTGTTGTGATGATGGTTACCTAAGTCATATGGTCGTTGTTAAAGGAGGCGATGGTGAAAAGAGGAGGTCTAGTAGCAGTTGCCGTTGTGCATAGCTCGGTGAAGAGACTAGGGTTGCTATTGAGGAAAGGGTTGGATGCGGCTAGAGAGAACGCAACGGCGGCGCTGGTGACGATGTGTTGGAAAGGAGGGTCAAAGATGGTGGCGGAGCTAGTGAAGATTGCGGGGATAGATAGGATGTTGCAGAGAAAAATGAAGAAGACAACTCCACTAGAGAATTTTGGATGAGCTGAAGAATTAATGGAAACGTCATCTTTCGAACTACTATATAGCAACGCAACGTTTAAATAAACTCACACCATTGTTATGGGAAATCAGCCCTTATACTAGTAATCCCTTAAGTGTATTAAAGACATTGTAGTAACTGATAGTAAGAGGCATGTAACAGAATGAACGTTGTCTTTCTTCTCTAATATTCTCTGTGAATCTCTCTCTTTCTCTCTCTCACTCTTTTGTGTATCTCTCCTTCTTTCTTTCTCTTCTGGTTTTCCCTTTACAATTATATTAACGTAGCTAACACATGGTCGTGCTTTGTTTCACTACATAAAAATAACTACAACAGAGGACGACATAAGAATTAATGGGGTAGGAGACAATGAGAGGGAGAAGAAAACCAGTTAGGTTATTGATTGGTGGGGTAGGAGACAATGAGAGGGAGAAGAAAATGAGATAAGATAATATGTTAAGTTTTACGGTGTCTTATTCTGTCCCATAAATCTCAACTATTTATTTATGTGAGTCTTATATTTATTTTTGCGGGATCCATATAAAGCCCACATAAATAAATAGCTAAGATTTATAAGATAAAATAAGACGTCATAAAATTAAACAGAGGGTGTAGACTCGAAGAAAATGGTTCCGTTGTTAAGGATTTTGCCGCAGTCGGGTGGTTGGTTTGGACGGTGATTTCGTTGTGAAATCTTGGCTTGAGACTTGGTTGAGCCTACCTAAGACTCAATCAAACTAATACCCAGGCCTTTATCTTGAAACTCTACCAACTTGTTCTAGCCCAACAACTTTCATTACTAACCATATCTCAATTTAAAATCTTAGATAATAAATTATAAATTCTATAAGATGTCTTTATTTATGAATTTTCATATATATTATAAGTTATTTCTACCTATGAATTTCTAATATTTACCCTTTATAATTAAATTCATGTAGCAGCCCCTCAATCTAATGCATAGTTAATGTACAATTATTTAAGTCATTTTATAAATCAATATTTATTTAATCCAAACCTAGAAATCTGCCCAAATTTATAAATTTTTAAAAGAATTGAAAATTTAGATTAATTCCAAATAAACTCATATGTAACTAGAACTTTACATTTCAACTCAAAATTTTAAATTACTTCTTATTTTTATATATAAATCAAGGAAAATGACATAGACCTCTCTTGTAAGATAAAAATTTTGGAAAAATCTTTAATTTTTAAAATTCTCAAAGGATTTTCTTCTAATATATTTTTTGAAAAATTCCTTATCTTAAACTTTGATTAAAAAATAACAATGAGGTATGAATATCAACATTTAATTAGTTTACGTAACGTAAACTAATTAAATGTTATTAATATGATAACTCAATTTAGTTTTAAAACTCGATCCAAATAAATTAAATTCAATTTCAATTAATAATTTAAAATAATTATAATAAATAATTATTTTGTGTCAAATTTAATTAATTATGTTCGAGTTTAATAGTTAAATTGAATCATCATGTAAATAATATTTGATTATTTAATATCTTATATTCTTATTGTTTATGTTTTGGAATTATTTTTTATTCGAAGTTTAAAAGAAAGAATAAAAAATTGAAAAAAGATTTTTTTAAAATATTTCAAAATCAAGATAATTTTTATTAAAAAAATTCCTTAAAAACATATAGATCTTTTACACATAAATTATTTCGCACTTGTATCTATTTCAGTGTAAGATAACTCCATTTATAAATTTTCAACATAAACACTCATTTCAATACATGGCTCAACATTAGCTAGCGACTAAAGAATTCATAGTAAAGTTGACATTTTACAAAACTCCTTGCTTTGTCAGAATATGAAAAAGATCATAATTTACGCAACTTTTCATTTGTATTTTTACAAAAATACTATTTCTGTAACTTAAACCCGTGAACAATTTTACCAATAATTTCAAAGCTTACTCTTGTTATAAAAGATACAAATAATATGGTGTGTCACTAATTGTAGATGCACTATTAATAGTCAATGTACATTATTGGTTTTGATTTTTACCTAACACAATAACACATATG
>JAOTAX010000008.1:12319644-12329857 GCA_025629825.1 Erythroxylum guanchezii
CATATGAAGTAGATGGTCACATGTGTCTTAGGTGGTTGAAATGTACTATAAATAGAAGGTTTGATGTAAGAGAGATAGATATGATTTTATAAGAATAATTCTTCTCTCCCAAATACTCTGTAATTTTGTTTCGATTTTATAACAACTCTCAATTTATAGTATAGTACACTCCGAAAAAGCCAGTTCTAAGTTGTACACATCCACCAGCATTATTGCACCCAATTGGAAAAACAATGGGTAATTGGAACTATGGTAATTTAACTTCTCTTTTAATGATATATGGAAAATGTCAAAATAACTGCGAACCTTAAAACATTTGAAAGTATCATCATTACAAAAGTATAGGAAAGACAAAAACTGTTCAAAAGGATCATCGGCCATAATAAGCAGGCTCAGCTGTAGGTGAAACACCGCCGGGGAGAACATTATTTGGTTTAGTCATCGTCATTGAAGTTATGGCAGGAGAAACTGGGCTCCCTTGTAGAGAAACAAGTTGGAATTGCGGCAGCAGCGTAGGCTGGGACTGGAGGCATCGGATATGTTTGACCAGGAAAAGTACCTGGAACTAAGACATAGAGTCCGCTAGAATGCAGGGTCGAACCCCAAGCTGGCATTTGTCCAGTAGGAATCTGAGTTGGCACTTGACCTGTATGAATTGGACCTGTAGCAGCAGCTTTCGTGGTATAGCTGTTCCCTGGGTACATTAAAGTAGCCAGAGGAATCTGCCAGGTAGTTTGATTGGCAGGGACAACTGAAACGGTGAAACTTGTGTTGCTGATAGCAAACTCACATCAGGTATGGTATAGTCTCTACTTTTGTCACTGTAAGCCTACATCCAAGAAATTCCAAACAAATCGATACCAGCTTCAATTGTCTTATCAAGTCTTCACTCATTGGGGAATCAAAACTGTATTGAATGACATCAAAGTACAAGTATGAAGGGGCATAAATTCAATTGAGCAACAACACATGCACGTTTCCTCTAATCGCATCTTTTATACTTTTTTTCCTTCTATTCTCTCTCATGAAGATAAAAACACATATTTATACCTTTAAACTGAGATCAGTATGACGAGAGTATGATAGATGAAGCTTACAATAGCCACCATCATAAATGCAGTGTCCCTCTAATGCTTCTTTGGCTACTGTTGCAGTCCCAATATCTGAAAACATGTAGACGCAAACTTATCAAACAAAGACAACATATAATGCTTTTATTCACCTAATGCTATATGATAGCTTCCAAGGAAAAGAAATGGCGATTCTTGTAAATCGGCAACATATCAACAGTAACAGTCACCATGGAGAAGGGTATAAATAGTGAAAAGATCTGCTAGAAACACATGTACTCTATGAAATCTAGTGGGTCTCACAAATTAAAAGTAATCCAACTTTCATGCCTGCATAATATTCTGATAGGATACTACCTTATGTAAACGAACAAGAAGATTCAATCAAACTTTTGTAGTATTATGGAAAAGGGAATTTCATAAAAACAACCAAATTCACATGTCCTTCTCACTCCTAGCGATGGCCTATATGTACCTTTTCTAGATTCGTAAGTAACATCATAACAAACATAACAATAACGGAATGAAAGGGAAAGATAACAAAATGCCATATGTTCGCTCTAGGATCAGCCAACTGTCCCCTCATTCATGGGCCTTCTTTCCTAGAATACGTGAGTCAATTCGGAGGTCTGTCATTACCCTCCCCGTCGAGTTCCACCTTGCCCTCAAGGAGAAAATTAGGAAACTGTTGTTGGATTGGCCCGAGAGATTCCCAAGTAGCTTCAAAATTAGGTAGTTGACACCATTTAACCAAGATTTCTTTGCCCCTCACGGTGTCACGCCACTGTAGTACCTTCTCTGGGGTCACAAACCATGCCATGTCTAAAGTCAATTGACATGGAAGGGGCTGATTGATCTGTTGAAATCCAAGCGCCTTCTTGAGTTGGGGGACACGAAAGATCGGGTGGATGTTAGTACCAACCGGTAAATCAAGTTTATATGCCACTGCTTCAATCCGCTCTAGAATGCGACAAGGGCCGAAAAACTTCAGTGAGAGTTTCTTGTTCTGTTTTTTAGCCAAAGAGCGCATTCTATAAGGCCTCAATTTGAGGAAAACCAAATCATCCACATCATATTGAACGTTTTTCCAATGTTTGTCTGCGTGCACTTTCATTTTCACTTGAGCTTTTGCAAGATGGAGCTTGAGTTCTTCCAAAATTGCGTGTCTTTATTTAAGCTGATTCTCCAAGTCAGATACTCTTGTAGTTTGACTGTCAAAATGCACTAAAGGTGGGAGATCCCTGCCATATACAGCTTTGACGGGAGTCATGTTAGTAGATACAATATGGTAGGAAGTATTGTTCCAGTATTCTGCCCCTAGAAGCCAAGAATTCCACTTCTTCGGTTGGCGCCTGCAAAGCAACACAGATAGGTCTCTACTCTTCTTTTTACAACTTCACTCTGACCGTCAGATTGGGGATGATAAGCTTTACTCCGCCGTAGGACAGTCCCCCGTAATCTGAATATTTCTTCCCAAAAATTGCTAATGAAATTTTGTCAGAGTCTGAAACAATAGACCTGAGCATTCCATGAAGGTGAACATATCTCCCGAACAAAAATATCAGCCACCGACTTCGCTGTGAAAGGGTGTTTTAAAGGCAGAAAATGCACATACTTACCTAGCCTGTCGACAACCACATGAATGGAATTATAGCCCATTGATCTGGGAAGGCCTTCCACGAAATCAAGAGAAATATCCTCCCAAATTCTACTAGGAATGGAAAGAGGTTGGAGTAGTCCCGAGGGAGAGGCAGTGACGTATTTGTTCTGTTGACATATGACACATTCAGCTACAAATTTCCGAATATCTTCCTTCATGCCTCTCCAAAACACCTCACTTTTAATTCTTTTAAAGGTCCTCAAGAATCCAGAAAGTCCCCCAATTGGACTAGTATGAAATTCGTGTATCAAGGTAGGCAAAATACTAGGATTGTTAGGCAGAACCATTCTCCCTTTATACAACACAGTGCCATGTTGCAAAGAATAACCAAGCAATTCCTCTATGCTGTCTTGCAATTTTTGAATTATCTCGGCAAAGTTGGAGTCCGCAGCCACTTCTTTTCGTATTAAATCACTGTCTAACACCCTTGGAATAGAAATAGCAGTCAGTTGAAGTAGCTCAGGCTGAGAGATTCGGGATAAGGCATCAGCTGCAACATTTTCCTTTCTCGATTTATACCGGATCTCGAAGTCATACCTGGTTAATTTAACAACCCGCCTGTGATATTCTAGCTGTATAAGCTTCTGTTCTAACAAATGTTTCAAACTTTTTTGATCAGTTTGAATCACAAAATGTTAGTCCTAACAAGTAGTGCCTCCACTTTTGTACTGCCAACACGATAGCCATCAACTCTAGTTCATATATTGACAACGATTGGTTGAAGAAACCAATAGGGCGACCATCTTGAGACAAATTTGCACCTAATCCTGTACCTGAAGCATCGCTTTCCAAAGTAAAAGGCTTGGCAAAATCGAGTAAAGCCAAGGTGGGAACAAGTGTCATAGCTTCTTTCAATTGTTGGAATGCCTTTGCTGCTTCTGCATTCCAATGGAAAGAGTCCTCCTTCAGTTGTTGTGTCAATGGCCACGTTATGTTTCCATACCCTCTTAAAAATTGCCTATAGTAAACCTATAAGGCCTAAGAAGCCCCGGAGTTCCCTCAAGTTTGATGGTGTAGGCCAATTTACCATTACTCTAACCTTCTCCTTATCCACCTCAACCCCTTGGTCTATCACCCAATGCCCCAAATATTCAATCTTCCTCTGCCCAAACACACATGTCTTCTCGTTTAAAAGAAGTTGATGTTCCGTCAAGGTGGTAAGCACCTTATCCAAGTGCTCAGCATGGGCCCTTTCATCTCTACCGTAGATTAATATATCATCAAAGAAAACAAAGACGAACTTCCTCAGGAAAGAATGAAGCACACGATTGATCAAGGGCTGAAAAGTTGCCAGGGTGTTCGATAGCCCAAAGGGCATCACCCTAAATTCATAGTGACCCCCGTGAGTTCTAAATGTCACCTTTGGAATGTCTTCCACCCTTATCCGGATCTAATGGTAGCCTGATTTTAAATCCAATTTTGAAAAGAGCTTAGCTCCATGTAACTCGTCAATTACTGGTATCGAGTAACGATCTTTTATTGTCACTCGATTAAGCGCCCGATAATCTACACAAAAGCGCCAACTCCCATCCTGCTTCTTAACCAGTAGTGCGGGACTTGAATAAGGGCTCATGGACGGTTGAATAATTCCTGCCGCAATCATTTCCTTCACCATCTTCTCGATCTCATTTTTTTAAATAGTGTGGGTAACGATAGGGTTTAACATTAACTAGCAACATTCCCGGTTCCAAGTTAATTACATGGTCAATGTCCCTTTTAAGAGGTAGTTCTGTGGTAGGTTGGAATACCTTCTGATGATTCCTTAGCACTCGCTGGACCATTTCCGAAACTGCCCATTTGTCACATAATTTCTCCAAGAAACTCCATCTGAGATAATTCCACAATCAGCCCCACTCCTTGTTGTCTTGCCTTAGTCATGGTCTTCAACGAAACTCCTGTCTTGCATAAACTGGGGTCCCCTTTTAGCACCACTCGAGAATCATCAACGCAAAATTCCATCACCAAGTTACTCCAATTCACCTCCATATTCCCAATACTTCCCAGCCATTGCATACCGAGAATTATATCGGTACTGCCCAATTGGAGAGGCAGAAAATCCTCAATGATTGTTATTCCCTGAACCTCAATCCTTACTCCCTTGCAAATGCCCCTCACTTTAACTACTAGACCATTACCCAAAATTACCCCGTCATTGCAAGCAGAAATGAGTGGTACCCGTAGTTCTTCAATGATCTCTAAAGATAGGAAATTATGGGTAGCTCCACAATCGACAATCACTGCCACGTCTCTCCCAGCCAATGTCCCTCTCATCTTCATGATGCCTCGTTGGTCAAGCCAAGCACCGAATTTAGGGATAGTTCAATAGCTTCCGCCATGTGTACTTTCGCATTCTCAGTTTTGTCCCCTGAAATCTGCTTGTCGTCCTTCGGTTTCATACCCACCACCTCCTCTTCTCTTTCTCCGTCAGTGATGAGCAAAATTTGAAGCTCCTTCTGACACACATGGCCTGGCCGGTACTTTTCTTCACACGAATAACACAACCCCAGTGCCCTTTCTATCTCGAATCTTGCCATCAGTGAGTTGGATCTGTCGTCGGCTTCCTTCTGCTAGAGGTCTCACTGGTTCTCAGGTTAGCGGCATGACACAAGCGCTCTAAAAGGTTCCTCGGTTTGGAGCCTTGGCTTCTCCCTCCTGGTTCATGTTCCGACCCACAAGTCCTTTCCCTTCTCCCCACTGATCGGGTTTAAGAGAAATAGGTCCCAATGTGCTTCCATTTTGCTTGATGGTCTAGTTCTTTACTTCAATCATTTGGGCTATATACGTAAGGGCCTTAAGCCCCATCCGGTTCATCAAACAAAGTTCAACTCTGATCTCTATTTTCAACTCTTTCACAAAAGTGGATTCTAGCACCTCCACAAGCAACGTCGTTAGCGGTGCTGAGAGTTTCTCAAACTCCCTCCGATGGTCAGCCACTAACCCATGTTGTTTAATATCTAAAAACCTTTCGCACAAGTTCACAGTTTGAGTTTGGCCGAACCTCTAGACCAACTGTTGTTTTAAATCACTCTAGCTACCGGATGGTGTTCTCGCATCAGTCCATCGAAACAGGCAAGAGCATCCTCTTCAAAGTTGATTCCAGTCGCCGTTAAGTTTTCTGCTTCACTCATTTGATTCATTTCGAAGAACATTTCTGCTCAATATAACCAGCCTTTCGAATTCATTCCATTGAACAAGGGCATCTCAAGACGCCTCCCAGTACACCATGATTCTGAGTTCCCAAACAGCTCCCGCCCAACCTTTTCATTTACTGCTAGGTATGTGCCACCGTAACCACTTACCATTTCTTCCACTCCCATAGGTACTCTCTCATTCTTTTTTTTCAACCAAGCTAGACACTTCTTGTTCAGTATTCTTTCCTTTACCCAGAGATTTACTTCCCCCTTGCACCGTTCTCTGTTGTTCACTAATTGTGGCCATTATCTGGGTCACTCCTTGGCTTAGTGTGGTGAGAGTCTTCTCTATCTCCAAAATTCTCTCGACAGCTCTTTCCACTACTGGAATCTTACTTAACTCTTCTCTGATTCCTTCCAATTCTTTCTCAATCGCTTCCATTTTACCGTCAGAGTTCTTCGGAGGCATGACTTGCTGGCTCTGATACCAATTTATAATAGGATACTACGTTATGTAAAAGAACAGGAAGATTCAATCAACTCTTGTAGTATTACGAAAAGGGAATTTCATAAAATGGTAGCAGCCTTTCGAAAGGACTGCGGCTCTCCCTAACAAAAACGAAATTCACATGTCCTCACTCCCAGCGACAGCCTATATGTACCTTTTCCAAATTCGAAAGTAACGGCATAACAAACATAACAAAATAACAACATAATGAAAGGGAAAGATATCAAAATGCCACATGTTCGCTCTAGGATCAGCCAACTATCCCCTCATTCATGGGCCTTCTTTTCCTAGAATACATGAGTCAAATCGGAGGTCTATCATATTCCAGTAACAAAATTATTTTGCATAAAAAGCAAAGTTGTAAAAGGAAATTTAGTGCCTGTTTGGTTCGACTTTTGGAAGCTCCAAAAGTACTTTTTTCACCGCAAAAGTCATTTTAAGAAAAAAAAATGAATGTTTGGCTGAAAACTTCAAAAGTACTTTTATAGTAGAAATAGCTTTTTTAAAAGCTAAAATATAGCTTTTTCGAGTGGACCAATTCGCGTCACTTCCGTAAATATCAAATTTTAGAATGTCTCTTTTGTTTCTTTCTCTTTCTTCTGTTCACTCACACACTCACGACTCATCTTCTCTAATCACTCACAACTCATCTTCTGAAGACACCCATGATACTCACAGGTTAGTTCAAATGTTATTTCCTCTTTATATTTCTTTATATCTTTTGCTGTTGGGTTTGCGTTTAATACGCAGACGTCGATGTCTGCGTGTTGGGTCTGCGTTAACACAGACGAAGGTCTGTGTAACGAACGCAGACCTTTGTCTCTACGTTAGACGTCGATGCATTCGCTACGACGTCTACGCAACGAACGCGTCGACGTCTACGTCTGCGTTAACGCAGACGAACATCTACGTTTAACGCAAACTCGTCTGTGTTGTTCTGCTTTGTGCTATCAATTGCTATCAATAAATTTTATGTAATAACATCATGGTTTCATATTGTCTAGTATCAGCATTGAAAGCAGAAAGAGAAAAGGAGAGGCGTTACTTGTTGCTGTTGAGGTAAGCTCAATATTTTTCTTGTGTTCTAAATTTTCTGAAACCGAGCATATGTTGATATGTTGGTTTACATATTGATTTAGAATGCGTAAAACTTCTCATTGTGTGGTTTACATATTGTATATGTGGTACTTACAGAGTAGCACTGTTTTGCATATTCAAACTTTACATTGACTTTGTGGAGTAATGCCAAATTTGTTTATGTTTTCAAATGCCAGACTAAAAGGTAGTTTTGAGATTAAAAATAGTATTTAAATATATATATATATATATATTTGGAGGGCCTCTTTGCTTAGACGACTGTTTATTATGTTGAGATGTTCTAAACCAATTCTAAAGCTAAAGTCTTTTATTAGATTCTGTTTCGTGATTTGAAGACAAAGGTTTTTGTGATTTTCTAAAGGAATTAGTTTATCCCTTCTTCTGATCCCTTTCTGAAAGGCCTTAGCTTGGCTTACCGCTTTGGTAGAAAGCTTGTAAGTCATTTAAGATAGATGTCCAAAATTTTCTTATTATTACCATTCTCTTAACATTGATTCTATTTTTGTCCTTAGCGTGAGAATAGACCTATTTTGGTTATGCTTTTATATTTTCTTATACTTGCTTAATTCATTGTTATATGTAGTGGCCATTTTGTTGTTGATAGAAAATGTCAATACCAAACCAAGATATTCAAGGTTGGGATAAATTGAAAAAAATGATCAAAGCGGAGTGGAATGATAGAACTCTTGAAATTTTAATCAAAATTTTTGTGAAAGAGACATTAGCTGGAAATCGACCAAATGGTTACTTTAACAAGATTAGATGGAAAAATATAGGTTCAAAGTTTGCTCATGAAACTAAGAAGAACTATGAATACAAACAATTTAAGAATAAATGGGATGGATTAAAAAAGGATTGGTAGCTTTGGACAAATTTAGTAGGTAAGGAAACTGAACTAGGATGGGATCCTACTAATCAAACTATTGATGCAAGTGACAAATGGTGGGAAAAGAAATTGAAGGTAAGCATTTAAGCTTTAGATTTATATTGTTCTAATGTTACTTGATAGTTTAATAACTTAAACAATATTATTGTAGGAAAATCCTGAAGATGCCAAATTTCGAACTAAAGGTTTGAAACATATCGAACAGCTGAATATTTTATTTACAGATGTTGCAGCTACAAGAGAAGGAGCTTAGGCACCTTTTTCAAGTTTTGTACCAAATGATGCTTATGTGGCGTGTAGAGAAAGCTTAGTTGATATTGATCTTGACGATGAACTTTTTGAAGACTTTGTTGTCAATCCAGAAATTGGAAATATTAATAATGAGATTGGTTCATCAACTCCAACTCTAGGAACTTCTACAAAAGGAAAGGTGAAAAAAAATGATACTAGAATAGGGCAACAGAAAGGTTAAGTAAACATTTGGACCATATATGTGTTGCAGTAGAGAGTAGAACTTCAATGAGCTCTATTAAAAGAGGTGAACCTGATTATAGCATTGCTGAGGTGATGAACATCTTACGAAGTATAAATGAAATAGAAAGGAGAAGTGAACTGTTTATGTTAGCTATCAAATTATTTTTGAAGAACGAAAATAGAGAGATGTTTGCTGAGCTTATGAATGTTGATCTTCAAATCAAATGGCTTAAGAAAATGAAATGATTGTGGTTTTTGTAATAAATTTGACATGTCCTTGGTTACTAATATTGGACTACTTGTAATGTGTTGTTTTGGATTTTGCTACTATTAATGTGTTATGTTGGATTTTTGTTTGGTGAATTTTGTTGTAATGAATTAAATTGTACTTTATTATCATTGTGTTATGATTATTGCTATGTTATCATGATATACAATAAGCTTATTATTTATCTTTTTATATATTTGATACAGATGTCATCTTCTAATAATGATTCTGACAATGATCATAAATATAATGAAAAGATTGAAGAAGAAATTTTGCATATGGTTCAAATTGGAGTTGCAATGATCATATACCATTATATTAAATATTATATAAAAAAACCATGTCAAACATCCCCTCATATTGGATGGATGTTTGTAATGGCGTTGCTTAATGGTCATAAAGATAGATGTCATCAACAATTGAGAATGGAGAAGGATGTGTTTAACAATTATGTAAATTGTTGAATGAGTCATATGGATTAAAGAAAGTTACAGAAGTTACGATAGAAAAGGTTGTAGCTATGTTTTTGATCACTTTAGGTCATGGACTTTACAACAGAATGGTTCAAGAAAGATTTCAACATTCAGGTGAAACAATTTCTAGATGGTTTGGAATAGTATTAGAAGTCGTTTCACGTATGTCGATTAATTTCATCAAACCAAAGATCTAACTTTTGGAGAAATTCCAAGCAAAATTAAAGATGATAGAAAGTATTGGCCTTATTTTAAAGACTGTATTGGAGCAATTGATAGAACACATATACCAGTTGTCATTCCAAGGTCCAATCAAATAAAATATATTAGGAGAAAAGGCATTCCTACACAAAATGTAATGGTTGTATGTGATTTTGATATATGTTTCACTTTTGCTTGGGCTGGTTGGGAAGGCACAGCACATGATGCTTGAATTTTTATGGAGGCTTTGCGTAATAATATATTACACTTCCCTCATCCACCTAGAGGTTTGTGACTGATAACTTAATACTTTTTTATTTATTCTTAATAATTAAAGGCTTCTTTGTTTATTTATTTTTTTAATTTAGAATGTAGGAAAATATTATTTGGTAGATGCAGGATATCCTTACATGCAAGGTTATTTAGGACCATACAAAGGTGAAA
>JAOTAX010000008.1:12329957-12340847 GCA_025629825.1 Erythroxylum guanchezii
ATTGTTTAGTATACTTTAAATATTATTTAACATAAATAATTTTATTATAAAATAAAATATAGTTAAAATTAATAAAAATGCTTTTTATTTTTATGTTGCCAAACAGTCTACTATATGAAGCTCTTTTTAAAAAGTTGTTTTTTTAATTGACATCCAAATAGTCAACTGGCTTTTTAAAAAAACTCTTCTTAGAAAAGCTCTATTAACAAAAGCTCTACTGATATAAGCTCATCCAAACGGGCACTTAGTATAGCCAAAGATGAAAATTAACAAGTGAGAAGCAGTTCATTTAGACTAAAATAACTCTGCACATGAAACAGCTGCAGCAAAGAAATTCATTAAACAAGTTTCAATCATCATACTGATCAGTATACAATGAAGAAGGAAGCATACTAGGTTATTGAATCAGTGCCTGTATTCCACCACTTTTCTCAAATATTGTAATCTTCTGGATAGTACCAAAAGCAGAAAATACCTGTAACAGATCAAACAGCCACAACATATATGAGAATAGTTCACACCAAAATAGCAATTCATGACGAAGAAATGAGTAAGGGCACTACTTACCATGTGAAGAACATCCACTGTCACAGCATATTGCATATTTTCTATTGCAACAAGGAGCACATTACTTTTAGGCTCGTTCTTCTTTCCATCAGGACCTACAGGAGGCCGGAGATGACAGCTTGTTAAAGAATACTTAACACCAAAAAAGAAAGAAGTATTTAACAAAGGAGTACACATGGAAGTACCTGCATAGGTCCCTCCATTGTAGTAGGATTTACAGGGAGATATGGATTTGTGCAGTCCCTAAAAGGTATCAGGCAACCACATGTATCAATCAAGACAGGCTCCTAAGCACTAGCAACAATCCCCATGTAGAAAACATTTAATACGAAAAACACGCTAAGCAGAATAAAGAATAAATATACTACACAGAGATATAAGAAAACATGAAAATAAGCAAAGGTCAAAGGATCACAAAAATGAACATATTTAAAATATATGTACTGTGTAGGGTCCAAAAGAAACAAGAAAATATTGACTAAAGACGTATAAGGATGGCCCAAAAGAAAAATTTTGCATTGTGTGATCACTTTTCATTTATATCAGGTGATCAATCTTGAGTATTCATGTCATATGATCGTAATAGACCTCTCAATTCATCAGGCAAGGAAAAGAGCTAAAATACTCAAAAAGTTTAATCATAAAAGAAGGAAGCTAAAATAAATATTCCAGGACTCAGAGAAGTAGATAAGAAACCAATAGATATACTAAAAACAACACTTAAGGCAACATAAGAGCATGCAATGTAATTTATAATCTTTTGTCGGATATGTAGTGCTTCATTCTAGGCAAAAGTAAGGTAACTGACCATGATGCCATGAGTAAAGGCAATTAAACTACAGTCAAAAGATGAAGAAAATTACTAAGTGGACATGCTAACACATCTGTGCTTTGGCTACCAGGCTTCACTAACCCCCTAGGAGACAAAAGCACGCACACCAATTAGCAAGAAGCCAAGTGCTGAATAAATAATGTAAACAAGTAATAATGACATTTGGGTCACAGATAGGATAACAAATATTAGCATTGACAGCTTGGAACCTTATTACCTGCTCCTATGAGATTGAAACTTGATATTAAGATCAGTATGAGCAGAGTATGAAATCCACAGGTGACATGAACCAACATGCTCAAGAAGCAAGTACCTGAATTGGTGTTAACATGGCAGGATAAAAGAAACAAAACTAAGAACATTTGACAAGTTCAAAATTGAAATTAAAGATGACTGTCTTTATGATAATATGCATACCTTGGTATGCTTCTTCCATCTAATGCATTCCTTGCGGAAGATGCAGTGTCAGCATTAGTGAACTGAATAAGTGCCTGTTACGAAGTTCTGTAGGTTTAACAGTGATCTGAAAGTGAAAACAAAAAACTCAGAAAATCAAAAGTAACTTCTAACATGTCACATGAAAACCAGCGGCCTTTTCAAAATTGGCAATCTTGTGTACAAATCCAAAAGCAGAAAACACCCGAAGCACCATTCAATACAAAAACCTTAATACACAATAGTTAAAAGAATTTGAGAATACACGTTTTGGTCCATACCAAGAAGTGACTAATCAAATGTAGAAAAGAAGGTCAATATATCAAAGATATGTGCATAACGGGCAACTGTACATGAATGCTCAAGATAGACCATAGAAAGCAGTATGAAGTGTCCAACAATTCTCCCAAAGTGTACCAAGCAGAAAAAATTCAATAAGGCATTGCCACAGTGATTCAACCATCTTGAAAATTTAATGACTTTGATGAATGAAAAAAGAAAGAAAATGAGACAACCAGTTTGCTTGAGTAGTAGAAAGGTTCCATTTAAGCACAGGAGATGTGATCAATAGAAGCAAAACATTTCCAAAGCAAATTTCAGATGGGTCACAATCGGATTGCAGATTGCTATGCCATTTCACCACTCTTTTACAGGATGTCAAAGGAAGATAGATACTAAAAATTTGAATTGGCTTAAACTAACAAAGTATATTAAATTTAACATCTTTAAAGCAAACAAATAACAGAAATTGCCCAGAGTGTATAAAATTACAAACATAATCTGCTTTGCCATACAGAAAATTCTGGCAACAGTAATGTTTAGGTCGCAAATGAATAAAGAGTAGGACGTCCATTACTGCACAAAACTAATGACATTAAGAATGTCACTCTGTGTCTTCAAAGACAACTTAGACATTGACTAGTGTGGCATGTACCAAAAATGGCAATATTATTTTTTAAAGCTAGCCTCCTAAATATAGCTTCATCTTCCTTCAACAGAATATTCACCAACTATCAAAACGAGTTTATTTCTAGCCTGCTTTGTTACATTCAGATGCCCTCAAATGAAACCATTAACTAAATTGCCAGTAATAAAAATTAAATATCAGGTGAAGAAAACTTACCAAGTGACTGACATCAATGGTCATATCACCAGCTTCAACACCCTCAATAGTCACTAGTAACACATTTCCAGGAACACCGCCTGGACTCTTGTTGCTGACAATTTCATGTCTATTAGAGTACTGAATATAAACTGTTTTACCACGAACCTGGGCTGGCTCTGAAGATGATGCATAGTACGATACCATTTGAATTGCGTGATTTAAGTCTGACTGCCAACAGGAACCATAAAAAAACACAAATATTGGTTCAGAACAAAGAAAAAAACTTGACCATGCACATAAGCAAAAAAAATATGCAACCAAAACCAATGCGCTAAGAGTATTCGTGTTATACGAATTTCCACTCCCATAAAATTTGAAATTTCGCGAGATTTTCTAGGGAAACAAACAAGCAACAAAAGATCCAAAGCTTACAAATTCGACAAAGGACTGATTCCGATTGGCGCCAACATTGCACTTGGTGTTGACGATATTCCCGAAGGGCTTACACAGCTCGATTAACTCCTCCTCTGAACACTCCTTCCGCAGATGCAAAACCTTCGACGGAGTCTGCGTGTACCTGAATTGGGGCTGCCCGGAGGTTGACATCTATAGGGAGGAAACTTGAATCAGGTGGAGGTTGGCGTTTGTTTGGGTGTCTAGAAATTATCGGGAATTTTGTTTGGGGTTTTTGGGATTGGTCTGCTATGTGTGGATGTTCTTGTCGCATTTGTATTTATGGATTTACTTTCTTATCCTTTAAAAATAATCATGTGGCCGAATGTTCTGAAGTTTTAATAAGGGTAGTATGGGGAATGCAAAAAGTAACCTCTGAAGATTTCAACTCTGTAGCTTATGATATCAAAATTAAATTAATTGGTCCAACCCTAGAAAAATCAATCGAAGAACCACGCTCTCTCAAGAAGAATATTGTTTCCAATCCTTCTCAATATAACCGATCTAATCACCTCTCTTCAGAGCCCTTTCGACACCATCAGTTCTCAGGCATGCATTATCCGATCTCATCATTTTTTATGATCTTCGATTGTTCTCTTATCGTTGTGAGATCCTTTTATTTTCTGAAAATTGGGGTTTAATATTTCCTCTTTGATCAGATCTCGAGCTTTTGGTTAAGTTCAGCGAATTCTATAGCAAATATTTGATTTTTCCTTTATATTTTAATTTTTAATTGAAAATTGTGGCTTTCCATATTAAGTAAAAAGAGTGGTTATTCTGTTAATAGTTTATTACAGAAGAGGTTCTTTAGTTAAACTTTGAGAATATAACTTCAATGCAATGGAGTTGTGGTTGCGTTGTTGAGTCTTTGGTGTTTCTTTTTGGTGTTATAGTTTGGTATAGGTGTTAAATGTTTGGTATATTGCTTTAGTTTAGTACTGCAGATTAAGTTCCAGTTTGTGTTTCTATTCTTGTTTGCTAAAGATTAATACTTGTTTATTGCATTGGTGTGGACCGTGTGAATTTATCGTACTCTGTCATTTGCTGCAGACGTTAGTTCGCTATGGTAATGTCGGGTCAGAAGAATAGATATGGAAAGCGGTCTAATTCTCAGTCTGACTATGATAGCGGGTCAAACAAGAGGAGAAATTCTGGTGATGATAGAGACCATTTTGTTATTGATCCACAGGATACAGTGTTTCGTTACCTTTGCCCTAATAGGAAAATTGGAAGCATTATTGGAAGGGGAGGGGAGATAGTCAAGCAATTAAGGGCAGACACGAGATCAAAAATTCGGATTGGTGAGACAGTCCCGGGATGTGAAGAACGGGTTGTTACTATTTACAGCTCTAGTGATGAGACAAATTCCTACGAAGACGATGATAACCAAATATGTCCTGCTCAAGACGCTCTGTTCAGGGTACATGAGAAGGTTATTGCAGAGGATTTGAACGATGATGATGAATTTGAGGGTGGTCAGCAGGTCACTGCTAGACTTCTTGTGCCATCTGATCAAATAGGCTGTATTATTGGAAAAGGTGGTCAAATAGTCCAAAACATCCGTAGTGAGACTGGGGCACAGATTCGCATACTTAAGGATGACCATTTACCAAATTGTGCGTTGAGCACTGATGAGCTTGTGCAGGTACTTGTTGTAATTTCCTTTTTAAAACACTTGTGTTTTACTTCCTCTTGTTCCTTCTTGGTTCCTGAGACACCTTATCGTAAGTAATTACTCTTACTGGAGTTACAAGATTAAAAACTATCTAGCTTTTAGTATTATTAAAAGTTGTGCTCTATTTTAATTCATGTTCTTCCGTATATCCAAAAAAACCACTTTTATAAAGTCTACTATGTGCTTTTTCTCTTCATATTTTGCAGAACACTTCTTGGACGAATTGTGATTAGTGACTCCTTTATATAATGTAACAGATTATAGAAGCTTTTTCTCAATGAATTTATGTCCCTTCAAATTGTTAACCTTTCATTTACTAGTCTTAAACTATCCCTTGCGCAAACCCTGCGTTTCAGCAGGACTATCACCAAGTGTTGTTGTTGTTTGTTTTAAACTATCCCTTAAATAACTTTTCTTATGTTAATTGTGCACTTCAGGTGACTGGTGAAGCTGGAGTTGTCAAAAAGGCCTTGTATCAAATGGCATCTCGCCTTCATGACAATCCATCACGATCTCAGCACTTACTTGTTTCAGCTGTTCCAAATGTGTATTCTTCTGGGAGTTCATTGATTGCCCCAACTGCAGGAGCCTCAATTGTTGGAATAGCTCCACTGGTGAATCCTTATGGAGGATACAAAGGGACTGCAGATTGGTCACGGTCCTTATACTCTGCTCCAAGAGATGAACTTTCATCAAAAGAATTTTCACTGCGCATTGTTTGTCCTAGCGCAAATATTGGTGGGGTGATTGGTAAAAGTGGTGCTGTCATCAATCAGATCAGAAAGGATTCTGGAGCAATTATCAAAGTTGACAGCTCAACAACTGATGGAGATGATTGCTTGATATCTATTTCAGCTAAGGAGGTACATGTTGATTTTCCTTGTTCTTCAATGGATTATGTTTCTTGACAATCTGATAGTTTTTAATTTCTTCTATTCAGATCTTTGATGACCAATATTCTCCAACTATAGAAGCAGTCTTACGTCTGCAACCAAGATGTAGTGAGAAATTTGAAAGAGATTCAGGCCTTATATCATACACAACTCGTCTACTTGTGCCTACCTCCCGTATTGGTTGCCTTCTAGGTAAAGGAGGATCGATCATAAGTGAGATGAGGAAGTTTACTAAAGCTAATATCCGCATCCTTGGAAAGGACAACCTTCCCAAAATTGCTGCTGATGATGATGAGATGGTACAGGTAAAGTGGAATGTATTACTAGTGGCTAGGATTATATTTTTCTTATTTTGTAATTAACATCCATGATTCTTTTCAAGTTAATGATTCCAGAAATCATGAATTATGTTCTGATTTGTTAGATATCTGGAGACCTTGATGTTGCCAAGGATGCCCTTGTACAAGTAAGTCAGCGATTGAGAGCAAATGTTTTTGATAGGGAAGGTGCAGTTTCTACATTCCTGCCAGTTCTGCCATATCTTCATGTTCCAGCTGATGGTTCAGATGGTTTGAATTATGATCCCAGAGATGGCAAAAGGCCTGGACGTGGGCATTCGTATTCTAGTGGTTATGGTTCAAGTGATTATGCTGCTAGTGACACTTATGGTAGTTACAGTAGTTCACAGGTACATTAAGTATAAGACACCTAGGCACTTTGGTGTATGGTATTTTTTTTCCGTACTTGATTGAATCTTGGATATTTATGGATGTGTTCATCCCTGTTCTGCATGTTGTTACAAACAAGAGCTATTAGAAATGGATAGTAACTCTCACATCTTTGTTTTATAGCTTGGTGGTAGTGGAGGTGCTTATGGAGCATATGGAAGTTATTCCTCGGGCCGAATTGGTTCTTCTGGGTAAGAAAACTATTTACTCCTTATACGTGTCTTGTCTGTGCTTACAAAAAATTGGACCAGGCAGGACTATTCTTGAGGGTTGACATTTATTGTAAAAGTTTTTCAGGAAGCAATTTATTTCATCCCTCAAAATTCAGTGAGCTGAGCTTATTTCATTACTATTTGAAGCAATGCATACTCTTTGTTGGCGCAAAACTCTTAACCTAGCTTTTTTTTTCAATCAGTGGTCACAGAAAGTGTTATTCATTACTTATCTGTGGACATTTTTATAGACCACCACCTTTCAGAACTTTAAATCCTGACTTGTAGCTGATATTACCAGGTTATCTGGCCAAGCCCCTGTTTCACGACGAAAAGATTATTACTAGGATTTGGTGATGGCTGTCTACAGGTAGACTTGGTTCCCTTTGAATTCCTGTCTTTTGAACACGACAATTTCAGCTGATATAGGCCCAGCATATACTAGAATATGATACTGTCAAAGCATAACCTATCCAGTCTCCCATTATATAGGGTTCTGATGCTCATATTTACCTTTGTTGCCTTCCCTGCCCATCCAAACAGCTGAGATATATGAAGCCTGAAGCCAGCCCACTGCCACTTTTGATGAAGCCTACTGCCTAAACCAGAGGACCAAGTGTACCAGGGTTTGACATACTCATGGCCCAACCTTGATGATTTCACCTAAGAGGACCATTTATACATGGAGAGCCTCCTATTGATCATTGAAACTTGTCTCTCCCTGACAACAAATTACCAAGCTCTTATTGTGCTTCCATGAACCTCTTATTCTGGCATCTGTTTGTTGCCTCGTTTATTTAGTAGAATGTTTGAAAAGACCACGTTATTCCCTCCTTTGACATTTGTATTAAGGACGACCAACTTCTTTTGTTAGCTTCAATTTTCTAATACGTTGTTGGATTCTGCTAGTTTCTTTAAGATGTGAAAGAACTCCAATAGTGTTTGAACTGCAGGACTGGTGTTCTTCTGTATCTCCATGACCAGGAAGCTTTGTTATCTTAACATCTGTATGAAGAAATTTGTTTTGAAGACTCCCCTTTTTATTATAACATATGTGGTTGGAATCTGAGCTTGTGCAGTGTTTGTTTTATTAACTTCATGTGAACAGAATGCTTTCACAGACTTTAGGGCTGCAATTTAAGGACATTTGTAGTAATGGAGCTTGGATATGCCTTTGTAGTGATCTTGAATGCGTTACTTTGGGTCTTGTAGATCAGGATTCATGCGCTGAAAAACTTATGTCGCTGCCATCTAAGACACTACCTTAGTATTGGGCTTGGATATAAGGAGATAGATTGACATCAAATTTGCATGCCTACCATGACATCATAACCAGGTTTACACTCTGAACACACGTGGAGTTGTTGCATTTTACATCTATTAGCTATTCCCGGGTCTAAACGATAAGTTGCTCCTTTGCAATTTTCTCCTTTTGGTTTGTCCTGTCAAACCTTTGACACAATTATACTCGTGGTGGGAGAATAGAAGTCAACTATTAGAATTTCTTCAAGTTCTTGTGCCACAGAATGTTCTTCAGTGTTCATGTAGGTTTTGGGTGGCTAAAAGATGAAAAAGGTAATGCAGCATATTTTCTTTCCTTCTCTCATTACTTTTTAATTGATGTGGTAGGTTTTGTGCTATGGATTGTCCGTTGGAAGTATAGCTCTAATTGGTAGATTGTTGTTTTGTGCGATATATTTGACAGGTTGAAGGTAAAGCGTGAAATAAGTAAACCTACCTGGATAGCTCGAGATGCTCGGTTAGGATACTAGGTGAACCGGAAATGGGTCGATTTCATTGTTCAAAAAAAGAGTTGGCTCCAAGCGAGCCCCCCTGTAAAATTGACAACCCGGATGGTTACCTTTGCCTCGTATCTTCCGCATTTGGCTGATTACTACTACGCTTTCTAAAACTCGCAAAATAAACTTCTTTTTCCCATTTTAAAGGGGTATCTTATTATGCACGAGATATTTTGGGATTGGCACTGTGAATAATGTATAATTCAATTGTTCTCGTCATTAGACGCAAGTTGTTTAATTCATGGCTCCAATTGGAACTGAGAATGGAATGCAAACCAGAGATTTTCAAGGTGGGGGGCAGAGGAAAAGAGTAAACAAGATAATTCTGCGGTAATAAGCCTTTTACCCTTAAAAGGAGCAGAAGAATGTGTATGGAAAGGAGTGGTGTCTCTTCTCTTTATACGCATACATGTGAACTTAATGTAATGAAATAATTGCTCAATCATTTTCATATATCAGTATCATCCAAGAGAAGCGCATTTAAACCAATGGAACTTATTGATCTAAACGAGTGATTCCCACCTGCCTATTTGGTGGGATTAATCCTTCAACATAACTACATTTTGATTAAATTTACACGCCTAGTTCAACTCCCCTTTAAAAAAGCTCTACACGTTAATGGCCAGAGACCTCTCAATTACTGCATGTGAAGAGTGTTTGCAAGCCTCTTAAATGACGACTCTTTGAGTAACAGAATGGGGTGACGCTACTTAGATTTACTTGATAGGGATGGATCTCTTAGGCTTGGTTTGGTACCTATGCATGTGTCACATCCGTCTCCATGAGCTCCCCGTATTACTCAACTTTTTCTGTTACTTTGCTGGATAAGGACACATATTGGACAGTTTCAGAGTTGCCTTCACTGTGCAAAAGCGAGCACCATTAATACTTGTACAGTTACACATCAGTGTTTCTTCTATAAACAACACCTCATGATAGGATTCTGTCTTGCTTCAAAAGCCTATTCGTCCGAGCTCTGCCAGGAGTGCCCTCATGTCCAATCTGCTTCTTCTTCTCTACTAGTTTCCCAAGCTTTTAGAGTTGTCTGTCTCTTGTTTTTTGATGTTCCTAGCAAAAGTGCTGTCTTCCTCCTTCGGGAAAGTCCCTGCCCTTCCCTTCTTTCAGTTTTATAGCATTCTGGGGGCTAAACTGCCATTGGTTGATGATAGGATTGTTTGCTGCCTCTTTTTTCCAGTAAACAAAATTATTTACATTTTTTTGACTTCTGAAGTGATGTTTCCAATCCTATCTTGAGGCTTCTTTTCATCTTGGATCTTGCATGTGGGAATGAGGTTATGTGGTGCAGCCAAGGATGACTTGCCGGCAGGATATGCATAGTAGAGTTGCAGTACATGGTCACACATACATACTTCCTACAACTAGTAAACTGGACTTCTCCAAACTTTATATGCCCCATAGCTAGTTGGCAAGTCGTCCATGGCTACTCAACTGCCTCCTCCTCTCATGCAAGATTTTTGATGATAACGTTCTTAGTTTAATGTAAATGGCGGATGTACATGCTCTCGTTCAGACAACATTCAGATCAAACAAATGAAGTATGTCATTTTCTTTTTTTTTTTACCACATTATGTTCTGAGTTGTCCTTTTTCTATGTATTTATTTTATTACTTATTTTTATATTTACATCTATTCCTATTTATTTATTTATTTAATATTATTATTATCCTTTTTATTTTTATTTTCTACGTAATTTTGAATTTTTACAGATCCTAAATCTTAGAATAACTTTGATTAGAATAATGTTACTGTTGTTGTATGTTGAGTTGCTTAGTTTCTAGTTTATAATCTTTTTGTCTTATTCTTTCCAATTTTGTACCTAAGCCATTCAACATCTTTGTTAGTGTACATTGGGTACTTGTTCATCGTCGTGCATCTGCTCCTATTCCAGGATTATCTTGGAACCTGTCGCAGGACATAAACTAGACCAAAATCATTCTATCGAAGACACGACTCTAACAGAAGAAAGTGATAGCTAGCATAGGCTTACATCGAAGAGAAATAGCTGGGCATCTAGCTCACCTTGATAGTCCAGCTATAAGCTATTTTCGCCGAGGCACATGCAAATGCACATGTCAAGGAAAAAGGTGAAACTTGTATGATGTTCAGCTAAATTGACTTGTCAATGTTCAGTGGCTAAAAGCAAGGTGGATTTCTCGATTTGTGCGTGTCA
>JAOTAX010000008.1:12373395-12387929 GCA_025629825.1 Erythroxylum guanchezii
ATAATAATAATAATAATAAAAGAATAATAATAAGAATAAGAATAACTTAATAATAATAATAATAATAATAATAATAACTAAACATATTTTTGTTTTCAGTTTTTTATTAGAAATCTCATCCAAACAAGTTTTTATTTTTAGTTTTTATATTACAAATTTTAACCAAACAGGTTTTCGTTTTTTTTAGAAAAAAATAGAAACTAAAAATAAAAAACAGAAACTAAAAACAACAACAGAAAAATAAAAGTGGAACCAAACAGCCCCTTAATAACTGAACCACTTTTTTATAGTATTGACCAACATAGTTTTTTTCAATTTAAACATTCTTTTCTAGTTTCAATCTCGTTTCATTAAATCTTATCCACGCATCTATATAAAATCTATACATTAAATCTTATCCACGCATCTATATAAAATCTATACAAATGTATTGGCCAGATTAAGTATTAAAACACTTTTAAGTGAAAGAGGACTCCGAACTCATGATGTTGGTTTATAAGTTTGTTTCTTTACTGATTTTGAATTAAATTATATGAGCTGGGATTCATTATTGGGCCAAAGAACAAGAACTAAGAAGATATTGAGCCTAGACCCTAAGAGGTTAGAATAGCCCAGGCAACTCAGTATAAGACTTCAAACACTAACCCAATTTTAGGAGTTTAAATTTTCTGTCAAATGTCTAAAACGATTTGTATCATAAGATTTTTATGTCACAAATTGGTTTATTTCGTCGTAGGCTTGATTATTGGCTTAGAAGCCTTAAATGTCTGGCAATTAAGGAAAGAGAAGGTCTCAAGATTACCAATACTGCAATACTTTACTGAACCTTGTAGGGGTCACAGAGAGATGGTTTATCTGCAAAAGATTGCTTGCTGCTCCTACTCATAGTGTCTGCCAGTGTATGGTGCTTCATGGGCTATTCTTCCTTCCTGTGGCCGGGCCTCATTGGTCTTTGTACACTATTAACTCAAACTGTGAAGACAACTGTATGTACAAAAGAAGAATCGGATATTAAATTGACCCATTAGATATAAAGATTATTCTTTAAGTAATATTTTAAAATTAATCTTTAATGATGGAGTCGTTCGTAGTAATGACTGATCCTAAGTTGGGAGTTGAGGTAGTACATATGATACATAGTAGCTATTTATTCCAATACTATGCTTAACCCCTAAGACTGAGAGTGACATTTTAATTTTAGTGATGGCATATTATTTATATATATATATATATTAAGATGAATAAAGAGTGGAGTAGCATGTACAGTGCTACAGGGCGTGGTATTAATCTCATCATCTACCTCATAACCCCACCAAGTAAATGCCATTTATTCATCATGACTTTTTTTTAACTCATGAGCAAACAATATGAAATATGATGTGACCAGCGGCCTGTAGTGTATCGTAGTGTAGTGTAACTATCAATTTTAGTCAAACGGCTTTGAAATTTTATTTATCTAATAGGAAACAATATCTATTAGGGCGGTGGCAGCCAGACGTCGGCAACCCATTTTGTGTACCAAAATATGGTTTACTAGTCGACCTCTTCTGTTCTGCTTCAAGTTTTAAAATTTGTAAAACTTGAAACGTTTCGTGAACACGGAACGCGTTGTTCGAAAAATCATCTGATTACCAATTCCTTCTTTCAAACTTCAGATTCCAAATTGTGACCATGATCAGTACAAAACTCATTCTGCATGGAAAAGAAACAGTAAAATTGCAGGAATCATAGAGCATTTTATTTAGAGAAACAAAGCTAAAAGTTTGTAATTATGGGACTACGATTTGTGTTGAAGCAATTTTAATCTATAATTAAAACTAAATTATCAGAACACCAAAGCAAAGGAGTATCTAGAGCCAGGCAGCCATGATCCAGGATCAAAACAAATTACTTCAAGGACTGCGACTTTTGGATAATCACACTTGCAATGTGTTCTGCAAGTTTGGATCAAAACCGAAGTTGCGAATATCGTATCAGATTTAGTATTAGATTCAGTTCTGGTACGGTACTGTACCAGTACTGGTCAGTATCGGGTACCGTTTCGGGTAATTTTTTTAAATTTATAAAATAGTCTATAAAATTTTTAAAATGGTCCATTAGTATATTGTATAATTGTACTGTATACTTTACTAGTTTACTGTTTACATCAACCCTATTTTCAAAAATCATAATAATAAATAATAATCACAATTAATATGAAATAACAATAATTTTTAAATATTTCACATATAAATAATAACCAAAATTAATATAAAAAAAACTATCATCATTATACAAATATAAAATTAAGAATAATATAAAGTATATAAAATATTACAATAATACAATTTTATCATTTTAATAAATTATATTACATCAAAAGATTCAAAACATCTAATAAAAAGAACGATAACAATCCTTAAACAATTTATAAAAAGGGTTCATGACGAAGAAATAATCAAGTAAAAGTTAAACTTAAAACAAAAACATTACAGTTACATTATATATATAGAATTTAACATAAACATCAAATACAAGTAAAATTAAAAGAAGAGGAAAAATAAAAACCTGGAACGATATTCAATTGTCAATGGGAGGATACTCGCTATAACTGCACTGACCTCAGTGATCATTTGGTACAAAATTCTCATCATTGAGAGGAGCTTCATCATTATTATCATTTAAATTTAATGTACAAAATGACATGTCAATACTTTCTTATCCAAGATTATCTTCCAAATCCAAATCATTCACATCAACCAAATTCGGTTCTTCAGAAACTCAATTCGCCAAAAGATCAATATTATCAATAGAAATTGGATCAGTTGAACTACTTGTGTTATTAAGACTCCTAGTAAACAATTAAATTTAATTATTAGAAAATTATAAGAAATTATATCGAAATTAATAATGATAATAATAAAAATATCATACATTTCCCGAAACTTTAAATTGTAACGAATAAAAACCAAGTCATTCAATCTCTTATGCTTCAATCTATTCCTTTTCTTTGAGTGGATAAATTCAAATGTGCTCCAGTTTCGTTCGCAGCTTGTTGCACTCACACATTGACTTAAAATCCGAATCGTAAACCTTTTCAATTCTGGAACACCATTTTCGAATTGATCTTACCAAGAAATTGTAAGTTATAAGATAACAAAAGTAGTGTTATAAACAAAATAAAGTGATAATTAATTTTCAATAAATAAGAAAAGGAAATAACTAATACCTGGAGAAAGTTTTTTCTCTTTATCGAATAGCAATCGGCATTCCAAAATTCCCATAAGACAACTTATAAAGCTCCATTTGTGAGCTTAAAAGATCTTGCATTGCGTCAATGCTAACAATTATTGTAATAGTTAAAAGCATTCCTTTATTAACCTCAGCTTGCTTTGTAAGATCCAGTCTAAAATACACACTAGGATTCAAAAATGCCCCAGCTGCAAACAATGAAGAAGAAAGTTATTTTTCACCTCTCTCATTAATGATTGAAAGATATGGTATGTATAAAGAAGACCTATGTTTCAGATTGGTCTTGAATGCTTCCGTCGCTCTCTCCATCGCATCAAACAAATAACCCATTGTTGGCTTTTCTTCACTATCAGCCAAGCGAAGCACCCTCACCAAAAGCTCACAAACTCGGATAACAAATTGACATTAAGACTAAAATTCTCTATCTTCTAGTATAATATTACAAACCTCCACTCCAGCATTAGAACTAGCATGCTGATATGCAACCGACTTATCACTTGTAAACATTTATCTTAACTCCTTCTTCATCAAAACAAAAGGCCGAAGTGATAAAAAGTTTGTGACAAATCTTGTTACAGCAGAACGACACAAATTTCTACCATTGATAAATTTCTTTCTTATCAAATTCAATACCAATACATGATTATAAATGAACTTTGTCACCTTTTTAGCTTTCTGTATAGTCTCATCAATAACAGGAAAATACCTAGGATCCCCTATATTCTCCAACATTAGGTCAATGCAATGTGCAACACAAGGAGTCTAAAAAAATGAATTATATGTATTCTACAACCTTTTTCCTGCCACTTTATAAGCAGAATCATTGTCAGTAATAAATTGAACAATGTTTTCCAGCCCTACTTCATTCACAACTTCATCAAATATCCCAAATAAAGTCTCAGTATTTCTAATAAGGCCAGATGCATTAATAGATTTCAAAAACATAGAGCCATTTGAAGAATAAACCAAAAAAATTATAATAGGCTCTTGTCTCCTATTTGTCCAACCATCACACATGATTGAACATTCATAAGTACCTCAATTCACTTTTTTTTCAGCCAAATAATTTCTAATTTTAGAAACAACACAACTTAAAAGTTTACCTCTTAAGTCATCAATCGAATGACCTTTATATCCTCAACCATAAGAGGCTATTGTATCCTTCATAAGTTGATAATAATAAGACTGAGAAGCATTGAATGACGAAATTGAATCATACCACCATATAGCTACTGTCATATCAACATTGTGAGCCGCATCTCTTGATTACATTGCACTATGAATTGAATGTTGGGCTCCAGAAGTTGTTCATGGTGCAAAGAAACTAGTCACTTACCTTCTTCTCTTCCTCACATCAGATTCTTCTTGAGCCTGAGATGGAACACCATCAGTACCAGTACCAGTACCACTTCCACCTTCAACATTTCCAAAATCACCACGGAAACTAGAAAATGAACTTCCACTACCAATTTCAAAATTCAATCTTTCCCTTCTATCTCTCTCATATTAATATTCATCAAGCAATGTTTTCATCTGCCACTTCACATCATGACTTACTTTTTTACAGGGTTCCACATCTCCTTTAACCCCAGCTAAATGTTTTTTTTAATCAGGTGATTCCTCCACCTTTCAAATGCTTGTTACAAAACAAGCAAATAGTATGGTTCTTTAGACCGGGAACCAATGCGGCATGAGCCCAAGTTAGATCATTGTATCTTCCTGAAGTGGGTTGATCAGGAGTATTTGAACTTTCTTTCATTTATCTGTACACATAAAAATAATAAATACATAATTTCAGTACACAATATGCATATCCATCTTATATAATATAACTCATTCTATATGATTACATTACATACAATTCAATTTCGTAGAACACAATTCACTATAAGTCAAAAGCTAACAATTCAAAACATTCAACATATATAATAACACAAAAAATACATCAACAATTTCCATTTCCAACAATTTCCAATTTCAACAATCACAAAACATGTATAATTCTATTTCCAACAATTTCCAATTCCAACAATCACAAAACATTCATAATTCTATTTCCATTTCTAACAATTTTCAATTCCAACAATCACAAAACATTCATAATTCCATTTCCATTTATAACAATTTCCAACAATTTCTAATTCCAACAATCATAAAACATTCATAATTCCATTTCCATTTCCAACAATTTTCAATTCCAACAATCACAAAACGATCATAATTCCATTTCTATTTCTAACAATTTCCAATTCCAACAATCACAAAACATTCATAATTCTATTTCCAATTCCAACAATTTCCAGTTTCAACAATTTCAATCAATTTCCATTTCCAACAATCACAAAACATACATCAACAATTTCCAACAATTACAAAACATTTATAATTTCATTTCCATTTCCAACAATTTCCAATTCCAATAATCACAAAACATTCATAATTCCATTTCCATTTCCAATAAATTCCAATTTCAACAATTACAAAACATTCATAATTCCATTTCAATTTCCAATAATTTCCAACAATTTCCAATTCCAACAATCACAAAACATGCATAAACAATTTTCATTTCCAACAATTTTCAACAATTTCTATTTCCATTTCCAACAATCACAATAAATTCATAAAACAATTTCCATTTTCAACATCCACAAAGCATACATAAACAATTTCTATTTCTAACATCCACAAATCATACATAATTTTATATCCATTTTCAACAATTACCAACAATTTATATTTCCAACAATCACAAAACATGCATAAACAATTTCCATTTCCAACAATTTTTAACAATTTCCATTTCCAACAATCACATTACATTCATAAAACAATTTCCATTTCCAGCATCTGCAAATCATACTTAAATTTAAATGAGTGTGTATAATTTTTCTTTTACAATATATCAAATAAGAAAACACAATATTTAATTTAGACGTGGTTTATCATTACAACTAATGATTAAAAAAGGAAAAAAGTGTTTAAATAGTTTCCTTAAAAGTTAAGAGTCTTTATACTTTTTAATATAACAAAAAAAATTATGTATGTAAATGATATATTTTAATAACAAAACAAATAAACAAAAAAAATTAATATTTAATTTTTGTGATTTGATTTTATATATTTTGATATAATAAAAAGTTCAATCGTATATTTCTAAACTTTTATTAAAATTGTGAATTTTAGTATTTTAAAATTTATTATTATCACATAATCTAATTGAGAATAAAGAAGAGCATTCACCAAATAGTCTTATGTTACATTAAGTTTCATCGACTTTGTTTAACGTTGAACGCTTAATAGTTAATACGCATTATATTTTATTAATTTTTAGAACTTAAAAAGTGCACTAAACATAATTAGAACGAATAAACATATCTATTAAAGTGCAAGGTCATATTACAACATTTGAATGTTGAGATAGGACAATCAATTAACTTTTCTAAATACACACTCATTTAAATTTGTCCAAAGAAGTTGAAGATAATTTTTCAGTAGTTTAGCATACATCAGTTTCATTTAACTTCTAACAAGATAATTATTAAGAATTATAACATAAAATTAAGGCATTTCGATTTATAACCAAACAAAACAACCAATCTCAAATAGAACAACCAAACAAGTGAAACAACTCATTCATCAGTCATCACCGTGACTAATATAATTCTATTTCCAATTTTTAGATCACAAACACTATATTGTATAATTCCATTTCCAATTTTCATATCAGAAATGACAAAACCCAAATCAATACTGTGAGCATTCAACTTCAACAATTCTATTCCCAAATCAAACCAATTCACATACACACAAATCCAATACCGTGAGCATTCAACTTCAACAATTCCATTTCAAAATCAAACCAGTTCACATACAGGCAAATCCAATACCGTGAGCAGGAAACTTCAACAATTCCATTCTAAAATCAAACTAATTCATATACATGCAAATCCAATACCATGAGCAGGAAATTCAACATCCAATATTCAACATCCATCTCCATAATTCATCATCCAACAATGACAAAATCCAATTTCAATTCCAATCCAACACAATAAAATATGTAATTAACCAGCAAAAATTTGAAAGCAGAAAAAAAACACAGCCAAAAACAAATTTCCTCCATCGGGTCTTCGGGTTGTTGGTTCGGGTTTTCGGGTTGTTCACAGGTCAGGTTGTCAGAGTGTCTAGTGGTGCGGTGTATCGGTGTGCTCGAGCTGCGACGGCAACGACGTGTTGGGGTGATGCGATGGTGCGGTGGCGTCTCATTCGTCTTCGGGGGACGCCAAACACAAAGCCGAGGTTCGACTCCGAGGAGGATGAGGGGAGGAGGAGAGAGTGAGACAGAGACTGGGGAGGGCCGGAGGGTAGAACTGGCGAAGACAGTACGACGATGACGGCGGTGAGAGGCTCGCGAGAGTGAGAGGCGAGACGACGACGAGAGTGAGAGGAGAGTCAGGGGGTGATTTAGGGTTAAAATTTTTAAAATTGCAAATTAGTCCTCCAACCTTCCGAAATTCACGGTACCGGCTAGTATGTGCTGGTATTTTACGTACTGGCTGGTACCGACTGTAAATACCGGCCAGTACTGATGAAACGAGTACCGTTTCATTTTTCAGCCGATACGATATGTACCGGCCGGTACGGAACGGTACTGAGAACTCTGATCAAAATAGTGACATCTAAAAGAATAATCTATATAATTTTCTTTTTTCGAAATAAATGATCTATGGATGCTTCTCCTTTTCCCACTGCCTTTCCCCTTTTTTCTTGACTTGTACGCAGACTTATAGAACTCTAACAAGTGTCTTGAATATCTATTTAATAGGGTCATTAAGACACGTTGGACCGGATACTAGACCAGAGTTGGCAATGATCAAGGGGAATTTAAGGTGGTGTCCCCATTGTCCTCCATAGCCAATATGAACTTCGATCCAACTGGAGATATTGCCCTGCACTCACATTTAAGTTCCATCTCATGGGGACCCATTTTTTTGTCTTTTCATGCTCTATATCAATCTCGACACGCACCTCCTCCTCCGTAATAAGCCTGGTGCCCCCACGTCAATTAAGCCCTTGTGCGGTTCTTACATATGATTAAAGCACCACCCTTTTCCATTCTAGTGCAGCAAACTTCTTGCATCCAAGTCACAATCACTACTATAAAGTCCAAACATTGAAAGTTCTGCACTTAAGTATTGAATGAAGAGCCAACCTCTCTAACTGGCTGAGCTTGTTAGCACTTGGGTATTGTTTTGGCCGGTCCATTTAAGCACAATCATAACTTTTCCTGAAGAAAATGGTAAAATGCTTCTGCTAGTGTACTCAGATGCTTCTGATCTTGATTATTGTTTGCTCATTAATTTGATACTCTATCTAAGACAGGTACCATCTGGTCACGTAGGCATGGAAGACACGTTAAATGGGATAAACGACAAGTTCATAATGACAATTCTGCAGTCACCATTTTTTAACCATTTTAGGCTTTGTTCAGTAATTTTTCTGGTTAAACAAAAAAGATTTTTCTCGTTGATTTTCTTGCCTACATTTTGAGGATGAATAAGCTTATAGAAATAGACTTGATTTTCATAATTTCGAAAACAATTTTAAAGGAATAGTTGAATGGTCAAATCTTAATCAATTCAAGTGATTTAATATTCATTCTAAAGATTTATGTGTCTATATTAAATGAATTTGACTTTGAGTCATTTGGAGTGACTTTGAAAAATTATGGTGAAATAAAGATAGAATAAATAATTCTTTTGTTATACAAAGTATTTTCATCGTTGTATTATGCAATTTAATGACTTTAAGTTGGTTAGTCTAGAATTTCATTGACAATATAAATAATGATGTAATGTTTCATTTATAAAAGAGAGGAAAGAATAAAAAAATTATATTGCAAGATTACTGTTGTTTTGTTGTTTATGTGAGTGTGCAAGTATTTGTGAATATTTTTTTTTCCAATAAAGTGGTATAAGAAAAACTATGATATCAAAAGGAGCCTTTATATATTTTCACTATCTACAACTCATCAAACTCAACTATGATAATTGGACACTTAGGATGAAGATTATTCTTGGAGAAGCAAAGGAAGAAAGATATGGGATGTAGTTAACAAAGGCTATGTGGAGCCTTAAGATGAGAAAAGTTTCATCAAGCCAACAAAGAAGTCTTAGAGAAGCAAAGGAAAAAAGATCATAGTGAACCTGTCATCATCTATCAAGGTTTGGAGGCAGAAATGTCTGAAAAAAAAAACTAATGAAACTACATCAAAGAATGTGTGGAAAACAACAAAGTTTAAAGATGGTAGTGGCTATTGAAAAATGTAAAGATGTAAGCAAAAGTGTACCAGTAAAACATGCCTTATGGCAAAGTTATCCGTAAAGCCTGAAAACAATTATATGGAAAGTGGAAAAAGATAATTTGTATATGAAAGTGGGCATAATCATGAATGAGGTCATGGACATGCATGGAGCCAAAGGAGAGGAAGAGGTAAACAACAATCTTTTTATGAAAATTGACCTTAAAATTTTCAATATTGTCAAGAAAGAGGAAGAGAAAGAGGATATTTTGGCAAAAATAATACATAAAAGATGATAAAGCTGAAGTTAAATGTTATTCATGTGGCAAGCATAGCCATTATTCTTGGTAGTATTTTTTTCAAAAACAAAGATGAAGCAAAGTTTGTAGAAGTTAATAAAGATGCAACGGAAAGAACTTTTTTCACTACTTATGAAAAAGAATGAACCAATAGGTGAAAAAGCACATGATACCTTTATAATGTAGCTAGCAATTATATGATAGGTGAAAAAAGAAAATTTGTTAAATTAGATACTAAAGTGATAAGGACTATATATTTTAGTGATAATACAACAATGAAGATTAAAGACAAGGCTATGATTTTGCTTAAGACAAAAGTAAGTGGTCATAAGCTTCTTTGTAGTAATTACTTTATGTCAAAACTACATAATAATATTTTAAGCATTGGTTGACTTTTGGAGAACGGTTATCAAATTCATATGGAAGTTCATACTTTTTGACTTTGAGATCATAATACTATTTTTTAAAGGTAACTATGACCAATAACATGATATTTTTACTAAACTTGCACACTACAAAGATCATGTGTTTAAAGATTGGTGTCAATGATCCTTTATGTATATGGCATATAAGGTATGAACATTTGAATTTTAATGCACTCAAGTATAGATCACCCTGAAAAATTACGTGAGGCATGCTTACTTAAAAAGCATTCAAGGAAAAGTTTTCTAGACCAACCAAGTTCAAAAGCTACCAAGCCACTCAAACTTGCTCATGCAGATATTTATGGTACATTAATACTACATAATGAGTAAAATTTTTGAAGTACAAGTCTGAAGATTTTGATGTATTTAAAAAGTTTAAAGCTTAGTTAAAAAAGAAAATGGTTATGATATTAAAGCTTTAAGAACTAATGAAGGTAGAGAATTTACTTCTAATAAATTTACGAGATTTTGTGAGCTATATGGAATTAGTTGTCCTTTTACAATGCCTAGATTTTCCCAATAAAATAGAGTTACTAAAAGAAAGAATTGAACAATCCTAAATATAGAGAGAACCATGTTGAAAAGTACGATGATGTCTAAGGAGTTTTAGCCTAAAGCAGTTGCATGTACAATTTATCTTTCAAATCATAGTCCTACAAAGAGCTTAAAAGATGTCATTTCATAAGAAGTATAGAGTGAAGTAAAGCCTTATACATCACATTTGATAGTTTGTAGTTCTATTATGTATCTTTATGTTTTAAAGCAAGAAAAGCCTAAACTTGATGATCAAAGTAAGAAGTTTGTTTTTATTGGATATGATGAGAACTCAAAAGCCTACAAGTTGTTCAAGCCAAGTAATAGCAAGAATGTTATTAGTTGAGATATTGAATTTAATGAACAAGCCTTTTTGGATTGAAGCTCTCAAATGGAGGGATATTATGTTTTCCTTCTATATTTTGAATATGAAGAAGAAAAGAAGGTTATTTAAGAAATCAAAAATGAAATTTCTCCGGTAACCTCACTAACCCCATCATCTCAAGCATCATCATCCACATCTTTACTAATAAGTATGGGACCTCAAGGATATCAAAAACTTGAGGAATATTATGATAATCCTAATTTGTCTTAACTACTTACATATATTGAGTCTTTTAAATTTTGGTAAGAATAAGAAGTGGATTCATGCAATGAACAAAGAAATTTAAATCATTAAAAGGAATAATATATGGGAACTTATTTACCTTTCAAGAGGTTTTCATGCCATTAAAGCTAAATGGGTGTTCAAAATCTTTTAAAAAATTACAAAGCTAAATAATATATAAGGTAAGGCTTGTTGTCAAAAGTTAAGTAAAAGCAAGACATTGATAATGATGAGATATTTGCCTATATTAGTCACTTGAGAACAATACATCTAGTATAATATGTATTACGGTTTAAAATCATTGGAGAATTCACCAATTGAATGTCATGTTCGCTTTCCTTAATGGTTAATTTGAAAAAGAAGTCTATATTGAGCAACCAATGGGGTATATTGTACAAGGTCAAGAAGATAAAGTGTTAAAATTAAAGCAAGAGCTATATGGACTTAAACAAGTTTCAGGAGCTTGGAATAGCAAAATCAACAATTATTTCCAAGAGAATGGTTTCACTAGATGCTTACACGACTATGCTTTTTATATAAAAGATGATAAATATAATTTGTAATTTATTTGTATCTTTGTGGATGATCTTATCTTCATATGCAATAATTCAAAGATGTTTGAAGAGTTCAAATATCTTATCACCCAAAAGTTTAAGATGAGTGACATGAGATTGATATCTTACTAATTAGGAATCATGGTGAAATGAATGGAAACACTCAAGAAGGTTATACAAAGAAGATGCTTAATAAGTTCAAGATGATAAATAGTAAGTTGGTTAACACTCCTATGGAATATAGAATAAAGCTATCTAAGTTGGATGGATAAAAGAGTTCAGATCCAACTGTGTTGAAAAGTCTTGTATAAAATTTGAGATATTTAACTTGCACAAGACCATATCTCTCATTTACAATTGAATTTAATAGTCGATCTATAGGGATAGCATCTAAGGTTTACTTAAATTAGATATCTTAAAGGTATAATTAATTATGGCATGTTTTAATCATTTTTGATAGACTTTAATCTAATGGGTACTTGTGATAGTGGTTTTTATCAAAGATCTTAATAATAGAAAAAAGTGCTAGTGGTTTTGTTTTTCTTTTGGGATATAATGCCAATCTCTTGATGTTTAAAGAAAAAACCCATAGTCACACTCTTTACGTATGAATTAGAGTATGTCACAATTGGTTACCTATATTCATTAGGCTATTCTAAGATAGGAGCAGGTATATTGATACAAAGTTTTATTTTATTTGACAATGCGTTGTTAAGAAGGAGATTAACTTAGAGTTTGTAAAGCCCCTTAATCAAGTTGCTAGCATTTGTAGTTAAATGGTCAAATCTTAATCAATTCAGGCACTCTAAGATTAATTTTAAAGCTTTATGTTTTTAGATATACATGAAACTAACCTTGCGGCATTTGAAAGTACCTATAGAGAGTTATGGAAAAATAAATACAATATAGTCAAATTGTTATATTAGGTAGATTTTATTATGTCATTATAAGTATCTCCCTTTTTATATTCTAGCATTAAATATCTTTAAGTTAGTCTAAAATTATCCATTGATAATGTAAGTTGCCATATAATCTTTCATTTTTTGTAAAAGGGAAAAAAATAAAAAGTTTTATTACAATAATACTCTTATTTCATTATTTGTGTAAGTATGTAATTATTTGTGAGTAACTTATTCTTTTTCAAAATGAGCAACAATCTTTTTTCACGATTTGCTAAGCTATAAAGAAAGAAAGAAAAAAGGTAAGGGAAAAGCTAAAGATAAATCAAGCTACCTAAAAAATGAGACGATAATCACATCAATATAGACTTGTTTTATTAATTTAGGAAAAGTTGTTATTGTTTATATTAGAGATGGTAGTGAGTTTTCAACTCGATTAATATCCGTACTACCCAACTTTAAAAAATGAATATGGAGGCTAAAAAATAGATTTTAAATGGATATTGAAAAATGGATGTGGATATGGATTTAGATATGGGTCTAGTAATAACCCGAACTGATGGATACTCATATCTGATCCGTTTTTATTAACTCTTTTTTTTTCAGTACATATATAATATCTCACTTTACTCTTATATAATTTACTAGCAAGTATATTAATTGGTAAAACAATATTGCGTAATTACTTAAGTTTCAAATAGCTGTTTGCATCTTGTTGCCATCTTTATTATTTCTTACGCAATAGTAAAAGAAGCCTAACAAAAAATTCCAAAATAACATCACGCTCACAAGTTCAATCTGAAACGTTCCAAGTTCCTGCAGCACCTCAGTCGCTGCCGTCTCACACTACAATTTGCTCGTCAGTCCGTTGGTCACACGCACAAGCCCGTTGGTCGCATGCTCGTCGTCAATCGTCACTCAAGTTAATATATCCCCACTTGTTGTCAGTCGTTAGTCGTCACACGCACAAGCTCGTTGGTGTGAACTATGAACGGTAATCCCTGTGGCGTGAACGGTAATCCTGTTGGTGTGTGACGGGCTGTGTAATATTAAGTCATCCATTGTTAACGAGGTAAAATATTTTTGTAATCCATTGTCTCGTGTAATCCCTGTGGCGTGTTGCGTGAACGGTAATCCATTGTCTCGTATGGCCCATTGATCACTGACTGCAATCGCACCGAGCTCCAAGCCTCCAACCTTTCTGCATTCCTACACTCAACGTCATCTACCATCGAAGAGGGGTAAGTCCAATACCATTTATTATTTCTAACATCATCAACCACCTACACTTATTTAAAGAACTTGTATGTCGTTTGTCACTGTCAGAGACGAGTTGCTTATAAAAAATCCAGCTAATTCCGTGACTATAAGTGATAGTGTGGAATCGATGGAAGGAGTTGAGAATCGTACAACAAAGAATCTCTCTAGTCCACCTCATGAAAAAGAGGAGATTGCAACTATGGAATTTCGTGATCATGGTGCAAATAAAAGCAAGAAGCGTACTTCTCTTGTGTGGCTAGAGTTTAATTTGGTGACTGTGAAAGGTGTTGATAAGACTGAGTGTAAGCATTGCAAAGGGAAGCTTTCTGCTAAAGGTACTGTAGCATCCCGTTACTGGTAGCAAAAGGGTATTATGGTAATGTTGGGTCAGACTGATAGATTTCATTGCATTCACTGACTG
>JAOTAX010000008.1:12396474-12413092 GCA_025629825.1 Erythroxylum guanchezii
TACCCGAAAAATGCCAATGAATGCATGTACAATCATATGAATGTGCAAAAATGTGCATGTCACAATTAATTATGCATAATGTGCATTTTCCTAATTTCACAGAAATTTTTCAAAATTCACAATTCTAGCCCTAACATGGGTAACGAGATGCTACAACTCTCCCCTCCTAACAAAAATTTCGTCCTCGAAATTCTTACCTGATTGATCAAATAGGTAGGGGTACTGATTTCTCATGTGCTCCTCCGTTTCCCATGTGGTTGGAGAATTGGCCTAAAGACTTACTCAACGTCTCCGTTACTGGTAGCCAATGCTCTGCTACCACATCGTCAAAACCTGCATGTGTTAGCCAAGCATTTTGGAATCAAAACACTAGTAACCTTATTACTCTTGGTTTCGGTCTTTTTAAGTGGATCAGCATAAGCCTATGGTCTGAACCAAGAACGGGTAGATGATGATTCAGCGTTTGAGGAAATTCCTTCAGCCAAGATGTAGAACCAAACACTCTATCCAGTCTAGCTTGTATCGTTCCTCTCTGCCAAGTAAACTTTGATCCAACAAAACCCAAATCATGTAGTCCACACTCATGCACCCATTCCTTAAACTGTTTATTCACCACCCGCGCTGCTGTGGCTCCACCTCTTTTATCCAAAAGCTCAAAATCCCCTCCAACAAGCTAGGGTCTATGAATAGACTGTCCTTCCCATCTTAAAAAAGGCCAGAGAATGGTTTGAGAAGAAAATTGAGGGCTAGCGTAAATTGCGGTAAAATCGAAAGAGCAAGAACCATACTTGACGGTGGTATGAATAAATTGATGATGAGCTATATAACTACTGAGATATCAAAATCTTCCATCCATAACATCCATATCCCTCAAGAAAAACCTTCAGCTTCTACTCGAAACGAATAATCAAAACCCAATGTAAGGACTACTTCGTTAGCCCGGAGTCCACTAATTTGGGTTTCCATCAAAACCAAAATACCAGGTTTGTAATTACGAATTTAATTACGCAGTATGGCATGGAAACAAGTCCCCCACGCCTCTTGACAATTCCAGATTATGATCGACATAAGGAAATAAAAGCGTGAACAAGGCTATTCTAAATCTGAGTGTAAGCTGTACTTCCTGCGTGGTCTTCCTTATTTCCACCTCCCTGTGTCTGCGTCACAAGCTCCTCGTCATGGCCCTGTTCATTCATGGCTTCCAGCAAACCCAACCCTCCTGCTAAATGGTATGGAGGTTCGGCGGGAGGAAGTGCGGTTATACCCCCTGACCCTGCAGGCCTCCTCGGGTTCCTCTACTCCTTCCATCGGGTGGAGTCGCTCCCCAACAGACTGCTCCCTTTTTGCAATAGCGTGACTGTCACATACCATTTCAGTATGAGAGTTGATTTCAACCTCTAGATGTTTATCCATTAATGTGGGCTGAAGTTGAACTTGAGGGAAAATGTCCGATCCCTTCTCGTGGTAAACGCTGGCTTGCGACCATTTCCCCCCAGGCCTACTGGAGTGTGGATACCGACTGCCTTTTGATCCATTCCTCGATCCTTTTGGGTCCAGTACAAGTAGACGCCAGCCCATGAATCTTTTGCTTACCTTTTCCAACTAAGTCTGCCAGTTTAAAACGTTGTTCGAACCCAGGAGAAATGCAAGTTTGTGTTGTCTCTGTCTGGCTTGTATGCTCTTCCCCCATGAGCTCCTTGTCTGTCAGAAGTGAAAACCTCAAGCCTCCATGTGACTGCATGTATCTCTCTATTCCTGTCGTTTCATTGGAATTCGTGGAGCTTTCTGTTGAACCCGCATCCAGGGTCCATAGCCGTTGGTACTAACATTTAGTTGTTACCCAGTTGTTGCAACAGTCGTACCCCTCCTCCCTGACGCCCCTTCCCCCTCACTGGAGATCGGATTATGGAGTTCAAGTTGAGCATGTTGCCTCTTCGGACAAATGTTGGAGTCATGTCCCACAATTCCACAATTGAAACAGATTTGTGGTAGCCTTTCATATTCTACCAGTAACGTCTGACCATCGATCTCCGCGCTTGTACGTAACGCAATACTTAAGTCAATGTCAATGGCAACTCGCGCAAATTTACCCTACTGAGCCTACATGGTTGCTTCATCGATCTTAACTATATTCCCTACCAGGTTTCCTAGCACCAGTGTTTTGAAACCCAGACCGGTCATCGAACCGGAGGCCTTACTGGTCACCGATTTGACCGGTGTGACGTCATAATTATACAATAATTATATTTAATTATAAATAATCTTTAAAAAATAAAAAATAAAAAATTGATTGAACCAGTGGTCGGACCGGTCCGATCGGTCAATTGACCGATTTTGACCGGTTCTCACTAGTTCAATTGCATACCGATTTTTATGGGTGAACCGAACCGGATAGCCAACCGGTCACCAGTCGAACCGGTCGGCCTGGTCCGGTTTTTAAAACCATGCCCAGCACTGTTAGGATCATTGGGTGATAACATGCAATGGATAATTCTAGGAACCGAATCTATACCACAGCTCTGGTGATTTGTCCTTGTGATGGCCAGAAGTTCGGTAGCCAACGTTGAATGGAGAGAGCTTGTCCGAATAATTACCTACGAACCATTAGTCAGAGCATTAAGGAAATCGTCTTCTTCAACGAAATTTACGAGGAAGTAGTCGTAGTCAAAATCTACGATCTTCATGGGGCCTTGCAGATTCTACATATTCTTCAACTGGGACCATAAAATCCGATACCCAATGTGACTACGAAGCAGTTTCATGACGATTGCTTTTTCCCATTGTTTATCCAGTTTTGCTTGGAAATTGTGGGATAACGTAATGCCCCCCTAACTTCCCAGACATTTGTGTGATATCGCCTTCTTTTATCTCTACTGGATCTTCGTCAAGCCATGCAATTTCCTCGAGTGTTATGTCCACCATCGATTCCCCTAACACTGCAGCGCTATAAGACGATTTGGGATGCGATGGTGGTTCTTCCTCTCGTTTATGGGTATGCACTTTTTTAGAGAGATGCCCCTCTTGGTCAAGGGATTCCATGTCAAATCCCTTAACACTTATTAGAGATAGAGAGAGACCCGAACTCCGGCAACTGAAAACTAACTTTCTTTTAATTAATGTCGTGAAAAAATCAGTGAGAAAACCAAAAAATCAAACTTGATGGATGCAACTAATTTGCTATCAAGATTCATGTAATATCCAATTAAAACTTACTTTGATGCCATTAAAAGAGTTTTAAGGTATATAGAGGAACCTTAGACTATAGATTAATCTACAAGAAGGAAACGAACATTGGTTTATTTAGATATATTGATAATGATTGGGTTAGTATTATCGATGATATAAGGAGCACTTCTAGCTATGTGTTTTCTCTTGATGGTGATATGTTTACCTGGCATTTAGAAAAAGAGGGTAATGTAAAACTTAATATTGTTCTTCAAAGAAGCAAGTAGTTGATATAATAACCAAAGTCGTACCTAAGGAAAATTTTATTTATTTGAGGTGCTAACTTAGTGTTTTTAAGAAATACATCAAAGAAGACTACTAGTGGTGATGTATTTTCATGAGGCAAAAAGTGTCATTCTCTTAAGTCAAATTGAATTTTGTTTTGGTAAGTCCAAAAATAAACATAAACATATTGGTCAAAATGTCGTTTATACCCTAAATTAATTCCTAAATTCTTGCAATTAACAAATAAAATATAGAGAAGTAGGAGTTGATTCTACAAGGAATTTTAATTTTCTAATCAATACAAAATAAAATTCTTTAAAAAATGGGAGGGTTATGATAATATGGAATTTTGAACAAAGAAAATAAATTGAATAATAAACTGAGAGTTATCAACAAAACAAACCTTAGTTTTTGTTATTTCAACCTTTTGAAACTATTGTTGGTTATTGATATAAAATAATTATCCCATCAATCATATATTCGATGTGATATTAAATATATTTTTTTCCTTAGGATTAGCTAATAAAAAACATGTGATTCAGTTAAGCATTATTATTTAACAATCTTATATACAATCAAAAGTTTAGCTAACAATAGCTTTAAGAAAAGAATGACTATTGAAGCAAAATAAGACAACATCCTTGATTGCATTTAATCTAGTTGAATGCTTTTCCTGAAAGTAATAATTTTTTAAGCAACAAACTAAAACTTTTAATTGTAAAATTAATTAAAAGAATTGAACTTTTACGTATTCAGACTTTAAACTAGCAAATGAGCACTTCAATTAATAAACTAATTGCGTGCACTAGAAATCAATCAAAAAATCATAAAATATAGGCATAGAAAAACAATCCAATACATAAATAAATGAAACACTCCGTATTAAGACCTAATTATCTTCCAATCTTTAAAGTTCCAAAGAATCTCACTTCCTTTAACCAAGACAAAAGGTTAGCCAACAATGGTCATACCTATAACTATCTTTTAAAGAAGAAAACTTGCCTTAGCGTACACTAGGGAGGAACAAAAAATTTGTGAAAAGCTAGAAAAAATGTAGAGAATACTTGAATGCTTTGCTCCTCTATCTTGTCTCTATTTATAGCCAATTAAACTCCATTTGAAAATCTTGTTATTGTGATTCTTTGAATCTTACAAATCATATATTTACTTATTTCCACCCAAATTTGGCCAAGATAAGGTTCAAACAATTTTTAATACATTTTTCTTTTATAGATTAATTTTAATTTCTATTGAACTTGCTTACACTTAAAATCACGTCAGACTGTTTTTTCATATTTCAATTTGATCCTACTAAACTAATCTAAATATACAAAATAAAATGTTTTGTCAACCCAAATCTTTTTAATTCCCCTTAATTAATGGTGATATTGTTCCATTGTTTAAAACTTTCAAATTTGAAATAAGGAATAGTCATTTTCTTAAAAATATTAAATTTGAACATATTAAGATAAAATTATAGAAGATTTTAATGATAAAAATTAGGAAAAATTATATCATATGCATATTCGTGTCTTAGACTATGTAATTTTGATAAGTCCAAAGAACGACGAAAGACAAATATTTCATGTGCTCATTTGTATATTCTTCATCATACGACATAGGCCTTGAATTACTCATGTATCGAATCGTGTCTTGACTTCATGTTTCTAAAAAGAAATATGTTCTTGAGCTCAACTTCTCAAGCGTTCTTGTCAAACCAAACTTGAAGGGAAGAACTTATAGCTTGGCTTGACTTGATGTCATATTCAAATCTGAGTAATTAATATGGAATGCTTTAATTGTTAGGTGATATGCTAGTAAATTTTGATGCCCATTAGGCTATTCTGCTGTAACTGAAAGTTGCCTCTGATAATAAATGATCATGCTACACGAAAAGGAAAACGAAGCTTCTGTCTATAAATTTTCGTAGTGTAATGATTCTTACATAACAAGAAAAAAGAGAAAGCTTCTTTCCTTCTGATCACCAAACATCTTGTTTCTACTTCTTAGCATATCTGAACAAACAAATCAATTAATGGTTTCACCAAGTCCGATCCAAGCGACTAACTCTGAGAACACTGACTTATGCACATTTTGTTCCCTTTTATAGCAACTATACGCATGATCCTACGACAGTTTCATGCGATTGGAATCCATCTTATCACACAATAAGTGCCACTCTTTTGTTTCTTTACTTGTGCAGCCAATCAAGTGACATGGACCCTGATGATGAAATCAACAGCATCCTGTGGCTGAGAAGATAGTACTTACTCTGATCCTGGCAAAATGATGTTCCACAATCACCAAGACCCTCTTAATGTTCACAAAATCAATATTCTGTCTGAGGTTTAATTAGCTTCTGATGCAAACCCTGTTCACAAAATCAATATTCTGTCTGAGGTTTAATTAGCTTCTGATGCAAACCCTAAGGCCATTATTACCTTCCTTAGGAGTATGTTACGTGATCAAGTTCAACTGGAGACCACCTATTGAACGGATAAAATTATTCTGATGAGGTTTTGGAGTAAAGTAAGTGAAAAAATGTCGAGCCATGAAAACCTAGTCTAGATCTAACCTAATGCGCGTGTGAAAAGACGATGAGATCCTTGTGCGAAGTAAATAACAATGCTGCTACTCACTACTTGAATTTACGTGTACTTCTGGGGTGTGGCTCCAAAATTTATTTCTTCATCCCATTTAATACGCTGACCTTTCTTCTCTGCCCATCTCTCAATTTACATTTACAAATACTCCTCTCTCAGTCTCTCCATAAATTTGTCCCTCTCTACTGTCTATTGTATAAAAAGCCAAAGCACCTACTTCCTTCTTCGCTGGTTTTGACGTAGCAAAGATGGGTCGATCACCATGCTGTGACAAGATTGGTCTGAAGAAAGGACCATGGACACCTGAAGAAGATCAAAAGCTCTTGGCATATATAGAAGAACATGGTCATGGAAGCTGGCGAAATTTGCCAGCCAAAGCAGGTGATATGTCATGTTAATGATTTGTGTGTCTATGTAGTGAAGTTTTAACTAACCGCGGTTGAGTGAAGAAAACTGCAACTTTTGTCTCTTCATTTATAGGTCTTCAGAGATGTGGAAAGAGTTGCAGACTTAGATGGACTAATTATCTCAGACCGGATATTAAGAGAGGAAAGTTCAGCTTGCAAGAAGAGCAAACCATAATTCAACTCCATGCCCTCTTAGGGAACAGGTGCAAAGATCCTTATAATCCTTACAGTCTTGACATGGTTTACTTGTCACATTCAGACGTTATCATTCTTTTGAAGCACCCCAAATGACTGGATCTTAAAGAGTCTTCTCACAATTCAACAATGTGAATTCTTGTAGTGAGTTTGGGAGTAGTTTCTACTTCAACGATGTCATAAGTTCTGACCTTGTGTTTCTCTTAGTATTTTTTGGCTTTGTTATGAAAGCTTAACAACTAGAATTAGCTCCTCTCCAGCAACATGTAGTTACCTTTATTTCTGACTACAATAAACCACTCGCTTGAGCATATTGTGTGCGTGAACATGTTTTCTTACATTTCAAAAGAGATTCTGCAGCGTGACATTTCTAATCATGATTTTGTTTTTGGGTCCTTTTCTTTTCTTCTCCAGTCTCATCATTTTATCTAAGAGGTTTAGAGCATATATATAGAAAAAGGCTTTGTGTATCTGATAGTTCGTACGTCCCTCACTTTATATTCTTCCCAAGGTCTGTTCTTATATTCTCATCCTCAGGTGGTCCGCTATAGCTACTCACTTGCCCAAGAGGACGGACAATGAGATTAAGAACTACTGGAATACACATCTCAAGAAAAGGTTAACCAAAATGGGGATTGATCCAGTGACCCACAAGCCCAGGAATGATGCTTTACTGTCCAGCGAAGGCCAATCCAAGAATGCAGCTAACATTAGCCACATGGCTCAGTGGGAGAGTGCTAGGCTCGAAGCTGAGGCTAGACTCGTTAGAGAATCGAAGCTACGTTCACATTCATTTCAACAGCAGCTTAGCCCTCAGAGTTACATTCCTGGTTCAACTTCAGTTCATCCTCCAAGATCATTTGAAGCACTGAAAGCTTGGAACGGTGGGTGGTCAAAATCTAGTGAAGGTAATGGCGGTACCCTAAACACTGGCATTGGAGGTGACCTTGAGTCCCCAACATCTACTCTTACTTTCTCAGAGAATGCTCCTCCAATCATGATTTCAGCCAACATGGGAGAGAATTCGGTTCCTCTAATTGAGTTTGTTGGCACTTCGGGTTCATCAGACACTGGAATTATCAAAGATGAAAGCGAGCATGATTGGAAGGGCCTGGCAAATTCAAACCATTTACCAGAGAATTCAGTATCATTTTCGTCTGACTTTCAAGACATGACGATCTCCATGGAAGGGACATGGAGTCCAGAATCTCTAAGGACAAATAGCGGTCATGTTCATGTTGGAAATGTGATGGAAGAAGGGTTCACTAGTCTTCTCCTTAGTGACTCTGCTGAACAGAACTTGTCAACAAGTGGCAAGGACTCAGAGAACAGTGGAGGTAGTGGTGGTGGTAGTGGCTACTATGAAGATAACAAGAATTATTGGAACAGCATTCTTAATTTGGTGAATTCTTCTCCTGCTAATTCACCAATGTTCTGAAAATAACCAAAATAAGGTTCCGCCTGAATGGTTAGAAAGTGATGATGTGCCAGTTAATTACAAGTAACACCACCTTCTCAACCCAGATGTTCTGCCATTGGTTTAGTTTCCATTTGTTGCTAGAGGTCAAGTATAGGATAGGAAAATGTCTTCGCCAAAAGGGTTTGGATTGCTTCCACACTTTCCAAGTGTGAAAATAAGATTCTCCACTAATGTTGTAGATGGAAGCAACAAGATGAAGTTTTGGCAATCATCCTCAGTCTCTCTCCCTCTCTTTCTTTTGTGAAATGTTAATAGCTAGGATAGATCTTCTCCTCAATTTCTGCTCCATTCAAACATAACTTAGTTTGTCAGCTTAATGATAAGTGACATGTCATCTTTGTTTACTATTATGGTGGATTGAGATATGCATGGTCCAATTCAAGTAAGTAATTGATCCTGAACATTGTTAAAGAGTGAATTAGCTACCTTCCCTTTAATTAGACAAATTCGTGCTCTATACACTTGTACTTGTTAATAAGAGGGTGTATTTATGAGGCTTTATTGCTGTCAGTTTTACGTCGTATTCTGCTTACAAGCAACAAAGGTAAGTTCACTTAACGTCGTATTCTGCTTACAAGCAACAAAGGTAAGTTCACTTGTGCTTGCCAACAAAAACAAACTTCTGGGGGAAAAAGTGCCGAAAGGACTATAAAATTGACAGTCAAGAACAAAAAGAAACCAAAAAATTTTATGAGAAACAAAGTGAAAAGCAAAATTAGAAATTTGGAAGGTAGTGTTCCTTCTTTTCCAAGAAGATTCTTTCTTCCCACTAAGGATAAAGGATCACATACTTAGAGAGCGACACAGCCGTTGGCACCAATATCTTCACTGAGATCCACTTGTCATGACCCCTTATGGGGCATATGATCAATAGAATTTCCATATTTTTTAGCAAAGGCTGTAAAGGTATGAACTTGAGTTTCTATCTTTGTGGCATGATAATATGGAATTTCGACATAAGACGACTCTTACTGCATAATTGCATACTCATGAATATCGTACGAATCAAAATGAAAATTATAGCTATGAACATCCAACAAATATGGACTGATATAGTAGGGTGCTTTCTACTTGTAGCAAGCAATTCTCATGAATCATCCCCATTAATTTCACTGCAATCTTCAATACTCCACTCCCATGAGAAACAGAAAGACTTGAGAAACACAGGAGGAGCACAGGCCTCAAAAAGCATAATATCCTGCATTAATGATTGCAAAAGAAGCGACTCGTAACATCAACGGACACGTCTAGCTTGGCAATTTCCAATATATTGTCACCTGTCAACATATACACCCTTTACACCATTGTTTCAGCCACAGGATCTGACAGTGATATGAAACCTTATATGGAAGATTATGATATGAATTGAACACTGATTATTAGAAGAGAATCTTATGAATTGAACACTGATTATTAGAAGAGAATCTATCTATTAAAGTTTCATTTTGGTTAGTAGGTTCTACGATAAGATAAATGCAGTTCTACAGAAAATGCTTTCATTATCAATTTTCGTCGTCTTTCGGTTGTCCTTTTCGAAAACTATTAATTTTACCATCCATATACAGTCTCATGTGGTTTAGAAAGGTCTTTCAATTCCAATTGCCATGTCAAAAAATGTTTGCAAGATAAATGGGGAAGTTATTGACTTGTACAGTGGAGCAACTGTGCATTTATGAATCCATAATCCCTTAAAGGCAGCAACTTTGCATGAAACTAGAGTTTGCTTGAGCCTTTCATTATTTACTTTTAGGCAACCAGGGTCTACTCTACTGGAAAGAAGAGTTGTCAAGTTCTAATGTGCTTAGCTTCTGCAGCTACTTCCGCACTTCTTTGTCACAGTATGCTTCTAAAGATGGATACTGGCTCTAGGACTTTTCAATACAGAAAATTAGTTTCAACTCCTATCCTTTTAACTTAACCAGAAACTTGTGTAGGGTGAAAAGGGCCACATACCAAAACAAGATATGGGTTTGCCAAATTACAGCCTGAACTTCTGATGCAGAATATTTTGCCATACTTATCTATTCCTTCGTTCCTCAAAATTTTGGATGTACCAACTAAAGCATGCTGATCCTGGTAATGTAACTCCTGGTTTCCGAGTTCATAAAAGGCATCTTTTAATTTTGTCCCCAACGGAAAACTTTATATTATCTTACAAGAAAATTCAATATGGTTTCCCATTATTTCTTTCATTTTCTTCAGTCCTTTATCCTAAAAAGATACTGACAAAAACGTAATTTGCTTGCTTATTGACTTCAATGAGGATAAAGGAAAATTTGGGGACATCACTGAATAAATGAATCTAATTGTTCCACGTGCCCATCTTTTGAAGATTTATAAAACACTGTCAGGGGACAAGCTAAATACAAGGATCATCCTGCCACGTCGCGTGGTGCAGAAGCAAATGGTTTCTGACCCCCCCCAAAATTCTAATATCACTAGAGATTCTTTATTGACGTCCCCATGTATGAGGTAGCTCATGTTTGAAAGTATGTACCACAGAATATGATCTTAAACTGTGAATGTTGTTTTTCTCTTTTAAGATTTCCAATTGAGATCAGAGGAATACAATGAATTGAACATTTGAATTCAAGTCTTAATGACGATATCAGTTCCTAACTCAGGTGGTAACTTCTGCATCTTTAGTATCCTGAGCAATTAGTCTTAACAGATTCTTGACTAAGTTTGTGTGAGAAGACGTTTTCTCATTGTTTACTAGCCTTATACATTCGGCAGCACAATTTCCAAGTTGACAGTTAAGTGTCACTGATCCCAAATATCAACTTGGAAAATATGGGGTCCTGCTTAAAAGTAAACGTAGAATATCCAAAAGTATATTATACTAATACAACTCTCTGGAACAAGCTAAGACACATTGTAAAGGAGATGGTTGCGGACAGAGGTCACTTTCTTCCATCGTCATTTGTTTTCAAGGTCAGTTTCACCACAATAGAAACGTTACCCTGCCAAAAGTGATTCCTATATTAATCTCACAGCCGTCTTAAACAGGACACAAAACAAAAGGAAACAAGAAGAACGAAAGAATTCAGAACTTGTTCCACTATCTATTAGCAAAGCAAATTGAAGGGGAGGGTTTTATCACAGCTAAAGTCAATCGCGTCGTGAAGCCTAAGAACATGTAAGTGAGAGTGCCAAAGGGTTTGCAGCTAACAAAATCTAGGGGATAGGATATTTGTCAATGTGTATGATCCATGTCACACTTTCTAATAAATATCCAACTTGAATTTCACTGTTATATACATTGTGACCACAAGGGCACATGGAACATGTCTTGTCCTGTCATCAAAGAAACAATTCACCGTAGAAAAGATAAAACCAAGAGCTGAAATTTTCCCATTAATGAAGAGAACATGAAGCCAGGCTGTGCTGATAGTTGTAGAACAGAATCAAAGGATTAACATTTAGCCACAATGCTGATATCCAAAAGAAATTTTCTGGTTTTTTACGTGATACAAGATTTTTCTCCAAGCTCTTGTATAGGCGTACGGGAACATTTATTTCAGTATATAATGCACCTCACATGGGTATTAAATTACCTGTGCCCAACTGTGCTCATTAAATGAGCTGATCTTTCTCAAATTTGAGCATGTGCCATGTACCTATCAACGCAAATACTGAGAAATGTTAACCAGATAAGAATATTATCAATGTGACTGCATCACTTTGTACCTTTACTTTTGCTTATTGAATTGAATTATGGTTCTGGTTCAGTCCAGCCAATAACAAAAGGCCTTTTTGTAAGAACTAGCAACATTGAACATTTCATGTTTGTTGCTAGATAAGAGGAAAGATCACTAACTTCTAGGAATGTAGAGGATTTGCCAAGTCCGCTGACATAGTTGATGCAATAAAAATCTCAAAATTTCAAGTTGGTGGCCTTACATTCTAAGATGTTGGCTTTGCAAAATTGAGAATAGTAATTGATCAAGTCGAAGCTAAAATTTTTCAGGAAAAGGTGACATCTTATAGTGGTTTCTCAGATATTTTAAACTAGTACTGTCAAGCTTTTAAACTAGTAAAAATGCGTACTGAACACCAAAATAGACTTGACTTATCATGAAATGCCAACTGATACTCTGATCAGAAGTTTAACAGGGCGGTTAAATTAATTTTATAATTTCAAGGAAAACTACCCACAAAAAAAATAAACAAAACAAAACGAGAGCTAACTCATATTTTGATGATTTTCTAGAAGGATTACATTGCTTAACGCTTGATTTCATGTATAAGAACAAACCAGAAGCAACAGGATGAGCAAAAGAACTCTATTGACTAACTTGACATTAGAGTAAGTGTTTATCCTTGATAAAGAATGTTGAAAAAGACTACAGTGATGAAATAGTTCTTCAACTCTACAATAATTGCTGCAAATACGGCTTTGACACGCAGAATCAAAGAGTTGAGGCTTACACCTCAACAGTCCTTTCCAGAGACTATTGGCTAATGTTTTTGGGGTCAGTCACAGCCAGTTACTTCCTTGCTTTGCCTTGCTAACCTCAGGCTTTGAAGTTTGAATGGTTTCTTCTGTAGAATGAACAGGGCTTCTTTTGATCCTTTGTTTCTTACCAGTTACCTCAGCCCTGCATGTATATACATAAAGCAGTTTAGCTACTCTGAAGTTCTAAGCCATGCTAAGATTTTTGGGCCAGTTTAGTTCTGACTGCTTTCCAATAGTTCTGACGTTATTGTCTATTGTGCCATTATAGCATTTATTTTCTTCTGCATGTACATTACACAGTTTATTGCTTCCAAGTAGGAGCTTGTGGACTTTAAAGTTCCAAACTGTTTTGTATTTAAACCAATTGCGTTCGCAATGTCAACTTCACACTTCCTCCATTTTCTTTTCTTGAGAAAAACTAAAATTAATTTCCAGAGAACACTTACAGGTCAAAAGTTTACAATGGATGAAATCACGCAGAATTAATCAAACAAGTCTTAGGTTTAAATGAACAATGTCTAGATTCAACAGAATGCTTTTATCTAATTCCAGGGACTATAAAGACCATCAATGAACCCTTAATTACCAAGCTCAGACTTTCTAGCTAGCTTTTTCGACAGCTACAGCATCAATGTCTATATCTCAAGTCTCTTACGTGGTTTCAGGTTGCTTGGACTTGATGCACTCGTTTCATCCACATAGGCACCTCTGTCATAAAGAATGCAATGCCTACGTCTTATTAGAATCACGATTAGCTTAGCCTTCATTTAATAAAACTTCAGGTGATGAGCATTGACCCTGCGCTGTTAGACATAAAACCAGAAATGGCAATTTGGTGCCAAAGGACTGAGCTTGAAGTTTCATGGCACATAACCAAAAAATGTTCACCAAGCTAGAACTCTGACATCTAACAGACTGCAACAATAACCTGAAAAGCCTTTCCAATATATAACAAATCTTACTTGCAATATCGTGATATTTATAATTATTTTCTTGATCATTGCTATATGGTGACAAAAGCAGTAGCCCCATGACAATAGTACTTCTGGTCTTCTCCATTAAGAAGAGGGTGGACTTCTGGCAACTGCTAATTAACCAAAACATTAAACGATCATATGGCAACTATTGGGCTATTCAGCAAGACCTAGTACAATATGCAAAAGCTGCGACTCAAAAACTTGATGGGGTGGTCCAACCATCATCAATCATGCTGGCACATATAGCTTGACATCAAAGTAAATCTCTGGACTAGATAGGTGTTTCAAATCTAAGTCCCAATTAGAGCAGTGAAAGAATTCAGCTACAATAATAGATCAGTACAATTATACACTGCCCTTTCGGGTATAAGTTAATATAACTGCATCCTTGTCTCCTGCCGCTTAAGCAGAGAGTCCCACTACCTATCTACACGTCCACAAGTTCACAGTTATGTGTCAAGTTGGAGAATACGTTGAATCATTTTGGAGAATTATTAAGTAGTCACCGATAATTGTACTGAATTGTCATATACACTGCAAAAACTGCTAAGCGCCAACGTATTGGCAGTTTTGAAAGCGGACCAGTTACATGAAAAGATGAAAGGATAATCTTTAAGGAATCAGATACAAAAGTCATTCACCACCTTATTGATGATTATGTAAGACAGACCCGGGCGACAAATCTAATGAGCTTTTCCAAGACTTCAATATATAAGCTGAAATCCTTAACTAAATAGAACATACAAAAGTTCAACATAGATTTTTTCCTACCGCAGCGCATCTACAATCAATCTTTTGCCTAAAAACACTAAGCCAACCATAAAAGATTGCGGCTTTCTTTCGAAATGACCGGTTTTGTCAAAGTTTGGAACTCAATCCAGGCAGTAAGGAAAATGGTGCTATTGAATCATGTAAATTTCCAAGTTTACAACCCACAAGTCGAGATGTTACTGAATCATTTGGCAAAATCATTGTCAGGGCAATTACAGGCAGCAGAAACATGAAAGTTTAAGCTGCAAAGCGCATCCCTTTTGTCCATTTTGCACATGAAAGATTAGGCCACTGCTAATCCAAATATTAGACAGGGCCTCAGTACTAGTGCATTACCAAAAAAACAAATTTTAACAGAAACCCACATCAGAAATCAAAAGAATTGCAGAACCCAGCTTAACGAGACCTTAGATTCTGCCTGCTCTCAACCCTAACATTCAGCCACAAACTAGTTGGGGGATGATCTCCTCGCACTTAGTGAGTGCGAGGAGAACTCTTATAGCAGGCAGGGTGGCTTGTAGGGTATACTTGTGTTCTTTGAAATCCAAAACCCAAATTGAGAGCAGCTGCATCATCCAAGTTTCAGTGAAATCATAGGCCCAAACATGTTAGTTGGATTGGTCTTGCAAACTTGGATGTAAGCAATATCATATTCTGTTCTAAACTCAACTCGGCTGAAGCCCTAAACGTATAAATCAGTCCTATTACAATCTATTCGTATCCGAGGAAAAATGCTCCTACTTTACATTTATATTAAATTAATGTTTATAAAATTTTGAAATAAACTATTAATTATTCTAAACATATTTACAAAATCAAAACATTATTTTTATCAATTCACATTTTTAAATAAATACATTTATAAAACCAAAATATAATATATAATGCGTTTGTAAATTAAAGTAGATATTAAAATTAAATCATTTTATATATTAATGAAGAATTCTTTTCAATTTCAACATCATTATCAACACTCAGCAGAAGTCACGCTGAGGCGCAGAATGTGGAAAGATTCAATAATATGCAGTCTTATTCCTATTTAGTTGAGAGGTTGCTTCCAATAAATAATTTAATGATAGCTATTCATAATATAGTATATTACGTTTATTGGCTTTACATTAATTCAAAATACATTTTATAAAATTAAGACACGATATAAATTATGGTTTAGTAAATGTATTCTTAAAATAAGGACACCATATGATTTTAGTTTTTTATTATTCTAAATAAATACGTTATAAATTCAAGATAAATATAAACTTATCTATACGAATATGTTTACAAAATTGAAGCATACCTAAAAATATAATCAGTTAATATTTATCAACATATAATAAAAAAAGTATAATATGCCATTGAAAAAATAAAAAATATAAGTTATTTTTATTTATATAACATTTATAAAATAATGTATTGTACTTTTTTTATCTCATGACAAGTGGCAAACCTCGGAGTAAATAGCTTAATTTCTTTAATAAATAATTTATAGAAATTAGTGATAAATTTTATTTAATTTCAAATAGTAATTTATGATTAATAGATGTATAATTGTTATAAATATATCCTTACATTTTTTATATTATATTTTAAGAAGGCATAACTTTTTTTATTATATTTTATATAACTAAATAAAAAATATTTTTTCTATCCATATATATATGAAAAGGAATAATATCATAAAAGATAATGATGTATTTAAACTTTTTCATTTATGTTTATATCTACATAACAATCAATATTAAATGTATATGAACTTTTACATAAAATTTTAAAAGAATAAGTATATTTATTAATCTTAGTATATCAATTTTTAAAAGAACATAAAAGTAACTTCATTATAAAATTATGCATATATGATACTTTATAAAGTGGCATTATACCATGAAATTTTTTTAACATGTATATATAAGAAATTTACCATATTTAGTACAAATATGTAATTTGATAACATTATTATAACTATTCTCTAAATGCATTTATTATTAAATTTTTAATTTGATTTTTAAACTTGTAAAATGTTAAATTTTATTATAAATTAAAAATATAACATAAATTAAAAATTATCAATTTATAAGAAGTTTAATTAACTTCAAATACTATCTTCACCTATTTCAAGCATTACTGTAATTGTTATTTATAATCAAGTACTATGAAAATATATTATATTTTTGAAGTAGGTAAATATATACCCCAATTAATATTATAAATTAAGTTTTTAGTGATTCTTATTTTTTTTACATTTATAAATGTCATTTGTATTTCTATAACAATATATA
>JAOTAX010000008.1:12433487-12450340 GCA_025629825.1 Erythroxylum guanchezii
GGTTTATCATTACACTTCCAAAATCAAGTATGCAATATTTCAACATGTTACCAAAATCTCATACAACTCAAATAAGTTACAAAAATGAAGCAAGAAACAACTAGTGAGCTAATGATGAGGAGATAAATCAATGAGCAGCGACAAATTCAGGATTTTAGTCTTAGGGGGCAAGGAACTTAAATGTTTTATACATTTTTATAAATTTACTATATATATATATATATATATATGAAAAAAAATTAGTTTTGTAGGGCTATAGCCCTTGCTAACCCCCCCTGGATCCATCCCTATCAATGAGCAAGAGTCGCGGTAAGGAATAGGGACAAAGACAACCTAAAAGTTGTAGCAAGGATGATCTAAAACGTTTGATGAAGATGATCCAAGAGCTGTAATGAAGAAGATGTTGGGAAATCGGGTCGGGATTTGATCTTGTATGTAGCGAAATAATTACAAAATTTTTTTGTTTGACTTTCCGAAAGCGAAGATCATTAAAATTTTGTAAAATGATTAACAAATAAATCATAATAAGATAAGAATCATTACTCTTACCTTATTCCGAAGCTTAATCATATTCTTATAGTATCCTTCAAACTGTTTCCGAAACTAGTTCATTTCAACCATCGTAATCGCACAAGTGTTCAGGCTATAATTGTAGGGACCCTGATCTCGGACTAGGCGGCCCTACCAGGGTGGATTTTCCCTTGGTATTGTCCTCTTTGGTACTTTGATGAGTCACCACTCGAACCCAAGACCTCAAGATTTTGTTGTTCTTTAAAAACAAGGGTCCCTACATAAAAAAGGATTGACTCAATGGTAAGAGGTGTGTTCTTAAAGAACAACAAAACCTTGAAGTCTTGGGTTTGAGTTGTGACTCATCCAAGAACCAAAGAGGACAATACCGAGGGAAATCCACCCCGGTAGGCCCGCCTGGCCCGAGATCAGGGTCCCTACATAAAAAACCCCTCGGTATTGTCCTCTTTGGTACTTTGATGAGTCCACCACTCGAACCCAAGACCTCAAGGTTTTGTTTCACTTTAAGTGGACGCCTCTCACCATTGAGCCAATACAATGATAGTATCCACATAATAAGTTAGAACTCTGCAACTATTGCAGAGAGGGTTAAGCAAGGAGTGTTAACTCCTTTAGAGCTTAATAATATGTTCTAGACATTTTAGTAATTTAACTAAAATTAAATTATAATTTTGTCTAATTAAATACAAATTATTTCTAGATAAGATCATATTGATCTTTATTTATTAAATATCTCATATTTAGTCATAAAATTTTTCAAACTTTACAATCAAATCTAACTTAATATATGTTAGTCATTTTACTTTCTATTAATCTCTAATCATAATAGAACAAGGACTATAAATAATTTAGAAACAATACATAAATGCAATAAGAATCTCATAATTATAATTTCATAATAATTTCATTTCTAATATATCTTTATCTCATGAACTTTGTCATGGACATTTAAGTATGTATAAGATATTAAATAATCATCATAAAATTATAAGTGATCGATTGATTGTAGGGCAGTCGAAATGAAAATTAAGGTTAGAATATTTTTAAATTTAATTCTTATAATTTTTATTTGGAAAATAGATGGTAAGACTAATATCTTTTTTTATATATAAAATACGGTGAATTTGAATATCATTTTCTGAGACTTACGAGAGACGATTCAACTCATAGCACCAATTATGTGTGTACGGTTCCATAATTGCAACAAGTTGTCCAGTTGCAAACATGTAATTTAATCAAGTTGTGAGCTAATTAAAGTTTAAAAAAAAGTTATTAATCCAATCAAAAATTGTCTCTACTGCTAAATAAAATAAATGTACCCAAGTCGATCCTACTGACTGACGCCGAATTGCTCTTTTCTTCCACGTCATCCCGGCGGCTTCCCAGTAAGTGTAAGCATTAATTAAATTAAAGTAAAAATAAGTTATTACCCAAGCCTATACTACTAAGTACTAACTAACGTCGAATTGTCCTTTTCTTCCTCCTCGTCACCCAAAATGCCAAGTTGCCAACAACCCTAAAATAACAAGAACCTGTGTCCTAAATCAAATTGTTGAAGTTGGGCTTGGGACCCACAAAAATGAGTCCCACGTTTAACTATCGTGGAAATGGGAGCGACGCGCTTATTTAAGTAACTTCAATCCTAGGCAAAGCCTCTCATTCGCATCTCCCATTAGTCATTTGCAGATCCCCGTATCGGCGGCGAGAAAAAAATGGCCATCTCCTCATCCTGTTTCTCTCCCAAGTTCTTCGCCACCGGTGCTGGTTCCTTCTTTGAGTGTCGCTCCGATCCGGCAGGTACCGACCAGCCGAGTCACGCGCACCGAGTCAACTTATCCCGCCACATAACGGCCTCGTCGTTCCTGGGCGGCGGACTGCCTTCCGCCCTGATACTGAGGTTTCCTCCGAACTTTGTCCGCCAGCTCAGCACCAAGGCCCGCCGGAACTGCAGCAACATCGGCGTCGCCCAAATCGTGGCGGCCTCGTGGGCTAATAACCATAGCTCCGTCACCCCTCTGGCAGCTGCGGCGGCTGCCAACAGCTCCGCCGCGGCCGCCGCCACCCCTGTCGCCGAGCCAACTGTGGTGACAGTTGACAATGAGGCGGCGGCGGTTGAGAACTCAGGTGTACAGTCGGAGGATTTTAGTAGCGATATGAAGGAAATCGCACCATTTTTGGGGTCCGATGGGAGTATCGCAGTTCATGCTGGTAGATTATGCATTAATTCACCTGCTACCATTTTTCTTAGCATTTACCATTTTGGCATAATTATCATTATTTGATGGGTTATTATAACAATAAATTCAGGTGAAAGATTGGGTCGCGGTATAGTTACAGATGCGATTACAACTCCAGTGGTAAATACTTCTGCATACTTCTTTAAGAAAACCGCCGAGCTCATCGATTACAAGGTATGCATTTGAATTTAACTGCTAATTTGGTGATGCATGAGTTTCAGATTGTGTGTTAGGACGGACTTTGTATCATTAAATCACAAATCCTGTTTTCTTTTTAGAATATTAACCCATCAAGACTCACTGTTAAGATCATTAAGCGATAAAGACTGTCTTTTTAAGACTATATTTTCATTTATACGGGCGTGCATTGTGATGGGTCGATTTTTGCTTGATACTTTCCTCTAGGAGAAACGCCTAGCAAGTTTTGAATATGGACGCTATGGAAATCCGACTACGGTGGTTGCGGAGGAGAAAATAAGGTCAGCCTTCTTTCTTTCATTTTGGCTTCGTTTTTTCTGTTTCGATTACTATATGGTGCCAACGTGGTATTTTGCAACTTTAACCAGTGCTCTTGAAGGAGCTGAGTCAACCTTGATTATGGCATCTGGGATGTGTGCTAGTACGGTCATGTTGATGGCATTGGTACCTGCTGGCGGGCACATTGTGACAACCACGGACTGTTATAGGAAGACTAGGATATTCATTGAGAGTGTCCTTCCTAAAATGGGCATCACGGTATGGGCTTTCTTCCACTTCTAATTTTTCCATGAGACCCAAAAAAATAAAGAAGACTTTTCCTTGCACATTTTGCACAAAGATATTTAGAAGCAGTATAGTAGCTTTTGCCCAATCTGTCTAAATGATGTTATCTTAATTGCCCTCTGTTCATTGGTTCATTTTCTGAACCAGTCATATATTATACATATCATTTTTGAGTGTGCAGGCAACTGTGATAGACCCTGCTGACATGGAAGCTTTGGAATCTGCTCTCGATAAACACAAAGTCAGTGCTGTGGATAGTTCTTTCATTTGTTCTTTCAGAAATTTTCTTTGAGCATTAGTGTTATCAACTAATAATACTGAGTTGTTGGTGCTATGATTTCTTGCAGGTTTCTCTCTTTTTTACTGAGTCTCCTACCAATCCATTTCTCAGATGTGTTGACATTGAGTTAGTATCACAGCTTTGCCACAGGAAAGGAGCATTGGTATGCATAGATGGTACCTTTGCCACACCTCTCAACCAAAAGGCCCTCTCCCTTGGTTCTGATCTTATTCTCCACTCTGCAACAAAATTTATTGGGGGCCATAATGATGTAAGTTTGCTTGCCTATTTTAATCAACTTATTTGAGATGCCCTGGCTAGTAGACAGGTTAAGAAATAGACACGCTGACACCAGTATGTATTTCAGGTCCTGGCAGGTTGCATTAGTGGTGCCACAAATTTGATTCAAGAAATTCGTAACTTGCATCATGTTCTGGGTGGCACTTTGAACCCAGTAAGTTATAACGGGTCAATTGGCCTTTACTGGTGCTTTTCAGATATTGCATACTATTGTTTGCTACTAAGTAATCAGTTTTAAGGTGAAATATTGACTGGTAAAATAATGATGCATGCAATTCGAGTATAGCCTGAATCTCATTGCTGGGCTTAATTTTATGTTTTTTCATCTTTACAGAATGCTGCTTATCTGATAATCCGAGGCATGAAGACACTGCATCTTCGTGTACAGCAACAGAACTCAACGGCATTAAGGATGGCCAAACTTTTAGAGGAGCATCCTAAGGTTTGTTTCTTTTATTATCTGTCAAATGCGTGTGTATATTTTAGTCTTTGTTGAATAACCCGTGGTTAAATCTTATTCTATGTGAAACATGCAAAGTACGAATAACCTGTGGTTAAATCTTATTCCACGCGAAACATGCAAAGTGCGAAGTATAATTCCTGGATTATGTGGAATAGTTTGATGCTATATGTACCAAAAATTGTAGTGGTGATATTTATTTCTATGATAGCTTGATGTTATTCTACAGTGGATAGTTGGTACTTTAAGTTTTCCATGTGCAACAAAACTACACACCTGGATCAAGAAATGGTTCAAGGCTTTGATTGCTGACAGAAGGATGCTATCAAAATGTTTGGTAACCTAACTGGCTACCTGTCCTTTCAGATGTGGGGGTTGCTGAATGGTGTTGGATATAGGTTAAAATCTTGATTGGTTACTGGTGGATGTCAGATTTTGTTGTTACCTTGCTTGGATTGATTTTTAAACTTGGAATTGCATTTGCTCTTAAAAGCTCTGTAAGTAGAATTTCATTTCAGCTTCAATGACTGTGTGGGTATTGAGAACTTAAGCACTAGTGATTAGTCGGAAGTTGTTTGCATATCTTTGTGACAAAGCTACACATAATATATCTCGAGGATTCATTTAAAAGCCATTGATGACAGGTGAAGCGCGTTTATTATCCAGGCTTGCCAAGTCATCCTGAGTATCACATTGCCAAGAAGCAAATGACTGGTTTTGGCGGTGTTGTTAGCTTTGAGGTGATTCCTGCCTAATAATCTTCCGGTGTTGCATCTGTTTCAATTCTTTGGTGTGCTTTCTTTTGTGGATAACCTTTGGATGTTGCATTTTAATGATTCAGGTTGATGGAGACTTAATGACCACTATAAAGTTTGTGGATTCATTGAAGATCCCATATATTGCTCCATCTTTTGGTGGCTGTGAAAGCATTGTGGATCAGCCAGCTATAATGTCTTATTGGTATACATACTGAAAAGTTTGAATATATAGAATACAATGTCATAAATGCAACTATTGCGTTGACGTAATTAACTATTTATCCATGATAAACAGGGATCTTCCTCAATCGGAGAGGGAGAAGTATGGTATCAGAGATAACTTGGTACGCTTCAGCTTTGGAGTCGAAGACTTCAACGATTTGAAGGCTGACGTACTCCAAGCCCTTGAGACCATATAGGACTCGTCAATATGAGCTGCTCTTCGGCTTTGGAGTCTATGAATTGGTGGTATGAAGGATGAAATAAGCATGGAGACCTGCTATTTAATTAGTGTTCTGTTCTTAGGCTTTGCCTGGGTGTTTCACCAAACTCTTGTTGTCAATTTGGTTCGTTGAGAACATTAGAAGATGTTGTCTATTTAGCCTTTACCGAATGCATCATTATGTTTCTCTTACATAGTTGGAATTTTTGAAGATCTAGGGCAAAATGTTTCAGGGAAATCTACAAGGGTCAGTGATTTGATTTGGTGGATCTTCTTTAAGCATTCATGTCGTTTGCATTTGAGAGAAATAATTCAATTTTTATTAAATGATACAACAATGGCAACTTTTGAAACTATAATGGTTGTCAAATCCAAATAATTGTTCAACAATTTAGTTAAAAATGAATAAAAGAAAAGATGCTAAAAATAACACGAGAAAAGTAGATGCCAATCCATTTTCATCCAGCCCAAAACCAAAAGCGAACTTGATGAAGAACACTGGAAACGGTGTGCCAACAAAACTGCTTTCAAATCTGACAAAAGAATTCTTCTAATTTTTATCCACACACCCACTTTCTCACAATAGATTCCAAATTCCTCGTCCATGCCCGTTTCGATTCTTGTTGGCTTGTACACCTTCTTTCTCTATTTCCCTTACAGACAGAAACAATTCAGAACCTCAACAATAGAACACAGAGAAACAAATCCAGAAGAATCTAGACACATCCACAATGAAGTTTGGGAAAGAATTCAAAACCCACTTAGAGGAGACCTTGCCTGAATGGAGGGACAAGTTCCTCTGCTACAAACCGCTCAAAAAGCTCCTAAAGCACTACCCTTGTTCAACTGCTGATACCTTTTTGTTTCGCCCAGTTAATCAGCCAGCCCACGCCGATGATTCCGTTGTCGGTGACGGACGCGGCGCCGGATCGTTGGTTGAGCTCCAGGAGTGGTTCGTTAGAATATTGAATGAAGAACTTGAGAAGTTCAATGATTTCTATGTTGATAAAGAGGAAGACTTTGTAATTCGCCTTCAGGTGTTTCTTCTTCTTCTTTTTTAATGTCATTTTCTTTCTGCTGCTTTTAGCTCCTCTTTCAGTTCACTTTGTCCCAGTTTTTGGCACTTGCACAAACAAATGAATATGGTGAAGATTTTGATTGCTTGTAGGTTCTTTTCTATAACGTAATTTAAGTTGTTTCAATCCGTGTGAAAATCATAGTACTTTGATATTTTGTCTTTAGAATATAGGCAGAAGCTTTGATATTTTGAAGTCGAAATGATAATGTCCAGTTAGTGGTTTTTATGCATCTTCATTAATGGAATAGTGAAGTGTGATTATCAGGGCAGGTGACTTATAAAGACTTTTGGTCAGTAACCGTGTCATATTGTTATTTTTGTTGCGCAAAAGGGGACACTCAAGTGGAGATTTGCCACAGTACTAGGGAAGTGTTGTAATGCTAGTAATGGATGTTCCTGTGAGGTTTATGAAGAACTTAATGTATCAGAGTAAAATGGACGACAAATTGTGTAATGAATGGGATGGGTGTGCATCAAGTTAAGGAACTGTAGATACAGTAGGGTTTTTTAGAATGGATGGGTAATTCATCGAATCACCACTCTCCTAACATGCAACAATAACTTGGTCAACTCATAACTGTTGTTGCTTGATGTCTTGAAATGGAAGGACGGGTACCTGACTCATCGAATCAAATATATAATACTTAATTCACTTGATACCAATCGACATTATTACATGATAAAATTCTAGCAAGCAAAGCTGAGAAATGCCTCAAATGAGAAAAGTTTTTTTTGCTTCTACATCTTTTGCATCTTTTCTTTGTGTGACCATTTAACATGTGATCTTATTTAATGAACATTTAGTTCTTGGTAATTAACCTGTTTTCCTTGAATTTTTTTGAGTGGTCAGTCCTTACATGTCTTATTTGACAAAAACTGATCTACTCCCAACCTTCAAGCAGGAGTGGTTAAAGACATGTTTGGTTGATGGATGGAATTATTGTTAATTCAGTTGGGATGCAATGGTTGAGTGACTTGTTTTCAATTCTAAATTCTTATTGTCTTTTTTGCATTATTCTTGGCAATCCCATCATTATTCTCCGCTTGCTTTGTAGTGTTATATCCAGTGCTTGATGGTTATTTGATCTGTGTTTTTAGCTACAGAGCTGTGAAGTTTTGTAGGCAATTGCAACAGATGCAACTTTGTTTCCATATTCTTTGGTTATGTCTTTCTTTGCAGTAGTTTTGATGCTTCAATTGTTAAATATTTTCCTGCACATTTGATTGATTGTCTGTTTCAGCAAAATTTGAACTTGGCCTTAAAGTGCCACTCAAGAGTTCTCTTTATCGTTACATAGTGCAGTTCATGTTCAGAAAGTGGCTGCTATCTACTTAAGTTTGGGGCTCTTTATTGATCTGTATCTGCATTTTTAATAGGAGCTGAAGCAAAGAATAGAGCGTTTGAAGGAAGAGAGCAGTAAGAATGGAGTTTTCACATCTGAGAGTGAATTTAGTGAAGAAATGATGGATATTCGTAAAGACTTGGTTACTATTCATGGACAGATGGTTCTGCTAAAAAATTATAGCTCCTTAAACTTTGCAGGTACTGCAACTCTTCCGTTTACTCTACCTCTTACTTCTAACTTGAGTTGTTTAGGTTTCTCATTTAAATGGGGAGATGCTGCTTCCAAAATTACACCTTGCTAAATGTTTCAGGTATAGCATTTCTTGTTAAAATCACTCGTAATTACAGGAGTAGTACCTGGTATTAAATGCATATTCAATTTTCCAATGATAGGCTTGGTTAAGATTTTGAAGAAGTATGACAAACGAACTGGAGGGTTGTTGCGTCTGCCTTTCATGCAACTTGCCCTTCATCAGCCCTTTTTCACAACTGAACCATTAACAAGGCTCGTCCGTGAATGTGAAGCAAATCTTGAGCTGCTATTCCCGTTACAAGACGAAGTGATTGAATCTGTGCCAGAACGCTCTAACCTACAATTAAATAATAGAGCTGGTATCACTAATGAGACATCCTCTTCCCTCGGTGAGGAAACAATAGATACTTATCGCAGCACCCTTGCAGCCATGAATGCTATACGAGGCCTTCAAAAAGCAAGCTCCACCGACGATCCTGTATTTTCATATTTCTTTAAGATCCAGGATGCAGAAAGCACCGGTGCTGTAACAGCTGAAAATTCACCTTCAAACTCTTCACCTAGTTCGCTGAAAGGGGAAGACGCTGGTCAAGAAGATGCCAATTCTGTACGGAGTGGAGGTTGATAGAAAAACATTTTTTGTTTTGTTTTGTTGTGTTTGTTTCCTGTGCTGATACGGCTTTGCTCTTGCCTTGCTCATTTTCAGTCTTGTAAAACAAAAATGTGGTAGTCGATAGAGATTGAATAATGTCTTCTGTAACAGTTCTACATAATTACTTTTAATTGTATAACCTGTCGAAATATAAAGATGCAAGTTCATTTTCTTGATCATATAATTTTGTTAAAGGAATATCTAATAACCATTATATGGGATCTTGTTATCATTTCACCAAGTTGAACTCCAGGTCTGAAATGGAAGGCAATAACGCCTTCATACATGAACTGCAGATGCTTTCCCCTTCGTGCTTGCTTCCCATTGCAAAACCTTAACCCCTTTCTGAAATTTTTTTTTTTGGGAAAAAGAACATCTATTTTGTATTGGCGACAAAGATTTTGACTTGTGTTAGTTAGCAGTTACATCTTCCTCTTTTCTTTTACTCGATATGCGAGAATGTTCAAGTAAAGAGGATGTACCTTCAAAAGGTCATGTGCATGGAAAATTCGGTTGGCTGGATTAAGCAGCACGAGTAATTTGTAACTTTTAACCAACAATTGCTCTAAGTTGAAGAAGCAGCAGAACAAACCACAAAGCAAAAGGAGACAGACACGGACACAGCCACGGGATCCTATGGGAAATGGATAAACTAAATTGAGCAATATTTCAAATTTCAGTATTCATTTCTACATTTTTCTTGTGTTAACATGAAGAAATAATTACAAAGCAAAGGAAATGATGCAAACAAAGCTTGAACTTTTCAGAAATTTATATGCAGCAGTAGAATGTATTATACAAGCTTGTCATCTTCTTCATCATCATAGTAGAATGGCAAGGGCACTGATTTAAACGCCCGATACTTACCAACATTGTTAAAGTGCTCATTCTCCAGCCTGATCAAATAACATTGCCATCAGTTGTTAGTAAGGGATACATGAAATACTTTTAACATCAGCATAAGCTGGTCTTTAGTTTGTTTAGCTTTATGTTATAAATAAATCTGTCAAACTCCCAAGTCCAACAATTCATCCAAATTTAATTTAATTTGTTAAATTTCATTAATCAACTCAATCAATTTTTTGTCTCCTCTTTGAAACTCATGTGTTTCCACTTTCATTACTGAGGAGTACCTGAAAAAGTTCCAAATTCCACGACGAATGATCTCCAAACTTGCAACTATTGCAATCATGGCTGTTCTATGCAAGAAGGGTGCACTTCTGAAGCCCAACAATGTCTGCATCCAAGCTAGTCTTAACACAACATTCAGCACCTACCAACCATTTTATCAAATATTTGGTGTAGTTAGTATCTGCGCATACTCTACCCTTTTACAGACTTGGCTGCCTGCAGGATTTAATTTTTATCTTACCATAGCCACAAAATAAACAGCCTTGTTTGGTATGGCAAGCTTATCTCTCAGCCACGGGTTTACTGAATCTCGTTGCAGAAGACCCCAATCTATCACTATGTCCCAATACATATTAATAACTGTTGCAAAACCTGAAGTTGCAGCAGCTGCTATCTTCCAAGTTATTCCCCTCCTTAGTTCATAAAGTGTTCTCATGGCAACAGCTGCTATAATTGACAAGTATTTGATTGCATTACACGCTTGCGATCCATCTTTCTCTTCGAATAAACGCCGAATACACTGATACATCATAGACTACTGTGTCGGTACCATCATATTCATAAGCCAAAGGCTTCTCACTTCAGTATAAACAATACATACATACCTGAAGGAACCGGATCCAATATGGAATCATTGCTACCAAAAAGTAAAACACTTCATAAACTTTACTTCCACCGCATGTGTTTTCCCTCCTTTGGAAATCCCCCCATCCATAGTAGCAAACATAGAATTCCAAGTTTCTGAAAGCTTGCACCTGAAAAGAGGACATTGTTAAATAGTCTTAAGACTATAGAACGTTTAGAGATGTACAGATTAAGAGGAGACAACGAGAAACAACTGCAACCAGTTAGGAAAACACCTGGCTCGTAAGCTGATCCGCCAAGAAGAAATCTGGGAGGGTAACCTGAGGAATGATAAGCAGAGGTGAGATATCTTTTTTCTAAATGGGATTTATTTTTGATCATGTCTGAATTTCATAAAGTTGTCACCTTGTAAAGAGGGGCCAGAACACAGTGAAGGGCACATCCAATCAGGAAGAAACGACTTGACCGATATATGATATTGAAAGGACAGAATATGATAAGAAGCAGAAGCTGCAATGAATGTTTGTGCATTAGTCAACCTTCATGAGACACGAGCAATTAGAAATAGTTTTAAGTGTTGTCTGTTGAACATTACAATGAGTAGGGCCAACGGGAGTAATTCAGTAAGTGCTTCAAAGCGTTTTGTCCTAGGGTCCATGTCCATATCCAAGTTTGATATTATAGCACCCAACGCAAGTACTGAAAGAGCTGAACTAAGAAGAAGGACTTGTCTATAGCCCAATTCTGTTCCTCGATTGAAGTCAAATATGAATGAATAATTGATCCGATAACGCTTCCAAAAGTATATATTAGCCGCATACATGAGCATATGCAGGACCATGAATCCAAAAACCCTGCAACACATCATGGAAAATCATACAATGATCTGATATCTCAATGCAAAAGAAGTTCTCTGAGTATGTTAACTGCAACTTACGAGTAAAGAGGGAAAATGTTTTCCATATACTTAGGTCCTCCTGGACTGTTGATAACATCTCTGGCATGAATAAGCACACAAATTGTGACTAAAAGTGCAGCTGCGAAGCCAGAAAGTAAGCCTGCAAGTATACAAATACAACAGTAATTTTATGAATGCTTATACAAGTGATGGATTGATATCACTGGGAAGATCCATATAATATCAGGATGTGCATAATCTTCTGATCCCTACCCAAGGAAAATGTAACTCTATGCCTTTCCCTTTTAACTTTTGGTCTCAAAGTGGCCATTCCTTTTCTACGATTCCCATTGGCAAAGTGCTTAACGAAGGTGGCCTCCACCCTCTCCATGAGTTTGGTAACCTGAGGAGGAAAATTTAACGAAGATGGGAATTTGGAGCCGGAAGTAAATGCTGCAGCAGAAAAGAAACAAACAATGAAATTCTTGTTCTGACCTCATCAGAGCTACCAAGGTAAGAACTGTCCACCATATTTAAGTAAGCTTTTGACGCGTTCCTTGAAGTGATCTGTACAAGTCCCAGTTAAGACTTTGCACGTAAATTTAGCTATCAGAAACTGAACCTTCCGTACCTTATCATACTTCTTCATGATCTTGGAGAATGCTAATTGGTTCAAGAAGCTGTTACATCAGTAATCAACACAATTAGTTTCTGCAATGAGGAAATGGTTGAATATTCTGGAGAGTCCTGCCGGAAGAAACATTACCAGTAGCTTTTTAAGAGTTGAAGCTTTTGGTAGAATACAACGAAAGCCCTAGTCATTCGTTCCTCGGATTTGTTCAGTTCTCCTTTGGTGTATGACAAGTCTGATGTTGGACTTGAGACTATATTTTTCATTGTCGATACTGGGGTTTCAGGTACTACATTGATCTTTACGTACTCCAAGACTTGTAATGGAGCCGCTCTAGATGCCTGAATGTCCACTTTATCTCCACTATGTTTCCTCTGGCTACGGGAATTATCATTGTTGCGTTCATTCGTCTCATTTTCTGAATTTACTTCATTGCTCATCTCAACTTCCTGGATCACATCCATACGTGCAAGTCCTTCACAAAACAATGACTACAAACATTAAAACATGCACAGAGAATTGAATCTTCCAGAATTATGTTCTTAACTACTAAGTTGGCTGGTGGAAATTATCAGAGTCTAAATTTGTCCAAACTTAAATTCCTTTTCTGGAAGAACAGGAACATGAAAAAATCCTAATCACCACTTAACCCAAAAAGAAGAAGTAAATGCAGGAAAAGTTGATTATCCAAAACTTCTGGTTTTTCTAACCTGAGTTTCGGTCATTTGTAGGATAAACACCAGAGTCCGAAGAGGAAGAATTGCCGGTGGCGAGAGTGGCAATGTTAGCACCTACCACGGCTGGATTCTCCACCTTGATCCTTAGCGCAATCAAAGCATCCATTTGCTTACTCAAGTCCTCTGCCTCTAACATCACTTCCTCCACTTTCTTCTTGTAAAAGCTTACAACTTTGTTGAATTCATCATCAAGTCTCCTAAAGAACAAAATCTCTTTTTCTCCTCCTTCATCTGAACCATTGAGAAACATGGTCTGATAGTGCCCTTCTATCCCCTCTTCTTTCACTGTACTTATAAGTATTACTTCATCCTCACTCTTCCTTGGGGAGCCTCTGCCTGATCTAGTTATAAGGCCGCTGAAGGTTCTGTAAAGTGAAACCCTTCTCTTCAAAGAACCTCTCGAGGTTCCTAATGTCACTGTTGGTGATGATATTCTCTGTTTGTAACGCAAAAGATCTTTCAATATTGTCTTGAGGTAGTTGTAATCCATGTATGCTTCTTGCCATTCCTGCACCATTTGAGCCGCAAATTCTTTCCCAAACTTCATTCTTTTTTCTCACGCGAAATGGTTCTGCAACTTTGCATATATCTCAGTGAACAATATGACAATGAATATTCTATTAGTAAGCGGATGAAAGGTTGGCAGCACGGTGACCTAATGAGAGGAATGTATAAATGTATCTCACATAACAGCCATCTTGAAGAGACCACCTTCCACAAGTGTTTCTTCGTATCTTCCCTACCCTACCATTTTCCTCTTTAAGAAGATAGTAATGAGCATTAAGGCTGGCATTCACTGCGGTGATTTTGCTCTTGTTTATAAGTAATTCTTTGTTAGTTGATGAGATCGTCTTCTTTGTTTTTTTTTTCCATCTCGCTTTATGTGACTTTAACTGATGTTTTAGAGAAGGTAATCATGCATGTTTACGCCGATGATTGCGGTGCTGTATAGCGTAAACATCTGTTGGTTAGTATTGTTGGAAATCGAGCCACCAAACCAACAAGTGTATGTAAAGCTTGAAGCTTTGGTGTCCCGTGCGTAGATTAGTAGGGTTAAAGAGTAAAATTAAATTATTCTTGCACAATTTACATATGTTATTGTCATAAATAACAACCATGGGCGTCAAATAATTGCATCAAGTTTGGTTGAACCGCGTAGGCGTAGCAAAGAGTCAGAAGACGTGTCGTATACAGTTCTGCTTTCGGTGACTTGGTTCTGTATGCAGTTTCCCTGGACTGTAACTTTACCCTAAACATTTGGTGTGTTGGTTAGTTCAGTCCTCCAATTGTCCGTACAGTGAAAGGGACACTTGTCTAATGAAACAAACTACACTAAGTTGATGACAACTGTCGTGTTCAACATAAATAATGCAGAACATTTCTTCTAGTGAGATAAAGCTAAACTAAACTGGCCTCGAGAAACATTCGAAAATTGACATCAGCTGTACGATTTGTGTAGACAATGGTCATCAATTTAATGACTTCCTTTCGCCATTCTCATCATGCCATAAAACCACGACAACTTGTCCGCCACAAGCATCCCATAAGATTTTCTATCTAACTAAAACGTCTTTGTTTCTATTTAAATTTTAAGGGACTCAATTATTTAAATATAATTGTCACGCTCGTGATATAAGTGTTATAGATGTGACTTGTGGCATAAGTTTGGTGAGTTTTTTTTTTTATCATTCTAATTTTAATTATATTAATATTAGTTTAATAAAAATTAAATTAAATTAATTTTTAATTTTAATTATATTACTATTAATTTTATAAAAAAATAAAATAAAAATGATAAAAATAAAAATACAAACTAATTGGTTTGTGTCACGCCATGACACGTTTTTCTTTTTTAATTTTTTAAATAAATTTTATAAGATAAAATTAATTAATTTTAAAATTTGTTTAATTAATTTATAAATTATAGAAAAATATGAAATTAAATTTAAAAAATTGATTAATTTTATTATTATTATTATTATATTAGCCTGCATGCATATTAATGCAATATTAAACATCTTGTATGATAAATTTTTTTTAAGAGAATACTTGTGAAATACAAATAAATTATACAATATATTATATATATGGAATAATTTATTTTGATTTCAATAATTTATTTTAATTAATTAATTTACTAAAATTGTTTAATTAATTTGTAAATTATAGAATTTTGTACATAAACACTAAACAACTAATTTACCAAACACCTTTAATAAACAACTGATTTACCAAACATCTTTAATAAACAACTAATGTTATCCGTTAGTTAAATCAGATGATCTAATCAGATATTAACTAATTGCTAATAGAATCAGCTATAAGCTAATGTAATCAACTGATTGCCAAACAGCTGATTTGACTAGCGGATAACATCAACTGTTTATTAAAAATGTTAGTAAAATTAGTTGTTTAATATTAGCTGTTTATGTATAAAATGACTTATAAGGACATGATGTAAAAAAAATTATAAGCACATTAGTATTATATCTTAGTATTTTTTTGAATATTTTCATAAGAATTTAAATTTTAGATATTTATCTTTACAAAAAATAAGTTTATAAACCTAATTAAAAATAGAACATATAATAATAAAAAATTGATCAATTTTTTAATTTAATTGAATATTTTCTATAATTTATAAATTAATTAAAAATTTTAGTAAATTAATCAATTAAAATAAGCTGTTAAAATCAAAATAAATTATTCCATATATATAATATATTGTATAATTTATTTGCATTTTACAAGCATTCTTTATAGAAAAAACTTTATCATAAATATACAAAATGTTTAATATTACATTAATATGCATGCGGGGCTAATATAATAATAATAATAATAAATTTAATTAAATTTTTAAATTTAATTTAATATTTTTCTATAATTTATAAATTAATTAAACAATTTTAACATTTTAATTAATTTTTAAATTTTAAATTTTTATCTTATAAATTTTGTTTCAAAAATTAAAATTAAAATAATAAAAAATATGTGTCACAGGACACAAATTCAAACTAATTTTTTTACTATTTTAATTTTATTTTTTATAAAATTAATAGTAGCTTAATTAAATTTAAATTAAATTCAATTTTTTATTAAATTAATAGTAGTATAATTAAAATTAAAAAATAATAAATTTAAAAAAATGATAGATACGATAATTAAATCACGTCCGACTGTCTGTTTGGTTAGCGTCACAACATGCAGAGACGAGATGAGACGGGACAGGACAGGACGGAACAGAACAAGAATTGGAGACAGTAAGATGTTTGGCTGTAGTGGACAGAGCAGAGATAATTGTCTTTGTCCTGAGTACAGAAATGTGTTTGGTTGCCAGAGACAGAACAAAAAACAGTGTTAATGACAGAAATACCCCTGTAATATAATAAGAATAGTAGATGTAATTTGTTGATTATTTTATAATTGTTGCAATATTTATTTCTCAATTTTTAATTATGTTATGATTAACCTGTAACTCTAATAAAATTTCAGTTGTGTGATTATTACTATTAATATTAATAATAATAATATTATTATTATTATAAATTTCGTATCTATTACGACTACTATTTGTTGATGTTATTATTTTTAGTATGATATTTGTTATACAAAATTAATTATGTTATAATAATAATTATTATTATTATTAATTATTGTTATGATAATTAGTAAGATTTATTATAAATTTTGTAGTAACAATTAAAATAATAATTATTAGTATTATTAATTATTGTCATTGCTTTTATTATCAATTATTATATATTATTTTG
>JAOTAX010000008.1:12457011-12477542 GCA_025629825.1 Erythroxylum guanchezii
TTTAGGTTGTGTATGAATGTTTAAGACAAATTATATGATATTGAGATATTGCATGATTAAGAAAAATCGAATAAATTGAGTATTTGTTTATGGATGAATTTCCAAAAAGGGAAATTGTTTTGATTTGTACGAGAGATGAATAAAATGAATAAGAAAGGAAAAAAATTTTAAAAATTATACCGGTTTTCGGATTGGTTTAGTCTTACGGTTTCCAACGCGACACGCGAGGATTTTCGAAAATTTTCGTTACCCGAATGTCGGACATGTGTTTCTGTTCGATTGAACCGTTTGTTCGCTTTCATTTGTAAATCCGATTCTTCGATTTCGATTTTGTTTTTGTTTCCGTTTGTTTGCTTTCGCTCTTCCGATTCGAATCAAAACCGATAATTCCGCTTTGTTTTCCGATTCCGTTTTCCCTTTTTCGGTTGGGATCCGGTTCCGAGATCGGGTTCCAACATGTTCTAGGAGGATCCTAACTGTAGGAAGACACCTTTAAGTCATCCACTCCCAGACTAATCTCCGCTCGCACCGGGTCAACCCGTAAGAGGTAAAATACTAGCCAAACAGATTTTTCCATTTTCAAGACTCAAACTCGAGAGATCTGATTAAGGGATGAGAGTGCAGAACTACTCACACCAACCTATTTGGTTAAAATTGTGGCAATCAACAAACATCCCTTAGCCGGATCTCTAACTTAGTAGTAGATTTTAGAACTAACTCTCAACTTAGTAGTAGATTGATTTTAGGACTAACTCTGAAAGGACTCCAGCCTTTTTCCCACGTGACGGCGCTTCTAAGCACACGCAACAGCACCCTCACCTCCGGCTAAGTTCTCCAGCATCAACTCCCTCCTATTGGTGTTTCTGAGGTGGCGGGTTGATTGAGATTCGTCGAAAGTCAGACAGAAGGCTGGTTGTTCGTTGCTCCTCTGAAATGGAGTCCTCCTTAGACCCGGCGAACTCAAGGTTTGTGCCCAAAACTTATTTCTTTTTCGAGTTTTGGACTGATTTTAAATGTGTGCTCGGTGTTTTTTTTTTTGAAAATACCTATGTGGGACTTTTCATACTATCGTGAATGTGTGCTTAGAGTTTCACTACCTATATGCTTGACCTATTGTAAACGTTTGTGCTCAAAGTTTGTTTCTTTAGCGAGTTTTGGACTGATTTTAAACATGCGTGCTCCATGTTTGTTGAAATGCCCATGTGGGACTCTTCATATTGGCGTGAAAGTGTTCTTAGAGTGCCGATCTGATAACAGTGAGCTCTCCCCGAGGGAACAGTAACATATAGGTTTCCATTTTCTATCTTTGGATGTTCAACTGCACACTCACTTTAAGTCATCCATACACGTAATTTTATTGATCATCAAACACCGCTTAAGTGAAACAGAATAGATGTTTGATATACCTGCACAAGGACTGCTTGCCCATTTAAAAGAAAGTTACGGTATTTGCTTCCACCCCAGTATGAGTTTGTTAGGAATGCAACCCTGCCGGTCCATTCCACTTTCTATCCCGTATGCATTCTCCAATTACTAGCATATTGAAGAGGTCTCTGATGAACCATTTTTCTTCTTGTAAGGTTGCAGATGAGGATTGAACAACTTTTATCCCTATAGATCTTTGTTTTTTGGACTCTCCAATGGTTAACTCTTATTGAAGAGGACAAATCTTCACTTCCACCAAATATGACAATTAGTTGTATATAAGGAATTGGCCTGCCTAAATGAGCCCGCCAGTCACCCCACAATGCAAGTCAGTAGTTTCACTAGCAACAAAGTTAGCTTCTTGGGCAGGAGGCTGCCAATTCATGAACCACCTTAAGCAAATTCAAGCTCAGGCCATTGCATCAAATCTACAAAACCATTCCATTATCTTGGGAAAACTGTTCCGCTTTGCTGCGGTCTCTCCGTATGGTGATTTAGCTTACGCCTACCGCATGTTTGGTCATATGACTCAACCAACTATTTTTTTTTATAACACCCTCATTCGCGGCTATGCCAAAAGCTCATTTCCCGCTTATTCTGTTGACTTGTTTAATCAAATGAGGCAAAACTGTATTGACCCAGATGAATTTTCTTTCAATTTCTTGATAAAAGCTCGGTCTCGGATGAGATTGGATGAAATTAGTGGCTTACCTGCTATTATGGATCGCGATGAGATACATGGGGCATTATTAAAGTTTGGTTTTTCTTCGCATTTACTCGTTCAAAACGCACTGATCCATTTATACGCAGGGAGGGGGTGTCCTGTGGCTGCTCGAGCGGTTTTTGACGAGTCATTTAGAGTGGATATTATCTCGTGGTCAGGCTTGGTATTGGCTCATGTAAGAGCTGGACAACTGGAGCTTGCTAGACAGATATTTGATGGGATGCCGGAAAAAGATGTTGTTTCATGGACTGCTATGATTTCTGGGTATGCGCAAGCTAAGTATTCAAGGGAGGCACTGGAATTGTTTTCGGAGATGGGTGAATCGGGAGTGAGACCAGATGAAGTAACCATTGTTAGTGTAATTTCCGCATGTACACGTTTGGGAGATGTTGAACTGGGAATTTGTGTGCATTCATATATCGTTCAAAATGGGTTTGGTTGGATGGTTTCCCTTTGCAATGCACTGATTGATATGTATGCAAAATGTGGATGCATGGATAGAGCATGGCAGGTGTTCAACAACATGAGCAGAAAGAGCTTGATAACATGGAATTCAATGATCTCTGCTTGTGCCAATCACGGTGAAGCTGAAGGTGCATTTTGGTTGTTCAGTTGCATGTTGAATTCTGGTGTTGCTCCTGACGGGATAACGTTCTTATCTGTTCTGATTGCATACACACACAAAGGTTTAGTTGATGAAGGGTACAGCCTATTCAAGAGCATGCAGAGAGACTATGGAATTGAGCCAAGTATTGAGCATTATGGGTGTGTAGTAGATATGTTGGGTCGTGCAGGGAGATTAAATGAGGCTTATGAAATGGTAGTTAGCATGCCAATACCGAGTAATGATGTTGTTTGGGGAGCTTTACTTGCAGCTTGCAGAGTCCATGGTGATGTTGACATGGGGGAGAGGGTTGTGAAAAGGCTCTTAGAGTTGAAACCAGAGGAAGGAGGATACTACGTTCTCCTTCGTGATATCTATAATACTTCTGGTCGGATAGCTGAAGCAAATCAGGTGAGGCGAGCCATGTGGGACAGTGGAGCAGAAAAGAATCCAGGGTATAGCTGGGTAGGAACATGACCATCTGATTTTCTCTTCTCCAAAGTTGTCAACAACTCAGGTCTTGTTATACTTGGAAGCTTTCCTTGCAAATATTTTCCCATAAATCTTACAAATTGTTTGGTTTATGTGGAGTTCAATCGTGGTACAATCTACAGTACATTTGCAATCAGATCTAAGCTATTGCCAGGAAATTATGTATTTCGGCTTTCTGATAGCTTGAAATTGAGAACGAAAGCCATTTGGAAATAGAGGCAGGAGGCTCTGAGGCTTTTACTCCCCTTATCATTCTAGAGAGGAAGAAAGCATTTGAAGATAAATGGCAAGGCAGTCTTGCCCATTTTTGTAGTTAGGCTGTGGATTAATCATATGAACTCTATGACATAACAGCTGTTACAATTTTGTTTGATTCCATGAGCGAAGATAAATGTGGTATATTCAATATGTCAACTAGAGGTAAGGTACTGATCTACTGGAAATTGCGAACAAAAAAAGGAATAAATATTGAATGACAGTTGAATATTTGAATTCTTAGATTTTGTTTCCTATGTTGAAAAAGGGAATGCTAATGCATACAAGATGTCCGATCCTTGCACATCACAAACAACTCTGGACTTGCAATCGGGAGGACAATATCATTCACATTTACAGGAAGTCTAATTCTTGTGTTGTGTGGCATATTTAGCAAACTAAGCTTACTCGATAGATAATGGTCTGCCATTACTTAGAACTTCTCCTTAACTGATTATCCACTTATGGATTGTTTCCTCCGCTTATCTGTGAAACCTTGATTGGAATTAACTTTCATCTTTAATAAGAAAAAAAAAAGATCTGCCATAACGTGGCCACGAAGAGAATGGTAATTCCTTTCTAAGCTGTCTCTTCTGATTCAACTATAAACCACATAAGAATGCTAACAATACCAATCTTCTTCATCATGGGGAAAGATTTTAGTTCCAACAAGAATGTCACTAGAGGGCAGTCGCTTGTGTTAATTATGTTTTTCCATGTAGACGAAGTAAGTAATCTTTAATGAGTAATAGCAAAACTCTATTGTTTGTAGAGTTTTCACTGCTAACAAATCAAATAGGTTCATATATTGTGTTTGGAATAAAAATTACAAAAGAGCATCAAGGAAAGGCAAAACTGTTGAAGAGCTGGCGTTGATTGTCACTAATAACTGCAATCAATGACATGACAAAGTAAACGTAAATGGCTAAAATTTCATTGACTCGTGTCTCCCTCTTTCGTTAAGTTAAAGCTCACTTCAAAAGTCTACACTTTGATAATTTGGTGATCAATCAGAAATATAGCTTCCTGCCAAAGCAAAACCCAAAAGGAAAGAAAGAATAAAAACTCTCTAATCTCTCGTGTTTGCAGGCTACTTAGCTCGTTTGTTTCAAGGAAGTCTTGTACTTTGGTTTAAACCCACGTCACTTTCGCGTCAGCCAATACAAAAAAACACAAACAGTAGGTTTCTTTTTCACATCTCACAACATACAATAGTAAACTGCTAAACTACAAAAACAAACAAATCCTCACATTCTGAAGTCGATTCCTTTCTTCACCCATTAAAACTTCTGTCTCCTTTGAACATTCCATCTCCTTTTTCCCACATTGACACCGAGAAAGGAGAGGTCTTTATTGGTTAATGGCGAGTATAGTGGTGACGGTGGCTCAGGATGGGTCCGGCGACTTCAGCACGGTGCAGGACGCTGTAGACTCCGTGCCGCTTAGCAATACATGTAGAACGGTGATTCGGGTGGCGCCTGGAGTTTACAGACAGCCTGTGTACGTTCCCAAGACTAAGAATTTCATTACTCTTGCTGGTCTGAGGCCAGAAGAAACTATCCTCACTTGGGACAACACGGCCACTAAGATCAACCATCACCAGGTATACATAATGCCAGTTTCTGTCCGTCAATTATCTGGGTATTGATGAATATGATGGCAAGTTTTGTTCATGTGGACTTTTGGTTTTTGTTTTTGTTGCTTTTAGGCTGCTAGAGTGATTGGTACAGGGACCTTTGGTTGTGGAACTGTGATAGTAGAAGGGGAGGATTTTATTGCTGAGAATATCACTTTCGAGAACTCTTCTCCGGAGGTAACAAGAAGATTGTGTTGTGCTTCGTTTTCTCTGAAGATGCATTTATTGCCGTTCGGATGAACTGTGATGATGAAAATGATGGATTTTGGGTTTTTGGCTGTTTCTCGGTTTGAAATTTCTACTTCTGAGGTTTTTGGGCGTTATGATTTTTAGATTCTGGAGTGCGGTATGACCACTGGACTCGTATTTTTCTTAAGATTAGGAATTTCAAACATAGGCATTATGCGTGTTCAGGCTTTCGTGTCAATTGCCTGAGTTTATTTTCTTTGTTACTTGGGTTTTAGTCATTGTGCCAAGATGCAACATTCAATGTTTCTGCTTGTTGGCCAGTCCACTTTTCTTGAATTATTGAATACCTCAACTGTTCTGCCTTTTGATCTCATTGAAATTCAGGGATCAGGTCAAGCTGTAGCCGTCAGAGTAACTGCTGATAGGTGTGCCTTTTATACTTGCAGGTTTCTCGGGTGGCAGGTATGTCAAATTCCTGTTATCATTTCACTTATAGAGTGTTATAATGCTGTTCTTCCATTCCTTTTTCTTCGTGCATAGCGTGTTGCCAAGATTTTTACTACAGACAATGATAAAACTTAGTTTTGCAACAATTGATAAAAGATACTAACTTTTCCTACCTTCCCAAAATAGCCTATTAGCAAGGTTGATTTGATCTCCTTCCCCAAAGATTCCAGGTTTTGAAATCTAGGAGAGCTTTAGAATACAACTATCATTAAATCTGACCGCCATGGTAGCAGAGTCTTAGGAGCAAGATGAACAGTGTGGCTTTGAGGAAGTTCTGACTGTAAATGTCTGTGGAATATCTTTTAGTTCTCTATCCATGCTATTAGCATTCCATCATAAAGTATGATGAGATGGAACAATCATTCAATGGTAAAATAGAGACAATATGGAAATTTAATGTTAGAAAAGTGCATAAAGTTTTATAAAGTGCATATATTGAATTGGATGAGGGTTAAGTCTGATGTAAGTGACTGGCGTTATGAAATTTAGGCCCTGGTTGGTGAAACTTTCTCAAAAAAGTGTTGTAAAAGCAACCTAGTATGTCCTTGTTTCCTATAACTGTCTAGAAGACAATTCTGGGGAAACGACAGAAATTTCTTCTATCATGAGTTCTTGAGGTAGATGGCTTTCAGGTTATAGCTATTCTAGCACTTCTTGTTTGCCATCATTCAATATGCAGACTCATCAAAGTTAAGGATTACTCAAGGGTATCATGTGCTAATGTAATGAAATATATCTGGTTTTGTAATTTTGTGCAGGATACGTTGTATCTGCACTATGGAAAACAGTATTTGAAAGATTGCTATATTGAAGGAAGTGTGGACTTCATTTTTGGGAATAGCACTGCTCTTTTGGAGCATTGCCACATTCACTGCAAGTCAGCTGGCTTTATAACTGCACAAAGCAGAAAATCTTCTCAAGAGTCAACTGGTTATGTATTCCTTAGGTGTGTTTGATGGAGTTTGACTTGTCTGTTTTCTCCTAGATCCACACTGGATCAACTTTCTGTTTAGAACATATTTTGATAAAATCAATTAGGTTACTGATAATTATATGAGGCGTCAGCTAAATTGGAATTTTACTGGATAAAAGGTGCCAGCACTTAAAAAAATCTGTTTGGTTTTGATATAGATTATTTCTTCCTATGAACTAAAACTTCAAATATGTTATGCACTGGCGGCGTCACACCCTACAGCTATTTTTTGGGTACTGTTGACAGTCCAAATGCTTTTTTCCTCATAGTTATCATTTTGTCATCAGTTCAACTTGTGACTGATGAGGATATCTTATCTACTTAAAACTGATTACTGATTAAAAAGTTGTACATTACTCCAACAGGGCTAATATAAGTATTTTCAGAAGCTTTAATTGTTGATGGCTTAGTGTTGAGTTTGTCAAACAAAAAATTCGTTTGGTTTCTATGACTTTGTTGTTAATCCATGTTAATCTCAGAAATATCTTGTTTAACTGTTTATAATCTGATATATCCTCTAGTTATTCAATATATCTAGGATGAAAATTAGCTCTTTGCATTCTTATCCCATAATGTTCTCAAAATTCCTCAAAGAAGTAAAATCTTATTCCTGATTATTTGATTACTGAAAATCTCTAAGAACAATCCACTTTCTCATATCTAGCTTAGTAACTGTTCTGGTTACATTGCAATATTGTGCCTCACTAATGTCTTCCTTTTTGCTCTGATGGACATAGCTTATGTTGTGAGTCTTCTTCATCCTTTCAATATAAACAATCATGGCATCTATGCAGATGTGTGATCACTGGAAATGGAGGTAGTTCGTACTCATACCTTGGACGCCCGTGGGGACCCTTCGGAAGGGTGGTTTTTGCATACACGTATATGGATCATTGTATTAAACATCTAGGATGGGATAACTGGGGAAAGGCTGAGAATGAACGGAGTGCTTGCTTTTATGAGTACAGGTATGCTGGGTAGGGCAATTTTACAACTCATGTATGACTTTGGGCAGCTGTTGTCAGGATCAAATACCAACTTACATAGTGACTTTGCTAATATTGCAAGTTTTATCAACGAATTATCTGAAATATTAAGTTTGGGTTTAAAACCCTTAATGGAAAGGCTGAAGAACTACTGACAAACTATTGTATTCAATCAAGATTGGCTAGCCACTGAAGTGAAAAAATATTACTTCTTTGATCTCTTGAACTTTGTTCCCTTCAAACCCAAGTACTACCTTCTTGTTTAGTCACATTACCTCGAGTTGAGCGTTAACCAACGGTGAATCCTGTTTCTTTTAATTCTTGCACTCTGGCTTGACTTGAGCTTAGTTAAATATGAATTTTCAAACAATTTGATTGCTTCAATTTGAACTGTAGGTGTTTTGGACAAGGTTGCTGCCCATCGAAAAGGGTGACATGGGCCAGAGAATTGATAGATGAAGAAGCAGAGCAATTTCTCATGCATGGTTTCATTGACCCAGATCCTGAAAGGCCTTGGCTTGCCCAAAGAATGGCCCTGAGGGTACCCTATTCTGCATAAAAAAAATTGCCTTTGGCTATCAGGGATGGCAGATGGAAGCTACCAGGAAATGATCCTACAGTTGAGGTCGTTGAACACCAAGCAGTAATCAGTAAAATGGGTAGTCCACTTAGTGTTTCTTGTATAACAGTATAAAGCTCCATTGGCATTGCCTTTGCTGCTATAGGTTTTGAAGATTTAAATATCCGGTTGTTTGAATCCGAGTTTTAGTTATGGTACTTCTTGGTATTATCTTTCCACGGTTATTTATTACGATGACTAATCAATTTATGAGGAGCGAGATCTTGCCAATTTGTGCAGGACATACCTACTTGACATCAGACCCAGAGTTTGATAGATATTTGTATGATCAAACCAGAATTCCTCCGAGCAATATTTCCCGACATCAACTTGACGAGGTTTTCTTATCTGCTGATACCCCTCCACAGTTCCATTTTCTCTTTTCTTTACTTTGTTCACCAGAGATTTTTATGGTTTACCAAAATGCTCGTTTGCGATTGCATTCTTGTACTTGCCCAAAAAGCGAGTAGCTCCGCCCTTTTACTTTCAATGTCCCACACAAAGTTGCTTGTCATTCTATTGAATAATTATGACCACCTGAAGTTATCCATCTTTGATACTAATATCTTCGCCGTGCATTGGATGGTATTCTTAAGTTGAAGAAGAGTATTTCTGATGCTATATAACACCATGTTCTTGGACTAAAGTCTCTACCCAATCACAACTTGATTGAATCTTTCGCATTAAAAAGTGTTCCATACAAAAGGTTAAAAGAATAAATGTATTTACCTTAACAACTAAAATAAGCAATAAAAGAGAATAAATGCACTATTGTAAAAATATCAATTTTTATTAATTCTTGCAATAATTATAAAATCCCAACAATCCAATTCTCCTTGTGGTAGAAGCTTTACTTAAATGAATTATTCATAAGTATTTGAATACTTTGAGCAAGAATATAAGCAAAAGTCACTAAGTTAACCAACTTAAGCACTATTTTAGTGTATCTAATTCAAAATAAAGAAGACACGTTAAAAATAAAGTTTTGACACATTATCCCATTCTTTCATATTCGTTGATATTTTCATTTTTTCTTTGCTTTAAGCTGCTAACTTTGCCACATCACTCAAGATCTCCATCCAAAAATAAAAGTCTATCTTTTGAGCCAATTTACATATGATCTACTTGATGCACACCTACAATTTAGACGGATAGTCCACTCTTTGATTATATTTTGGTGTTAGGTCCACCCAAATATATCTATAATTAACTTTTAAAAAATACATCTATAATTAATCTTTCTTACAATATATAAGCCAATCAATTGACTAACAGTTTGTCATAGCTAATTAAAAATTGAATTCGCTTAATCCCACCTAATGTAGTTGTCTTGGTTTATTCAACATACTTTCCTCATGCTATAATTATGCTAGTCCTTGATTAAGGCTCGTTAATGGCTAGCAAAATAGTCACACACGTATTAAAAGACTAACAAATTACTCTAACCAAATGAATTTGACACCTTTGATAGAACAAATTGAAGGTATTCATTAAATTAATATTCGAATTCTCACAAGGTTGTATCTCTCTCCAAAGTAGCTTTCAAGATATACTTATTCTTTCATTGAACTAATAACTTAGTTCTCCAATTACTTTTATGTTGCTCCATTATTTGATGATCAAGAATCTTCTCTACTAGTTTATCAAGCTATTTCCTCACAACTGATGAAGCTCTCTTTACTTGTATGCTGTTGGGATTTGTTGCACCCTCATAGTAAGGTTTAAAGAAACTAACATAAAAATTTGGGTGTACCTTTAACCTTTTGAGCAATTTCGTTTTGTATGTTGCATTCTTAACTTTACTGAGTATTTTGAATGGCCTATCATACTTCAACACTAAGCATCGATGCACTTACTTCCAAATGATCTTCTTCCATATTCTTAGTGTCAAACTCAAAAGGTATCTTTTTTTGATATGCATAATTTTTCATTCGTTTTGAAGCGTTTTAAAGACTTTTTCTTGCCTCAACAAGCAATTTGGGTTTTTCCTTTGCAAATAAATTAGTACCAGGTATTTTTTCACTCTATTTTTATTGAGCAATCTCGAAGGAAATGGAAGGTTATTGTTCTAAAACAATCTAAAAAAGACTATTTTCTGCAACTAAAGATTTGTGCAAGTTATAGAAAAATTAAGCAATATCAAGTAAATTAAACCATTGACTTGCTATAATGTTATAAAGATATGAAGATGGTGTAGGCACGAAGATAATAGACTTATAAAATCGATTGACCACCAACATAATCAAAGCCATATTGTCAACTTTAGAAGATTCACAATAAAATCCATTAAGACCAACATTCGCAATCTTTCAAAAATGAGTAGGGGCTATGATAATACTCTTCTTTCCTCTTCTTATGGTTATCTAATTGATAAACAAAGCAAGTTTTGTCATACGCCTATATGTCATGAGTTCATCGAACTCCTAGGTGACTAGCAACTGTGAATCATATGTCTCCTTACTTTCATATGGCACTAAAACTTAACACATATAGTTAAATGTTTTTTCTTTAATAACCCATCATTGTTGAGCCAAAGTCTTCATATAACACTATCTTTCACTTATTGAATTATCTTACTTTAGGTATTATCTAAAGGTCCCACAATTTGATTTGATCTAATAAATCTTACTCAATTTTGGTGATGATCCAAAATCGCTAACACTTCCTTTTTACTCTATTTATCAAAATTATTGTTGTGGCTTCTCTTTTGTATTTGATATTGTTGTGTTTATGCCAACATTGAATTTTTATGCTTCTTGATCTTATGGTTTCATTTTCGGAGATCTTCTCTTGTTCTTTGACTTCAACATATCCCATTTGTCTGCTATGCCGCCATGGCTTTGGTAGGGCTTAGATCGGTACAATCTTATTAATGGTTATTTATTTACATTGCAATTGGTTTTATTCTACTTGTTACAATGAAATATTGCAGTTTTTAAACAATAAATTGATGCATATAGCTGAATGTTCGATGATTTGGTGTTTAAAAAAAAACTCTTCACATTTGTATCTTCTTGAAATTTTTTTTAAAAGTTCTAATTTTTGCTCCTTAGGTTAGGTTTTTGCTCCCTAGGTTAGGTTATTATTAGTATTTTGTATTTATATCTTTATTAATTGTATTAAGTTTTTCGTATTATTATTATTATTTGTGATTTTTACGGTATTTATTTTGTTAACTTGCATCATTATTTTCCTGTAAACATCTGCATGTGGGTCTACCGAAAACAGTTTATCTACTACGTAGGGGTAAGGCTGCGTACTATCAGACCTCCCTAGACCTTGCTTCACTGCGGGACTTCAGACTGGATGTGATGATGATGATGATGATTGTTGTGTCTTCTCAACTTATACTTCTATGCAAAATAATATTTGCCAAGAAAATTTTGTCACTTGCTTGTTTTACGGACAATTTCTTATAGGTCCTAAAAAAGTATTAATAATATTATCTGTATGAATCATGAACTTGGTTCCTAATAGGTAAACTCACCAAGCCTTAAAGCAATGCACCATCACCAGTATCTCCTTTTTATATATATCAAGTATAGCTATTTGACAATATTTAGTTTTCAACTTTCAAAGATACAAATGACGTTCTTACTTCTTTTAGAAAAGAACATGTTCATCATAAAAGGGCTTTAGATCGTTGGATGAATCCCAAATCCAATAATTTACCAAGCTACTTCCTTAATTCCACTAACTATAATGGATACATTTTATGAGGGATATGAGTATGAAAAACCGTACTTAGTTAAGTTTAATTTTATGATTGGTTTTAACACAAGTTTAATTTTATGATTGGTTTTAACACAAGGGATGGGGAAATATGTGCATTTTTCATGCACATTATATTTCAAAAGAGTTTGAAATTCACATATTTCCCTTCGAAAACTCTTTTGAAATATAATGTACATGAAAAATGCACATATTTCCCTTTGTATTTGGTTTAGTTTTTATACTAAATTATCTTGTTTTACTTAGTTTTTGTTATATTTTTAGGTAATTGAGAAGACTAATCTTAGGATGAGATTTGTCAATAAATAGAGAACATTTCGAGCAAAAATATGAGGATCATCCCACCAGGAGGTATAACAACTCTTATGATGTCATTTTAAAGCCATTTTCATTAAATAAATAATATTGAAGATCATCATAATGGATCAAGCTATTCAAAATACAAGATTTTAATCTAAAGTTCCTTTTATCGTGATATCTTTTGTTTTGTCAATTGTTTTCAATGGTTCAAACATGATTACTGCTGTGTTTTTTATGTTTAGATAGGACAAACCTTATTTACTATCTTTGTATAGATTGATTCAGTTATATATATATATAATGAGATTTAAATCTATGAATTATCTTTGGTTATTATTAATGTGAATTTAATTAGTATCGGTGATTAATTTGATCATAGTTCATTTATGGATGATTTGAGAGAACTTGCTTTTGAGTAGAACAAGACATAGATATTAAGGGTTAAATGGGATGCTAGAATAGACCTATATGGTCTCTCTAGTATTAGAGTGAAATCTTTCACAGAAGTCCATAGAAAGTATTGCATTCTTTAGAGTGTTAGCTTAGTAAATATATGAGTTAACTAATTTGAGAATAGGTGGTTGTAACTCGAGAGAGTGCAATTTTATGTTTTAGGAACTTTTGTTAATCTAGATGATAAATACTTTATAAATTTATTGAATCATGGCATCAAAGATGATATTAGACTATTGTCAACGTTAGTTCCTTGGAATATTTAGTAGTATGCAAGTTTGTAATATAGAAAACTTTATAGTAGTTAATTTGTAATATAGGAAACTTTATAGCGCAAACCCATCAAGGAATATACCTTAGATAACCTACGACCAAGTTTGAATTAAAGTCGAGAAAGTCAAAGAACATGTAAAAAATAATTAGTGTTGGATCTTGAATTTTTCTAATTTCTTGTAAATTTCTTAAATAGTTATTTATGTTTGTTTGTTGGTGTAATATTTTTTTTAATTTTAGAATTGGGTCATTAGTTAGAACTTTGAGGGAAGGATTAGAAATTGAAATTAGAAGGAAGTGTTAGAGATTAAGTTAGCTTGAGTAGTTAGTAGAGCCATAAAAGACAAAATAAGGGCAAACTTGGGAGAACAAGGTTAAGGAGGGGCATAATTGGAAGAAAAGGAGTAACAAAAGGGATTGAAATTAGAGAAGGGTGGAAGATGTTGTGACCAACCAAAAAGAGGGAGAGAAAATGTAAAATAGAGAGAAGAAGAAGAGAAAAGAAGAAAAAGACGAGAAATCATCTTGCCAAGGTAAGTCTATCTTCTTCTTCTTGCCTTGTTAGAGAAAGAACTAGAGAGAGAAAGTATTTCGTGTAGAGAATGGGTTTTAGATTGGAGGAAGATGATTTAAAGAACCCATTTGATTTTTAGGGTTTCTAAGTTAGGTTTTGGGTTTCCTAACCTAAATGGGTCATGGGTAGGTTAGATTTGAGTTTCACTCACATTTATTGTGATTATATGATTTTCTGAAGTTTATAAGTTGTATTGGAATGTTGTTTTGATTGGAACCTTGGTTGTGTTAGGAAACCTAGGGGACTCTACCCAAGAGCAAAGGGAAAGGCAAGCTGACTTGGATTTCCGCAAGCTTAATAGGTGGGTAATATATTTATAGATATTGTGTGATTTAGCAATATTCTTGCCTATGTGTGTGTTTGTGATTATGACTTTTATGTTAAACGACAAGAAGGCAAAGCATAAGGTATGAGCATATGAGAAAATGATTATGTTCTTTTGTTTAGGCGAGAGTGGAACCATTCTGTTCGTCTCGTGCACATTGACAAGAGCCTTCTCCCGGCTGCCCGCTTGTGGCATATGAGCTCTGAAATTGTATTCATTCTGTTCATAGGATAAACTTCAGTTTCCTCATTCTATTTCATGGAACCCTCAAGCCGTTTATTGTGCATTGAATAAATGAACTGTTTAGTATGAGCATATTGAGTGTTATGTGTTATGAGTTGTTTTGGGAATTGAGATAAAAATGATGCATGTGCTAGTTATATATATATGTATACATACATACATATGCCTAAACTTGTGCTAATGATCGATGGCTATATATATATTAGTCACTGAGCTGTGTAGCTCACCCCCCATTATTCCCTCCCCAGGTGCAGATCAAGAAGATAAGTAACCCTTGCAAGGCATTTGGATACTCCAAACTAGCTAGGTGTCTTTTGGATTAAGATAGTAACTTTGGGCTAGCTTCATAAGTACATAAAACATGGAGCATTCATCTGTATTTATATTATTGTATTAAGCTACTGATGAGCGTGTTGATTGTTATCAAAGGTAAGCTCAAATTGTGTTTGGTTTTGTTCATGAACTATGATTACTTTTGTATATGATTTTTCAGGTTTTATGTTTCATTTTATACTTCAGGTCTTTTATAGGGGTAAAATTTGTGTTCTAACTTCGAGAGAAAATCTGGAATGATCTAGGTAGAACTGGTAGAAATTGTCTATTTGGAAGTTGTAGGGGATCTTTCCAGCTTTCCAATGATATAAAGTTTGTAAGTTTTGGATATCGTAGTGGAAAGTTATGATCATTTGAAGTGTGTGTTGCTGCATAGGTTGAATTTTCGGGACAGATACATTGATTGGAACTTTTCGCACTTATAGAGTCAAAAATTGTTTTTGAATTCTTCATGGAAGTTGTAGGTCTAGAAGTCTTCTTTAAAACGGCCAAGAATCGCCTTAATCCGATATTTGTAGAGAAAGTTATTCCCTTTTGATTGCTTCAGTCTTAGTTTTGCTGACGTCATCTTCGTCTTAGTATGACATCATCTTCATCTTAGTTTTGGCCAACTTCGTTTTAATTTTGCTGACGTCATCTTCGTCTTAGTATGACGTCATCTTCGTCTTAGTATGACGTCATCTTCGTCTTAGTTTTGGCCAACTTTGTCTTAGTTTTGCTGACGTCATCTTCGTCTTAGTATGACGTCATCTTCATCTTAGTTTTGGCCAACTTCGTCTTAGTATGACATCATCTTCGCCTTAGTTTTGGCCAACTTCGTCTTAGTTTTGATGACGTCATCTTCGTCTTAGTATGACATCATCTTCTTCTTAGTTTTGGCCAACTTTGTCTTAGTTTTGCTTACGTCATCTTCATCTTAGTATGACGTCATCTTCATCTTAGTTTTAGCCAACTTCATCTTAGTTTTGATGACGTCATCTTCGTCTTAGTATGACGTCATCTTCGTCTTAGTTTTGGCCAACTTTGTTTTAGTTTTGTTGACGTCATCTTCGTCTTAGTTTTGGCCAACTTCGTCTTAGTTTTGTTGACGTAATCTTCGTCTTAGTATGACATCATCTCCGTCTTAGTTTGACAATCTTAGTTTATGTCATCATCTTATGTTCTAATTTTGACCCTTTTAGAGGTCGATTCTCACTTTGAGTTCTTCACGAAAGTTGTAGATCTCGAAGTCTTCTTTCAAACCGTTCAAAAACGAAATCAATCCAACATCTGTAGAAAAAGTTATGGCAATCGCGCCAAGACATGTACATTGTGAGTAAGAACATAAACATGTTGGATTTTTTTTTGTCATAACTTCTTCATTCGACCTCCGAATGAAGCGATTCTTGAAGCGTTGGACTCCTAACACGTTTTGCTACCACTCCCAAACATTGGTGACATTTGGTTTTGAATTTGAAAAGAGTGATTCAAGGCAAGTGAGGGTTAGTCGAAATAACCCCATAAGGAAACCCGCTCGCGCTTTTTGACCCCGGTTCGATTGTTGGGCTTCGGAAACGGGGCCCAACAAGTAACCTAGTTCTAGCAAAAGTACAAAAAGCCTACGTGATACTTTTCAATTTCTTAATGACTAAACTCTAACTTAGTTTCTTTTGAAACTAACTCCATCTAGCTCTCCTCTTTACAATACAACTATCATCTTTACAATCCAATTTTTCCCAATACTCTTTTGATTCCTTTTTCCATAAAAATTCCAAAAATCTAAAATTATTCCTAAATTTAGCAAAATTCAAAATAATTCAATTCTACTAACTCGTAAAATTTCCAATGCAAAAATATTCATAATTTTAAAAAAATCACCAATCAATCCAATTATACCCGGAATATCAATGAATGCATGTACAGACATATTCATGTGCAAAATGTCACTATTCACTAATATGAGCATGTCATATTATGCATGAATATGGAAATGCATTTCTAACTCTCATTAATCACTCACATTTATCATTCTAACCTTCCCACAGGTAATGGGATGTTACAACTCTCCCCTTCTTAAAAAAATTTCGTCCTCGAAATTCTTACCTGTTTGCTCGAATAGGTGGGGATATTGTTTCCTCATATGCTCCTCCGTCTCCCATGTTGCTTCTTCAGTTGAATGGTTCCTCCAAAGGAATTTTACCAATGGAATGACCCTGTTCCTCAACTATTTGATCCACGACCCCACAATCTTGATCGGCTCCTTAACATAGCTTAAGTTAGTAGCAATCTCAATCTCCTAAGCTGGTATCACATGTGTCAGATCCGATCGGTATCTTTGGAGCATACTCACATGAAACATATTATGCAATTGAGACATCTCATTTGGTAAAGCCATCTTATAGGCTAAAGGTCCAATCCTCTTAATGATCTCATAAGGACCAATGTACCTAGGGCTCAACTTGCCTTTTTTACTAAATCTCAAAACTCCCCTTCAGGGTGACACTCTCAAGAATACTCTATCTCCCACATTATACTCCATATCATGTCGATGTTGATCCACATAACTCTTCTATCTATCCTGTGTTGCTCTAATCCAGCTTCAGATCAACTTCACCTTATCTACTGTATCTTGTATCAACTCTGAGCCTTCAACCATTCTTAAGCCCTCTTCATCCCAATACAATGGCGACCGACATTTTCTACCATACAACGCCTCATACGGTGCCATTATGATGCTACTATGGTAATGGTTGTTATAGGTAAACTCTATCAATGCCATGTATTGATCCCAACCTCCTCTAAACTCCAATAAACAAGCTCTAAGCATACCCTCAACAGTCTTGATTGTCCTCTCACTCTGTCCATCTGTCTAAGGATGAAATGCTGCACTGAAATTTAACTTAGTACCCATAGCAGACTACAAGCTCCTCCAAAACCTCGAAGTAAATCTAGGATCTATGTCTGATACTATGGAGACTGGAATCCTATGTAGTCTCACCACTTCATTCACATATTTCTGGGCTAACTAATCAAATGAGTTATTCTCTCTCACTGGTAAGAAAAGGGACAACTTAGTCAACCGGTCCACTATGACCCATATAGTATCATGCTGCCTCGGAGTCTTTTGCAAACCTATGATGAAGTCCATACTAATTCATTCCCATTTCGACTTCGGGATAGGAAACGAATGGAGCTTCCCTACCGGAGCCTGGTGCTCAGCTTTCACCTGCTAGCATGTCAAACATCTAGCTACAGACTCCGTCACTTGCTTCTTCATTCCTGGCCACCAAAAATGTTGCTTCAGTGTGTTATATACCTTGGTAGTACCAGGATGCATAGCATAGGCAGACATATGAGCTTCCTCAAGAATCTCCTTCCTCATATCATCTACATTAGGCAAACACAGCCTATGTCTTAACCATAAAGTCTCATCCCTCAACTCAAACTCAGAATCTAGATTCACTTTCACTTTCTCTATAAGCTTCACTATATTAGGATCTTTGCCTTGGACTTTCTTGATTATGTCAAGTAGCATCGGTCTCACTTTCAATGTAGCAACCTAGGTCGTATCCTGTTCCAGACTCAACTCCACATTCAGAGCTCTCAATTGTATCAAATTAGGTAGCCTTGATAACTAAATCTGAGTTGTACTACTATTAGACTTCCTGCTCAAAGCATCTACCGCCACATTAGCTTTTCCCGGGTGGTATTCAATAGTGCAATCCTAGTCCTTCAGTAGCTCAATCCATCTCCTCTACCTCAAGTTTAACTCCTTTTGACTCAGCAAATACCTCAGACTCTTATGATCAGTGTATATTTGAAAAATCTCTCCATATAGATAATGTCTTCAAATCTTTAGAGCAAAGACAACTGCAGCTAACTCCAAATCATATACCGGATAATTGATCTTGTGAGGCCTTAATTGTCTCAATGCATAGGCAATCACCTTACCATGCTGCATCAGTACACACCCAAATCCTTGATGCGACACATCACTGTACACTATATATTCTCCGGTTCCCGATGGAATGGTCAACATCGGTGTGGTAGTCAACTAATGTTTCAGCATATCAAAACTCTTCTAACACTCCTCATTCCATCTGAACACTACATTCTTCCTCAGAAGTTTTGTCGGAGGGGCTGAGATCAGAGAAAACCCCTCGACAAACTTCCAATAATATCCAGCCAATCCTAGGAAGCTTCGGATCTCTGACACATTTCTCAAAGCTTCCCAATTCATCACTACCTCTATCTTCTTTGGATCTATCTGTATGCCATCCCCAGTCACTATATGCCCCAGAAACACAACCTGATCCATCCAAAATTCACACTTATTGAATTTGGCATACAGCTGCTTCTCTCTCATAATCTGTAAAACAACTCTCAGATACTTAGCATGCTCCTTTCTGCTCTTCGAATACACCAAGATATCATTAATAAATACAATCACAAATCGATCCAGGTAGGGCTGAAGCACCTTATTCATCAGGGCTATAAAAGTTGTCGGGGCATTAGTCAGCCCAAACGGCATCACTAGAAACTCAAAGTGCCCATACCTGCTCCTAAATGCACTCTTAGGGATATCATCCTCTACTATCTTCAACTAATAATACTCGGATCTCAGATCCAACTTAGTAAATACCTGAGCTCCCTGCAACTAATTAAGCAAATCATCAATTCTAGGAAACGGATACTTATTCTTCACTGTCACCCGATTCAGTTGCCTATAATCAATGCATAACCTCAAAGTCCCATCTTTCTTCTTTACAAATAACACTGGAGCTCCCCAAGGTGAAACACTGGGTCTTATAAAACCCCTTTCTAACAACTCTTGAAGCTGAGTATTTAACTCCTTCAGTTCCGTAGGTGCCATCCTAGATGGAGGAATAGATATAGGAGCAGCTCCTGGAACTAGATCAATCGTGAACTCCGTTTCTCGATCTGGTGGTAAACCAGGTAACTCTCCGAGAAACATATCCAGGAACTCCCTAACGACTGGAATGTCCTGTACGCTCTCCTCAACCCTAGTGTCAATAATGTGGGCCAAATAAGCCTCACATCCTCCCTGCATCAACCTCAATGAACTCATGAAGGATATCGTCCTACCTGGCACTGCCTGACTAACTCCCCTGAATACTGCCCTTGGTTGAACAGGAGATTCCAGTACTACCTCCTTGGTGTAGCAGTTCATGATGACCCTATGGGCAGTGAGCCAATCCATGCCTAGGATCACATCTATCTCCCTCAACTATAATACAATCAGGTCTGCCTTCAGCTCTCCTTGATCAATCTTAATCTAGCACCCCTTATAGACCTCTCCTAAGACAACAATACTACCTAGAGGTGTACTCACCTCTAGCCCATACTGTAACAACTCCCTATCACAATGCAGTCTACATGCCAAATGTTGTGCGATAAAGGAGTCCGTGGATCTTAGATCTAGCACTGCAAAAGCCTCAAAGTCATAAACAAAAAGTGCACCAATGACCACATCTGGTGAGTCTTGGGCCTCCTGCCGAGTCATAGCATAGATCCTAGCTTGGGATTGAGGTCGGCTTCTCTGTCCCTCAAGCCTCATGGAAGAACTCCCAGCTCTCTCTCTGTCTCTTCCTCGGCCTCTTTGTCCAGATCCACCACCTCTGCTCTGCTGGACTGTAATATTACTCCCAGATCGCCCACTGACAGCAGACCGAGCCCCCAAAATAGCAGGACAATCCTTAATCTGGTGGTCCTTGGAGTCGCATTTAAGACAAGCTCCAGTCAATCTCCAACACTCACCACCATACCTCTTCTCACTGTGCTCACAAACAGGAAACTAATTTAGAGCGGTACCTGTTGGATCCCGTTACCGGAACCCAACTACCTAATCCGAAAACCTCATACTTATACATGATTCCTTAAAACGCAGG
>JAOTAX010000008.1:12484116-12513124 GCA_025629825.1 Erythroxylum guanchezii
TAATAATAATAATAATAATAATAATAATAATAATAATAATAATAATAATAATAATAATAATAATAATAATAAGAAAAGATGAAAAGTCCGTCTAGCTGATCAAGCAGATGCCCAGTTGATCAACCAGACGCACATTGCAAGAGAATCACATACAAATCAAATTTAACAATAATAACATAATCCCCTATGAAACCAATAAATTAGAGAATCAAATTAAGGACTCTTACGGGTCTCCACCTCCTATGCACTTATTAGACTAAAACCTACAGAAAGAAAAAAAAAAGCATCTAACCAAACGAACATAATACAAGATAAGATGTATCACATAACCAAATTGAGAAATAGGCTCCACCAAGAATCAAACAAATTCCAATAGGTATCAGACATTATGGATCAATTTCAAGAGAACATTACTAATTGATTCAAGATCAGGATGCTTACTTGCCACTTTAGGAAGAATCACAGGAAAATTGCGCAAATGTTATTAGGCTAGGATCAGAAGAGAATGTACTGACCAACATTAACAGAACCAGTTCTACGAAGGTTACTGGCTTTTAAATTAGATGATCTTGTCAAACCAAATACCTTGTGATATTGAATTATTTGAAAATAGTATCCCTAAAAGGTTAGGTATTATTAGACCTTGTTAGACTCCATGCCTTAACTACTTATACTACATTTAAGAAATTAAGGGTGGGAGAATCGAAACCTATTAGAATGTTAATGCAATATATAGATAAATCAATTAGATGTCCTAAAGACATTAGGGAGAATGTCTCAATAAAAATTAATAAGTTTACATTTTCGACTGATCTTTATATCCTTGATATGGAAAAGGATAATAAAGAATCTTTAATCTTATGTAGGTCTTTCCTTGCAACAAATTCCCTGATCATAAATTTTAGTAAAGGTGAATTAACTCTTAAGGTTGAAGGTGAAGAGATTACCTTCTCAATATTGGATGACAATAATTATTTTATGGTTAATGATGACCCGAGTCAAGCTAATATTTCAAATATTTTACAAGAAGTCATCATTTATAGAGTTAAAGTGTTAACGAAAAAAAGGGATAAGTGCCAAATTAAGAAAGAAAGAAAACAAATAAAAGAAAGAGGAATCCATGTCTAACACTCTCTATAATCATAAAGATGAAGACGACAAATACACTACTCTAACAATCAGTAGATAAAAGATTTCTAAATAAGCGTTTATTGGAAGGCAACGGAAACATTGAGAACTTCTAACTTATTTGGAGTTATTTTTATTATGGATAATTAATTTGGATTGTTATTTTTGAAATTGAATTAAGCTTGTTATTAGAATTTAAATAGGTTTTCATTTCTTTATGATTATTATTTATTTTTGTAGCTTTGGTTGTAAAGTTAGGAAGCAAGGGAAAGCACAATTTTGAATAGACAATTAAACAAGTAAATAGGTGAAAAGTTGAAGATATAGGCTAAATAAACACACTAAAAATTGATATGTGTTGAATCTCTATGATAACCATAATCCGGGTCATGTATTTAACGTCTTTTAGAAGGATTCAAAGACTATGACATGGTTGTATCGCAAGCCACCCTAAAAGTTGCACCATAGGTTATTTTCACCCAAACTCTCTGATGTTCCACCATTTTTTCATAAACCCAACATCTAAACTCATTTCCCCAACAAAACCCATTAGATTTTTAGTAACTTTAACTCTATTCTTACCAAGGTTTAACTATTATACACCCACAACGTCTCTTTTTTTATAACATAGGGCTTTAATCATTAGAAATTTGGAGATTTACAATAGTTTGAGCAAAATTTCACCCCTAATCTCCCTCCAAACCTAACTCTCTATGAGAAAAATGAGTTACCAACCATATATAAGAAAGAATAAAATTTGAGCACACAAATACGTCAATGCTTATTTTCAACTCACCTAATCACTGTAATGATAAATCTCAACTTAAAATTAAATAAATGCGTGGGCTAGTTTGCATTAGAGAAAATTAAGATTAATAGACGATTTGCATATGAAAAATAGAAGATTTAGGGTGGAACATGTTTTTCCACATAGCAAAGCATGCTTATAGGAAACTCACAACTAGGCTTGTCATGGGGAATAAGAAGGATGTTATTAGATGTAGACTTAGAAATAACAAGAATCAAACATATTAATGCAAAGACCCTTAAGACTTGTGTAATCGATTTCCCATTTGAGAAAATTGTTTATACTTCTAGAAAGTTTTGGAATTCTTGCACTTGGTAATCGCTTATTCAATTTAAAGAAGGAAAGAGTATTAAGGTAATGACACTTATAAATCTATTTTATACATGGCGTATAGAAGGGAGGAGATGGTGCCACTTAAGTTGTTGCTTTGTTGTATACTGAGTGTACATGGGCAATATGAAAAATGGAGTCATTTATGGAGGATCATACTTAAAGCATATAATAAAGAACTTAAGTATGTTCAACACTCTTTTGAAATGAACTGGGGTTACTATATAACTACTATATATGAAACAGGTTACTATATAACTACTATATATGGATATGGTAAGAAACATGGAATTAGTTAGGAAGGTCACTCATGCTTATGCATTGGTCAGAAGTTAGAGAAAGAGATTAAGAAACAGATGGTGCCTTTATAGAGGAGGCAAGAGAGATGATAGAGTAAGTAAAGTTGCCACTAATAACAGGTGAATCTCAGGTAGAGGAAGTAGCATAGGTATTTAGGATATTAAGCCGACACCAGAATAGATAATATGGTACGGATTAATAAGGCCAATCTCTATATAAACAATGAAAAGTTTCAATAAAATCATGTACTATAGATAGTTTAAAGGAAGTTCAATACACATGAGAAGTAACTGAAATGAATTTAAGCGGCAGTTGTTAGCCTACTTCTACCATATGAACTTTCTAAAGCAACGTTAGCCTACTTCTACCATGTGAACTTTCTAAAGCAACATCCACAACTATTAAAGCTGCTTATTGCGGATAGTGATGATGATAAACCAAGTGCTTATTGAACTATTAATATCTTTTATTTAAGTTTTGTACACTCATTTTTTTCTTTGCTCTTGTATTTACTAAACTACATCTTTATATTTATATTTATATTTATATTTATATTTATATTTATTATATTTATTATATTTATTATTATTATTATTATTATTATTATTATTATTATTATTATTATCAATTTATTTGCATTTTATTTTAGTCTTTTGGTAGGTGCAACTAGCTTTTAGATAATTATCATATTTATTTTAGACATCAAGCAACAACTGGCTTATAGAATTTATTTCACCTTTATTTTTCCTCCCTTCGTTCACTTTTATTGTCCTTTTATGTTGCATATTATTTATCTTTGGTACATTAAGAATAATAAATAATTCAAATATGGAGAGAGATTAAATTTATTATAGCCTTATTTCGACTTGGTAACTTAATCTAGTTAGAAGTATGAAGGAAGATAAATTAAGAGGGCCTACTGAATGTTGGATTATAATGTGATTTAAAAAGCTTAGGTAATGTTATACGATTATTTATAATTAGTTTAGTTTTATTTTGATCCCATAATTTGAGACGGATGCTTAACTGGCATAATGAAGCATCATGTATAATTTTGACGTAATTTGAGTTGAGCGGTGATTATTTTCAAATATTTAGCTATCTTACTAAAATGATGTAAAAAAGTAAGCACCAATAATTTCACTTTAATTAATTTAACCTAAGTGAACATGTTAAAGTTAAATGCGATGTTAAGTAAAAAGGTTGAAGTTAAGAGTGATACTGGAAAGAATTTGAATTAGAGAACTAATTGAGTAACTGAGAATATTGATAACTAGCTATTTAATTTTATGTCAAAAGGTTAAAATGACTTTTCAAACAAGCCTATAATGTTCTATACAAATAAAATATAAATGTTTAAATTTATTTTTAATAAGGGCTATTAAAATGTTTGAAAATAAGGTTTCTTACTCATTTTTATTTACTTTCTTACTCATTTTTATTTACTCTATATATTTAGTTAGATATATAAATTAAGTTGATGTTTTTGGATTATTAGGTTATGTTGAATCGAATCACAACTTATTGCAAGAATTTATGACCCTAACTAGTTACTGAATAATATAGTTGAGTAAACGATGAGGAGTTTTTATTACTTTATTTGATTTGTTGAAATTTTCTATAATTGATACTTATTTAAGTTAGAGTTATTGAAATTGATTTGTTTTGGAACAAACAAAAGCTTAAATATGAGAATCTTTATGTGCATAAAAGTACACATATTTTCCTTAGTATTTTGCTTAGTTTTCATGCTACATTGCCTTTTTGCTTAATTTTTGCTTTATTTTCAGGTAATTGAGAAGATTTGACTTGAGGATAAGATTTGTCAAGATTTTGAGGATATTCAAATAAAAACATAAAATAAAATCATAATTTTTGTTCAAAAATAGCATGATACATGATTGTGTGTCAATCCATACCCAATATAGATTACGTGGAGATGAAGACAACCTAGAACATAGCCTAGAGGGAGATTGTATGGCAAAGAGAACTCCAAAAGAGTGTACAACCTTTGTTTCAATAAATGCCTATGCCTAAAAAAGATACAACAAGATCCATGGTCTAAGATATAAGCATGCTAATGCCTTTGTCCCTCCTATGGAGAAACAAAAGGATCGATAGCCTGAGACACAATCATGTCCCATATTGTGTCTTAAGTATAAAATGTGAAAACTCTAATTTTTTAAAAGACTTTTAGAGATTTTTTACATCTTATCATTCTTTTTACTCTAAAAGGTTAGGATTAACCATCGGGCGGTACATATACTCTCAAAATGTTAATTTTAAAGCTATTTTTACAATAGGAAAAAAGATTGAAGATTATCCAGAAGGATCAAGCTATTCAAAATACAATTTTTTTGTATCTTAAGTTCCTTCTATTATAATGTCTTTTGTTTTATTAATTATTTTGTTGGTTCAAACATGATTAATGGCTTAAGTTTTTATTTGTTTACATCAAATATTAATTATTTCCTTTATATAGATTGATTCAATTTTATTTATGAAATTGAATCAATCTATATAAAGAAACTTTTTGAGTTGTTTGGTTATGTAATTATTGTAATTAGAGAAACTTCTTACAATAATTACATAACCATGATAGTTAATCAAGTTCTAACCTAATTAAAGCATGGTCTAATCGATGTACGCTCATAATCTAAATTTGTTACCACATGATATGCTTCTAAAGCACATTTTGATATTTGATGTATCTAAGCACACTTATAATTAATTCATTTCACCATATCAAGACCGATCAATAGACTAATAGTCCATCATAAATTATAGAAGTTCTAATTTGATCAATTCTATTTGATGTAATTGTCTCCAAACATGAACTGTATTAGTTATTGATTTAAGCTCACTAATAACTAACAAAATAATCCAATTAAGCGACTAACTGTACTCCTCCAGCTGCTGCAAATAACTAGAGTTCCTTCAATACAAAATAAGCAGGAGGTGTTACCCACTTACTTGGAAACATTTTTGATAAAATTAGCAAACATTTCCTCTGCAGTTTCACAGTCCCGCAAGTGTAGTTGAACCACTGGTGCTGTATTTATTAGCAAAAAGAAAGAAGATTCAATAGATGCTATAGTGGAGATGCGGGGGATCGAACCCCGTGCCTCTCGCATGCAAAGCGAGCGCTCTACCATTTGAGCTACATCCCCAGTTGTTGGCTATAACATTCATAGTCTTGTTCAAACTGAATCAACGCCCTCAAAAAAGACAACCTCAAGAAAGAACGCCACGAAAACACCTTAAGCTCGAGATGTGATTAGCTTGGTTAAGTAAAATTGTGAAATGCTGTTGCCTCTAACAGCAGGACTTGCTGCGCCATATCAAATGATAATGGACCACGTTTTATGAAGCGTGGAGAAGATTTACGAAAGACTTCTGTTCCGGAGAGCAACTGTCTCTACCCATATTCAGGATAATAAGTTGCACCGAAATGGTACTTGCTGGTTACAGTATTGGTTTAAGAACTAAAGAAATAATCAAAATTTTCAGTTCCTCTACGGCTATCAGATTATGTTGAGCCACAAAGTTTACCCTTTCTCTATGGCTTAGAGATTATATTCACCAGTAATCAGAGCACGAGCAAGATCCATTCTTGAAACAATGAAAACGGTTCCGGTCTCTAACAACGATTTCCCTGCTGTAAATATCGGACACAATCTTAAGAGCAGAATGACAATCTTGGCATATGCGTAAGTTCTTGAATATGTAAAGGGATGAGCCAGGTCTCGTGCTCATCAGTCCAAAACAGACAGCCAGCTTCTCACTATGTGAAAACAATGCCTGCTCCTTCTCCTCCTTTTCCTCTGCATTGTAGTCCCTACCATCACAGCCAGAGAAAACTTGGCAAGTAGTATTTGGGACATAGCCAGCCAATCTCAATCTACGAATCATATCATCCAGCATCTCATACAAGTCTTGGGTTTTTGGATGTGACTTATCCCCTGCACTGAACTGGTGCACCTGACCACCAACATGAATGTAACTCATTCCAGGAATCTTTCTGATACCCTTACTCTTAAGCACTTGCCTTATGGAAGAAACATTGTCCATATTTCCAGCTAAAGCATGCATGTTTGAAAGCAATATATGACACTCGGTGTTGTGTGGATACATGTGGACCAGTTCCTGCAAAACTTGTTCGCCAAGCTGCAGCTTTCCATGAAAATGGCAAGAACCCAAAAGGGATCCTAGGACCACCTCATTCGGAGGCATTGGCATACTCTTTATCAAAATCTCAGCTTCTTGTAAATGACCAGCTCGACCCAGCAGATCCACCATGCAAGCATAGTGTTCTACTTTAGGTGTTATACAATAATCTGATTCAAGGCTATGAAAAATGCGGCGACCTTCATGAACTAATCCAGAATGGCTGCAGGCACTAAGCACAGCGATAAAAGTTAAATCGTCTGGCCTAACTTCTTTCAACATCTCTGGGAGCATATCCAGAATGGTATTACCCCCTCCAAACATTGCTAGAGCACCAAGCATCGTATTCCACGCCACAACATTCCTTCGTGGTAGGTGCTCAAAAACTCCATATGCCATTCTTATCCTACCACTTTTTGCATACATGTTTATCAAAGCTGTACCCACCATGATGTCCATCTCCCTCCCCACTGCCTTCAGAGCATGAGCATGAACCCATTTCCCCATAACCACATCCCCCGACTGTGCGCAAGCTGACAAAATTGAACAAAGTGATACATAATTCAAGCTTAACCCAAAACCCGAAATCATTTCGTTAAGAAGCAGGAACCCTTCCTTAGAAAATCCACATCCAACATAACCAGCAATCATGATAGTCCAAGCAACCTCATTTCTGTCCGGCATGGTATCAAATACCAACCTCCCCTCCTCCACCCCATCTGATTTCATCACTCCATCCAACATTATACTCCACGAAACCACATTTCGCTTGCTCATCTCGCCGAAAACCTGTCTCGCGTCACTCACTGCCCCACACTTCACATAAATATTCATAACCGCATTAAACACCTTAATGCTTTGTCCAAATCCCAACTTCATCAAGTACCCATGCATTTGGCTCCCCATCACTAACTCACCCATGCGAGCACACAAACTAAGAACACAAACCGACACCACATCATCAATCAAAACACCCCCCTTCCGCATCACATTAAACAAACGAAAAGCGTACGCAGCATGGACCCGGTGTTGCGCAAGGCAGTTTAGTAGAGCGGTCCAATCGGCGGTGTCTTTGTGAGATTGAGGAATTTGATCGAACAGGTATTGTGCATAAGAAACAACCCCACATTGTGCATAGACATGCAGGAGGGCATTAAGGAGGAACGTGTTCGGAGAGGGGACAATGCCTGAGGTAAGAATGACCGCGTGGAGTTGCTTTCCGGCTGCGAGAGAGGGAGACGGAGAACGGCGGGTGCATGAACGGAGAAGAGAGCGGATATGGCGATAGCAGAGAGGGAGACGCAGGTGGGTGGGAGTGGGACATTTCATAAAGGGGGAAGGCAAGATACGGACTCTGTGCTCCAACTCGCAAGACAGAACAAGAATTGCAAGTGAAATTTCTTTATTTTAATCGAATAAATGTTTTTCATATTATAATTATTTTATCCGCAATTTAAATATCAGGGCCACTGCCATCCGTATTTTATACCCAAAACATAGTTTTTTTATATTTAAGTAGACTAAGCAAGTAATGGCCACTTCTCATTCTCAGTGCTCTGAACTCTGCGAATGACTGAATAGTATCAGGCAAACAATAACAAGAATATATAGAGAGGGATACCCGTATATAAATTAAAAACACCGTACATGATACATTTATGTTATGGCAGAACCACACAGAAGATCAAAAGCAGTAAAAAAAAAACACCACACATGATACATTTATGTTGTGGCATACCCACACAAAAGATCAAAAGGGCAACAATATCTTCATCAAACTCGGAAATATCTCGTCTATTTCAGTTTGAAATACAAGATTAAAATGATGGCAACAACGAGAACTGCTATAATGAGACCAATGATCCACTTGTTCCTGTTCATCCTCCTCGTCATGTTAACTAACACTTTCTTACTCTTGCCAATATTGTCATCCACCCCGTGAATCTGCAAACGCAATATAACAAAATCACAAACATATGAAACCGGCTACATTTAATAGTACAGGTTCATCGAAATCTAAAATGGATCAATACCCTCATAGACCATTTGCAGGGTGAATTATGGCCATAATGCTATAAGAAGTTAGTGAGGCCACAATACCAATTAACGCAAGAGCATTTTATGGTAAATTTATTGGTAAGGATGCTCAAAGCAAAATAAATGTGAAAATAAATTGTCCAGATAGCAATTATCCAAAGAAGGTTCTAACAGAGAAAATTATAGTGGCAGTACATTGTTATGAGCATGCAGGAGTGACTGTCGCTGTTGGTGCAAATCTTGAAGAATTGAAACACCAAGCTCTTCTGTCTCCACCATGGTTCTCCTACTGTCTTTAATTCTATCACCTGTCTGATTCAATCTTTCTGTGTTTTTCATCAATCTTCCTCTCTGATCGGCAGAAGCCTATATGAATTACATGATTTGTTCAACACAACAAGGAAGAAAAATGACAGTCATTTTAATTCAACAAAAATGAGAAAGGATAAATAGCTGCAAAAGGATCTTAAAAATTAGCTCCACATTCCTCATAAACAGATTTCTAATATTATCACTCTCAAGAAGATTATCCTAACTGCAACAAATTTAACCAAAGAATTCAGAAACAAAAGAAAAGGAAAAGGAAAAAGGCAAAATAACACCTAACATCAAGTTTTGCAAATTTGAGGCAATCAAGAGTGTCAATTTGCAACCTAGAGAACATTTATTTTAAAAGTTAATCCATTTGCCTATTAGTTAGCATGTAATAAAAGTAAAAACTTCAAAAATTCACACTGACGAAGCAACTGAAAAGAAGAAATCAATCCTTCAACAAAGCCACCAGGCCACCTACAATAATAAACCTACATACCATCAACGCATCAGCCGTTCCAGATTCCAACAGCTCATCTCGGGCAGCTGGATTTAGGTTACCGGATGCAATTCTTTTCACTTCACTTTTCAAATTGTTGAGATCTGACTTATACTCCCTCAACTTAGCAAGTAGCACGGCCTTGACATTTGGAGGTAAACTTCTAGCTTCAAGGTCCATTTTACGAATCTGCGAAGACATGGGCGGCATGATTGTAGTTCAGAAACCAAAACAAAAATTCAAAAGTATTTCCTTGGAGATAATGACAGTGATAAAAATATGTCAGTTACACACCAGAGATTCTGCATCCTCCAAACCGGATCTTAACTCAGAAACTTTCTGTTTCTTTTGCTCTGTTCAACGGCAATATCATATTAAGCATCGCAAGATAATAAAGATCACATTATACACTTAAATAAACAAAAATGATTCAAAAGAACATTTAAAGACTACACAAGCATGCACTTGGAATTCAATCCAAAGTATGACAAATAGAAAACTAAAATTCGTCTTATAGAATTACCCAAAAGGAATGTTCCTTCCTTTAATACACATACACAAGGCTAACTAGAAAACTATGTTGTTAAACCTCAAGCGAACTCTAAAAAAGGAATAATTTCAATTGAATTCACTCTTTTCACCTCCATCAAGAGCGGCGGCTGCGGTGCAATTCCTCGAAATGTTTGCCGAAAGCTCACAGTATTGGCGCTCGTATCCTTCGAACACTTCACTCATCGTTCCGAATAATCAACGACCCAATCGCAAATCCAACGTCGTAAATCTCCTCTTTGCCGACAATCGGAGGAAGAATCGGAACAAGGCGGAGGATCGTATAGAAAGCGGACGTTTGTGGCGGAAATATCAAACGGCGGTGAGTGATCGCATGGAGAAGTTATGGAGTCGATGAGCGGTGGCCTGGTGGTGCGGTGGGTATAATTTGAAGGCAAAAAGAGTGAAGGATAGAGTCACAACGTCGAGTACGGTTATGAGTGAAGTTTGTCCAATAGTTTCTTGACAGCTGTTTCTAGTTCCACTGTACCGGGAATTTCTGTTATTTAAGTTTTGACAAAATTCAGATTGGTCTTTTTATTTTTTCAGTCTTTAGTTTTTAATTAAACATGTCATTAGTTTTACGAGTGATAGACTTGTACACGATGCATTCTACTGTTGTGCGTATGGAACCAGCCGCATGGATTTTGAAGGAAACTTGAGAAGGAAAAAAGATGGCAAAAGAAATCCCAGTTATAAGTGCAAGTAGGTGCCACCAAAGCAAACAAGAAATACTCACGAGCGAGAAAAGCAAAGAACTTTCCTTTATTGGGTAGGCGGTAGACAGCATAGGTGGTGACCATCGTCAAGACTTTGTTTGGTTTCTTGGAAAATGATACTATCCGCACTTCTAACGTCCGTTGGGATCAACCTTGGACTCTGTCTCTTGTTCTTCACTCTCTACTCCATCCTCCGGAAACAACCTGGTAATGTTTCCGTTTACGCGCCTCGTTTACTGCAAGAACACAGATCGCAGCAACCACAACACTCGCCTCGCACTGTTCAATTTTACTTGGATAGGATTTTGCCCTCCGCCGGTTGGATCAGGACCGCCTGGAACCTCTCCGAGGATGACCTACTCTCACTTTCTGGGTTGGATGCTGTCGTTTTCATGAGGATTTTTGTCTTCAGGTTCTTTAAGTTCATATATTTGTCAACTTTGAATGTGTTTGCATGAAATTTGTGCTTAAATAGATGATTTTGTCGCTTAAGAGCTCATTTTTAGCGATTTAAGAATCAAGTTGTGAAGTAGGGACCTTTTTTGGGTGATACGAGGCCATGTATTAATTGTGCTTTGCTGCCATTACTTCTTGAATATTAAAACTAGAGAAACAAAAGAAGTAGGAAAGGCAAGTGGTTTGTAATGAAAGTTCAGCATGAACTTCTATGTGAATTTACCATCCAGTAAAGGGTAAGTTTTTGTATTTTGGATGATCTGAACATGACTATATTATCTTATGGATAATTATTGGGTGGAGAATGTAATCAGGCTGAATGTTAAGCTTCGGTTTTATTCAGCAAATTGCAAAACTTGTATGCTCTTTTGAGGCTCTTTTCACTGGAATTGGAATATTGATTTTGTTTAGCACGTTGTAATTTGTCCATAAAACATATCATGTCTTTGCATTACTTGACCCTTCACATTTCATGATGCAAATCTGTTCTTGCGTAGACCTTCAACTAATTCCTTTCTTCTTCTTTTATATTTCACTATTTGTCTTATTCATTTTATTGCAGCTTGAAAGTATTCACAATTGCTACGATTGCTGGGATCCTTATTCTTCTTCCAATTAATTATTTGGGGACTCAACTGAGTGATGATTTCTATGATTTGCCGAACAAGTCTTTGGACTCATTCAGTATATCAAATGTTGATAATGGCTCCAACTGGTAATTGCTAACTAATTTTTGATTAGTATAGCATTGGTCCATTGTGAAAGGTCATGTCAGATGACAGCTCAAAATATGCATGACCTGAAACTTGTTGCCGTAGTTTTATTGAATATAGGCTATTTTAAATTTCATTGGTTTCCTTTTTTTTTTTCTTTTAATGCTCTCTAAGATTAAATAGCTCCAATTGATGTTTAGAATTGTACAAGTTGTGAATAATTATGACTTGATCAAATATGCTGGTGTAATTATTTAGTCATTGTCCATTTCATTGGCTTTTTTTCTCTCTTATTATTGTAGACCTTCTAGATCAGCATTATGCTAGCAAATTAGAGAAGCAGGAGCTGGGCTGAGGAATGGAGATTTTTCAGTGCTTCAGCTTCAAAGAGATAAAAATAAAATGAAAATTTCGTGATGAATTAGTCTATCATTTATTCTGGATCATAAAGGTGTGTTAGGTTCTCATAAAAACTTGATTTAGGTGGCTTGTTCTTTTCAATGTCTATATGCTGTTAACTGGGTAGTGTTTGCTGGATTATTTACTTTGAAACCTGCATAATTGATTGATACAAATCAATTAATTTTACTTGCTTTTAGCTTCAAACCCTTGGATGGAAGTAGTAAACCACTTTTATAAGCTTGTGCAAAGCTTCTCCTATTTTATTGAACTTCAATTTAGGTTCAGTGTTCCAGTCATTTTGGATTAATTCTCAAATAATTTCTCTCGTCTTTTATTTTAATTTCTTCTCGAGTAATTCAATTTAGTATACCGACTCTCATAGATATGTTGATTTCCATATATTGATATTTGTGAATAAGAGTTATTTTGCTATATATCGTATTTCTTAGCGAATGTAGTACATATATACATGAATAGGGGATACCAATAGGATAGAGAATCTATACAAATAAAGGAAATAATCCTAAGATAATACTATCTAATCAATATAATATTACTACAATCAAATTATCACAATATTATGTGATAATACCGTATCTTGACCACATTCCCTCTCAAGTTGGATTATAGATATCAATCATGTCTAACTTGCTAATACATTCTTCAAATACTTGTCTTTGAAGTCCTTTGGTAAATACATTTGTTGTTTGCTTCTTCGTTGGTACATAAGTTAGGCATATTGTTTCATCTTCTATCTTTTCCTTGATAAACTGTCGATCAACTTCAACATGTTTTGTTCTCTCATGGTGGACTGGATTGTGTGCCATGCTTAGGGCCGCCTTGTTATCACATTAATGCTTTATAGGTGACTCAAAATTGATTTCCAATTCTGTCAGCACTCCTTTCAACCAGAGACTTTCACAAATTCCTTTTGTAATTGCTCTAAGTTCAGCTTCTGCACTACTCTTGGCTACCACCTTTTGCTTCTTACTTTGCCACGTGACCAAATTTCTCCTCACGAAAGTGCAATATCCAGTGGTTGATTGTCTATCCTCTTCTGAACTTGCCCAATCTGAATCAGTATATATTTCAATTGTTCTTTGATCTCCCTTTTTGAATAATAATCCTTTCCTAGGAGTACCCTTTAAATACCGTAAGATCTTATAAACTGCCTCAAAATGCTTACTCTTTGGTGCTTGCATGTAGCGACTTACAACACTCACGGCGAAAACAATATCTGGTCTAGTATGAGACAAATAAATTAACCTTCCCACTAGTGTCTGGTATTCTTCACGGTTAACCATTTTATCTTTTTCATCTTCAAACTTTGTACTTTCAATAGGGGTGGTGCTTGGTTTACATCCTAACATCCCTGTCTCCTTCAAGAGATCAAGAATGTACTTCCTTTGTGAGATGTAAATCCCTTTCTTTGATCTAGCTACTTCCATGCCTAGGAAATGCTTCATTTCTCCTAAGTCTTTAACTTCAAACTCTTTCCTCAAAGTTGACTTGAGTCTTATAATTTTCTCTGGATCATCACCTGTTACAACAATATCATCTACATACACAATTAAAATTGTCTTCTTACCTCTTTAATTCTGAAGAACATTGTATGATTAGACTGAGCTTGTGTGTATCCTTTTGTTTTTAGGACTTTGGCAAATCTTTCAAACCAAGCTCTTGGTGATTGTTTCAGCCCATATAGGGATTTTCTTAGTCTGCATACTCTGTTTCCTCCTCCTTCCTTATCAAACCTTGGACGAAGTTTCATATATACTTCTTCCTTCAATTTGCCATTCAAGAAGGCATTTTTAATGTCAAGTTGTTGAAGGGGCCAATCGAAGTCAGCAGCTACAGATAGCAATAGTTTGATAGTGTTTCATTTTGCCACAGATGCAAATGTCTCCTTGTAGTCCATCCCATAAGTTTGAGTATAGCTTTTTGCTACCAATCTCACTTTATACCTCTTAATGGAACCATCAGCCTTATATTTGACTGTGAATATCCACCTACACCCCACGGGTTTCTTGCCTTTTGGCAGATCAACTTCTTCCCATGTTTCATTTTTTTTCAAGAGCTCTTATTTCTTCAAAAACTGCTTCTCTCCATTCCAAAACTTTAAGAGCTTCTTGGATATTATTGGGAATGTCAATTCTATCCAGATTAGCAATAAACTCTTTATATTGAGAAGATAGAGCATCATAAGAGACAAACCTCTCAATCGGGTGCATGGTACATGATCTAGATTTCTTCTGTAAAGCGTTTGGGAGTTCTAGATTTTTATTGTCTTCTTGTTCCTTTGTATTACTACTTTGAGCTTCTTCGGCAGGAACCCGCATTGGTTCAAAGATTGGTATAGCTTGAGGAATAGGGAGTGTACTACTTGTTTTCTTCTTCCGAGAATACACTTTGAGTGTATTGTTAGGTGTGGTTACTTTTGTATCAGAATTTGTCTCTATAGGAGATGCATTGGACATAGGTGTTAGAATAGGTTTAGGAACAGATGTACAAGGAGGTCTAGGCGCAGATGTACACGGCTGATATTCATCACCAAACTCACTCCAATACTCCCCCTGAATCGAAGATTTGGGATAGAAGGAATCTACCTCAGAAAAAGTGACATCACAACTAACAAACAACCTTTTTGATACAAGATCATAACATTTATAACCTTTTTGTGTAGCAGAGTAACCGAGGAACACACATCTTTTTGGATCTAGGATTGAGTTTGTTGTGTGAATAACTGTGAATAAAGACTGTACACCCGAAAACCTTTAGAGGAAGGTTAGTTTCAAGATGGGTAGTAATATGAATTTCTTGAAATTTTTGAAGAGGTGTTTTGAAAAAAAGGACACAACTAGGCATTCGATTAATAAGGTACGTTGCAGTAAGGAGAGCATCCCCCTAAAAACATTTTGGAACATTGCTATTGAATATGGCTATTGAACATCCCCCTAAAAAGAAGTTCTTTGATGCTTAGCAAATTCACACGCATCACATTGAATACAAAGATCTTTATTTATTGAAATACTTGGAAACAATCGTGACATATACTGGAAGTTTGGATGACCTAACCTTTTATGCCATAGCAATAGTTCATCATCCTTAGGGACAATCACACCATTACCCAAATTATAAGGAGTAGACTGACTTTCTTCATCTTCAAAGTAGTCTTTAGCATTGCCAATCATCTTCCCTGATGAGAGGTCGTGTATAACACAATGAGTAGGAAAAAAAGAGCACTACAATGAGCTTCTTTTTTCAATTTACTAACTAAAAGGAGGTTACAGTCTAGATTTGGAACATGTAGAACAAAGTTTAATTTCATAGAATTTGTTACTTTGATATCTCCTTTTCCTGCAACTGAAGAAGAATCACCATTTGCTACCTTAGCCTTTTCATGCCCAACACAAGGTATGGTCTGATACTCCAGAATCAGCTATCCATTTCTTCCTACCACATGAAGATAAAAAAGCTTGTATGATATTACCTCTCATAGTAGCATTGGCAACTGTACTTGTCTCCTGTTGGTGGCTGTCATTTTGGAGATTCTTTAGTATTTCCAATAATTTCCCTAGTGAAATATTCAGCTCACCAGCTTGTTGTTTTTGACTATCTTCAGATTTTTATGTTCCCCCTTCACTAGATACTTGATAGCCTCGGTTTTTTCCTTTTCGTGGTTTCCAATCTGGAGGCTTTCCATGGATGTCCCATCATGTCTCTTGGTGTGACCACTTTGTTTGCAGTGATCACACCACTTCTTCTGACCATTCTTATTGGATTCATCACGGGACATCAATGTAGACCCTTAACTAGTAGGAATAGGAGACAAATTTTGTTCTTCTTTTCACTCTTCTTTTAGCATAATTTTCCTCCTTCCTACTTCCCTCCTAACTTCAGAAAAAATTCTTTAGCTGTTGGTAGGGGAACTCTACTTAGGATTCTGCCACGGACATCATCTAGTTTTTTGTTGAGACCAGCCAAAAAGTCAAAGACTCTTTCCTTTTCAATTTTCTGGTTGTACATCACAGCATCTTCCTTGCACCTCCACTCTTCGTCCAACAGAAGGTCAAGTTCCTGCCATAATGCTACCATTTCGACCCAATATTCTGTAACTTCTCTATCACCTTGCTTCATTTGCCACAACTTTGTTTTTATCTCGTAGATTCGCGATGCATCCTCTCCATCAGAGTATGATTGTCGCACCCCTTCCCAAATCTCTCAAGTTGTTGGCAAAAACATGAAGGTACGTTTGATCGACGGTATCATGGCGTTGATAAGTCATGATGAGACCATGGAGTTGTCTATCTCCCACTATCGCACAACTTGCAAGTTTATTGGGTCTGGAACGTTTCCATCTCCGATGATAAAACTCAGCTTCCCGCGTCCTTCAATGGCGAGTTTCATAGCTTGAGCTCACTCCCGATAGTTTGTTCCATTTACTTTGTTAGAGATGATGATAACAGAAGCTCCTTCAAGACCAGAGGTCATCGACGACTAACCTCCAGTCTGGTTTGGATTTGCCGTGGAGGATCCCTCAAGATTGGAAGCCATTTCTTGACTTGCCGGGGGTGACTCCTCGGTTTCACTATCTCTTTCACGTGGCTCTGATACCATGTGAATAAGAGTTGTTTTGCTCTATATAGTATTTCTTAGGGAATGTAGTACATATATACATGAATAGGGGATACTGAATAGGATAGAGAATCTATACAAATAAAGAAAATAATCCTAAGATAATGCTATCTAATCAATATAATCTGATTACAATCAGATTATCACAATATTATGTGATAATACTGTATCTTGACCACAATATTAGCTTTCGTATCCACTTAAATAACACCATAATGGTTGTCCAGTAGATATCTGATTGTGTTGAAGTACGTTCCAAAGATTCCCACGAGAATTATAGCAAGAATCCTTTAGTCTATATGCTTCTTCCAACAAAAAGTTTGAAAATATTTCTTGAAGAACTGATTATTGCTTTTGAATCATTTCAAGGTTATGGGTTCACTTTTCTGCCGCATACATATTTACGGCAGTTGTTTGCTGGCTTCTTTATTATGTAAGTAGCATCTTATCGATATTTGATGCCATTATGCCACCTGGTTCATCCAATTGACATCATTTAGAAATATTCTGTCTTGGAAATTGTGCCTTATGCAGGAGTATGACTATATTTCTTCAAGAAGAATTTCCTGCTTCTATTCATCCAAACCTCTGCCTCATCAGTTTACATTACTAGTCCGTGGTATCCCTGCAACATCTGGGAGAAGCTTTAGTGAAGTTGTTGAGAATTTTTTCACAGAGTATCACCCTTCTACTTATCTTTCACATACGGTGGTTATCCGCACAAACAAAATTCGAGGTATCATTGTAAGTGCGCCAGGTGAAACTCAAAATGAATCTATTAACTGCCCTCACATGTTCTGATCAGCTTGTGCATTGGGAATTTTCACATTCAGGTCTTGCTTAACAATCTAGGATTTCTTTTGCTGGTTCACGACCTCTCAGTGCTATCAGTAAACTGATGAAGGATCTAAAATAGCATGCATGATAGAAGTTGAAAAGTTGACCCGATCTGTGGAAATCAGCTATTTTTTTTAAGATCAGATAGTGTGGTAGATGATTTAAGAAATTGTGGACCCTTCCAATGAGCCAGCAAGTAACACACTTTAACAGAAATTCGTCAAGTTGTAGTCTTTTCCAATTCAGAACACTACTCAAAATCTAATTGAACATGTTTGTTGAATGAAAATATTAAGTTTTTATACAACGATGAGTGAATTGCCTCTTAGAGGAGTTGCCGTTATTTGCAACCTTTTGAGCTCTCCATCCCTCATATGGTTTGGAAATATTTTGGAAAAAGTTTTCAATTTGTTGTTTTTTATAGATATTGGCATCCATGTCATGGTTTTCAGTTTTTATGGTGCAAAATTTGACAATTCTATCCTATTTTTATACAGACTGATGTACAGAAGTTGTGTAGAAGACTTGCCCACCTGAAGTCAAATAATCATTCTCAGCATTTTAGACGTGAAGGCTTTTTGGGACTATTTGGACGTAAAGTTAATCTTTTACATGATTATGAAAAGAAGTTGGAAGATTTGGAAAATAATTTAAGAATGGAACAGTTGTCGTCAGCAGGAGAGGTGTGTGATAACTCTCTGAAATCTTACGATAACAATTTTATTGCTAAGGGACCACCTTTAAATGGAAATTGTGATACATAGGGTTGAAAATTTACAGTATAATGCATTTAAGGTTTATCTGGCTAAGGATAATCATTTTTGTATTCCTTCTACATACAAGAATTTTTTGGTGTTAGTTCTTTTTTCTGTACATGTTTTCAGTTCAACCATCTTACTTGTTAGTTCTTTTTTCTGTAACATGTTTTCAGTTCAACCATCTTATTATCCACAATATTTTAATGAATTTATCGCCATTATCTCCATAAAAAGATTTTAAAAAAAATTTGTCTTCCTGCTACATAGAAATTTTTTTGTGTTGGTTCTTTTTTATTGTAATATGTTTTCACTTCAATCTTCCTATTATCCACAATATTTTAATGAAGTCCTCGCCATTGTCTCCATAAACAAATTCTGTTGGTATTTTTCAAGCATTAATTTTATCATCATATTTTTTAATAGTAGCACGTAAATGAAAAAATATTATGTTGGAGGAGTAGAATAGAACAATATCATCAGTAGAAGGACTGACAAAAGAGAAACTTTTATGGAATTTTCAAAGGAGTTGATGGAAGGAAGATTATTTTTTTGGCAATAGTAAAAGCATATAAATAGAAAATGTTAAAGTAGGGTGAGTGAAATAGTTAATCAGCATAAGTAGAGGAGCCAAAAAAGTGATTACCCTCTCTGTCCATAATTATAGTGGGCGAATGATATGACTTCAGAACTGTTTGTACCGATCGGCATTTTCCTACTAGTCTCGTTAGAAGCTATCATTGCCTGATGCCAATATTGCCAAGTACAGTTTTTGAAGACTCCAACTACAGATGAATTTCATAATGGGCAGTTATCTATTTGATGCTAGTTATTTACATCTACCAAATAGTGAATAGTTAAATCTATCTTGCTTAGAGAATGGGCTTGAAATATACATCACATTTCATTTTTAACCAAAGAACTGTAATATTTAACATTAATTTTCCTCTAATTCCAAAACGGATGTTGATAATTGACACAACCTTTCTTCTGTCATGGAACTTTTTTAAAACATTCAGCAAGTTCCAGCTGCTTTTGTATCATTCAAGTCCCGGTTCGGTGCTGCGATAGCTTTACACATTCAACAGGGGATCAACCCCACGCAGTGGGTTACAGAACAAGCTCCTGACCCTCTTGATGTTCACTGGCCTTTCTTTTCTGCATCATTCATAAGAAGATGGATCTCCAATCTAGTTGTCATTGTTGCATTTGCTGCTCTCACTATTCTGTTCCTTATTCCAGTTGTACTTGCGCAAGGTCTTGCCAATCTGGATCAGCTACAGACTTGGTTTCCTTTTTTGAAAGGAATATTGAGTTTGTAAGTCAAAGCAAACTGAGACTTCTCTTATGATTATTTGAGGTGCTTTACATGGACATATGTTACCATTATTCAGAAAGCATGCACCTTGAAAAGAAGTTGTTTTGTTTCTTTGAATTATATTTTAATGCATTCGTACCAATATCTTTATGATGATTTGGAGGTCAAAGTAACCTGTATCCATGAATCTTGAGTTCATTATTTCTGCTACCATCTTCACTTTGGTGTACACATGGGATGTTTTTAATCCACCAATTCCTAAAGTGGGAGTCTAGTGAAATTTTAGAAGTAGAAAGTCTTGAGGATTGAAAAGTCATTATCTTGTTACTGAGTTTCTATCATGTGAGATAGAACTTTAATACGCTACCTATTGTGTTGCAGAACAGTTGTCAGCCAACTCATTACCGGATATCTTCCAAGTCTGATTCTCAAGTTGTTCCTATATTTTGTTCCGCCAATTATGATAATGTTGTCTTCCATGCAAGGATACATTTCTCTTAGTCAGATAGAGAAAAGTGCATGTATCAAAGTTTTATCGTTCACTGTATGGAACATCTTCTTTGCAAATGTACTTTCTGGATCAGCTTTATATCGAGTCAATGTCTTCCTTGAGCCCAAAAATATCCCCAGGGTCCTAGCTGAAGCTGTTCCATCTCAGGTGAAGTCATCATCTATGCATCTCTCATACCTTCAAAGCACCATTGTTTTGTGCAAGTTACATAAACTTACATTTCTATGTAGAATCTTGTTTTCTTGTGGCATAGTACTTCATCCAGCCACTAGTGTACACTTTTTATGCTGAACTGCTCTTAATCTTAGACCAGTAAGCACACTGAGAAGCTTGAGTGGTGGCATATGGCATATAAATTGCAGGAAGATGAGCCTGTATTATGCATGACCTGTTTCAGTTCTCTTGCTGGAACTGAATTGTTTGATAGTTACCTATGTCAATCATCATCCAAAGACCCACAATGAATCTGGGTGAAAGAATTGGAAGAACTGATAAGGGTGCTATTTGGTCTACTTGCTTACCTCTTAGCAGATGTACTGGTATTTTATAGTTGCAGCTGAGTACTGCAACTGAAATTATGTTCTGATGACTTAAAGTCTTGACTCAAGCTGTAGACCGTAAATGTTAACCATATACAACCATAGAATAATAGCAAGCAACAGAATTGAAATTGGCGCTCCATTAGGAAGTTCCTGCAAGACGGATTGTCATCAGATGTTCGCTACTATGCATTCTGGAGAAATCATTGTGTATTTCTTTTTTCAATAATTGCATGCATATAATTATCTCTATTTAATATTTATATTACCCCATGTTCAATTTCATATTTTGTGTATCCTATGAAATACGAATGCTACATTTATGGAAAAATGTCAGGGTCTTGTTCATCATCCTGATTATTCGAGGATCATAATGGCAGTTTGTGAACATGAAACCACAACTAATTACCAGTTAAAATTATTTGTAGCAAGCCAGATTTGTGGCTTCTGATGTCCAATTCTTCCTTGATTACCAGAGAATTACCTTTTATTTACTTTGGGTGCAGGCATCATTTTTCATTTCATATGTTGTGACCTCTGGATGGACAGGTCTGGCATATGAACTCGTTCAATTGGTTCATCTGTTTTGCTGCTTCGTGAGTAGATTATTTGCAAGGGAAAAGAGTGATGAATTTGAAGTTCCATCAATTCCTTACCACAGTGAAATTCCCACAATTCTCTTCTTTGTACTAGTTGGTGTTACATACTTTTTCCTGGCTCCCCTGATCTTGCCATTTCTCTTGGTTTACTTTTGCCTAGGATTCATCATACTCCGCAGCCAGGTAAGTAAGGTTTCTTTTCTTGTCCATTTCCTTACCTTGTTAACTGTTTGTATCTAAATGTCAAAGAAGGCTCAGGGGAAAAAAAAAAAAAAGAGGAGAAGAAGGCTCCACTCACAGAACCCCTTTTTAGAGTAGTTAATATAAACTTTAAGAAGTTAAATTTACTTTCATGATCTTGCATCATATGATAAACTACTTGAGAAGAAAGTAGCTTTAACTGCTGTGATTGTTCTAATTGCTACTGTGCTGCTCCATTATATTGTAGATGCTTCATCTTGACACTACGAATCAAATTAGTTCTTTTACCTCTTCTTTGCAGCTATTGAATGTGTACGCACCTAAGTATGAGACGAATGGGAAGTTTTGGCCTATAGTGCACAACTCAACCATATTTTCTTTGATACTGATGCATGTTATTGCAATTGGAATATTTGGGCTTAAAAAGCTTCCGCTTGCATCCAGTTTAACCATTCCTCTTCCAATTCTTACGCTTGTTTTCAATGAATACTGCCGAAAAAGGTTCCTACCAATATTTCAAGCCTATCCAACCGAGGTACGTAAGAGAAAATTCTCATGTCATTTTGAATTTCTACTGAATTTTCCATATTCACTTGGACCTTAATGCTTTGTGGGTCTGGCAGTGCTTGGTGAAGAAAGACAATGAAGAGCAGAATGAGCAAAGCATGAGTGAGTTTTTTAATAAATTGGTGAATGTGTACCAAGATCCGGCATTGATGCCAATCCAGTATACTGGAAGCAGTGACAGTCAGAACTCTCCACTTCTCCATTCCCAAGTTTGAAACTCTTTGGTCACACAAAACATGTAGAACAAGCTAACCATTTATTTTATACCCTCCAATTGATTACTCAAAAGATGGTTTCTTGCATTTGGTTTCTTTCTTTTATTAATGTCTGACATACAAATATGTAAACAGAACTAGGAAAACTTATGGTATTATTGTTATTATATAGATTCTAATTTTCTTTGACTTATGGCCTATACCTCACACATCCTCTTTTGGCGAATAAAGTGTACGGTGGCTACATTTGGAGACCTTTTAAAGCTTCTTTTTGGACATACGCTCAAAGTTGTTAACCTTCAATACCTAAATCAAAATGTTTAAGCCACTTGTAAACGAAATAAGGATAACGGTTTACTTAATTTTTCTATATTACCAAAATCTTCAATTGAATTAGTCTATCTTAATAATAATGTTTTAAAAATTAGATCAAAAGTTAAATCGAAAGTTTAAAGTTTAAAACGAGTTTTAGTCGATATTAAAACAAAAACAAAACCACATTGTGCAGGTCGCCATCAATAAATTAATAAAGCAAGTCTAGATCTTTTCATCACAAAGTTTAATTAATGGTTGGAGAAGGAGACAATGAAGTACCCCTAAGGCCTCCACATGGAGGAAGACTTCACGAGTTCGTTAAGTTCTACTTGGCTAGTTAACCTAGTAATCCTAAATCATTAAAGTACTATAGAGGATTAATCATAACAGAACTATATAGTTACGGCATTGCTTTGGATGCTCAAGCAATGCAGTAATAATATTCTTCTTCTACTCCTCGTTGGAAACATATAACAAATAGTTAATACTACATTTGTGTGGTGGGATTTTAGTAAGTTATTCTTCGCTATCAATCTCCATGATAGAGATTTTTTCAGTAGGTTACATTCTAAAGAACTTGGTGGCCGTTATAAATAACTTCTTTAACGGAAAATCATTTGTCAACTTCGAGGTTACAACAGACCAACACTACAAACACTAAAGTGAATTGATTGTCGTGACTTGTCTCTTCTCTTGTTGTGGGCATAAGTATAGATTCTTTAGCATAATATTGTAAACTTTTAGAAGAGTTTCCAATGATTTCAAGACACAAAACTTTGTTTGGTAACAAAATATTTCCTAGATAGCTTTCTCTTGTTTTCATTCAATTACCTGTCGTGTACTCTATTTATTTATTTTTTTGTTGGTTGATATGAGGATCATACGACTAATAAAGTAATGTACAAGACTTTTCGCTTTTCGGGTTTAAAAAAGGTTATGATGCATGTAACCTTTTCTTTTCTTTGTATTTTTTTTTTACAAAGAATTTGTTTCTGTAACTTAAACCTGTAATCTTATTATTACAAAGGAATAACAAATACAAATAATATTTATAACAAAATTAATTCTACATATTTCTGGCAGTACTTTATGTTGATATAAAAGGAGTGTTCCTATGTTGAACTTAGATTGAGATCATGACTTTGTATGGAAAAATTTTAATTGACTAGATTGATCAAATATAAAATGTGAATTTTTTGTAAATTAAATTTATTAATAAAACCCTTTTTTATTTTTGAGTTTCATAATGAATATTCTTAATTTTTAATTTGAAATCACTTAGTTCGAGAATATGTTAAGTAATGAGAGATAATTTTTATTTTGAAAATGCTAAGTAATGAGAGATATCTGTTAACACCAAAAATTAAGATCAGTATTTAGCAAAACCTAATTATGATGCAATAATGTATACTATTGTCAGCAGATAAAAATTTCATGCGGAGCATTCAAAATAATCTCTCTGTTACTTAGGGTTAATGTTGTGTATTATTATACTTCTTCAGATTTCGCATTTAGTGAAATTTTAAGTGGGTTGTTGTTTTTAAAAGAAATTTTATAAACTACAAGCCGTATTAAACTTCCCTAATCACCAACCAACTTATAGTTTCTTGTATTTTGTTTACCAAATTTTCTACTAATTAGGAAATGTTGCAACTATTAAGGACAATTGACTTAAAACTTGTTTCACTTGCTGCAATTTTGAGTTTTTCTTATGCAGTATGTGTTTTAATTCTTTTTGACATGTAAACATTTTTGGTAAATTTTAGATTGGACAATACACCTTTAAAGGAAAACATTTAAAAGAACTGTAAATGTTATAGAAACTCGAAACCGAACAAGGTTCTTCGTTTTGCGAGGATTTAGGGAGGAATATCGATGTAAGCAATGTCTCTTGTATTTTTATAAAGAAATTATTTCTGTGATTCGAACTTATAGTTATAAATGAGTAACTTTTACCGATTACTCTAAAATTTTCCTAAAATAGAGCTTATTATATCGGTACGAACAAGAAAAACGTAAATGCCAGTGACTTCTGGTTTTGAAGATGAAATATTTAGTGAAAAACATCTCCAAGAATATCCGAATGCTTTGTATTTTGCAATGATGCAGTTTCTCTTATTACTTTTGAACTGACCTTATGCGGGAGCAAGTTCAAGTACTAAATGTCTCATATCTGAAGAGTGCTCATCGAATTAGGACAAGTCTATAAATGTCTCTATCTCTTCCCTTTATCATTGATGAAAGGGCATGACAAGACTTGAAGATTAGAATTAAGGATCCGTCTCCAATTGTATATATCAAAATTTGCTATCGTCAACAAGAGAAGAAGCTCATCAGGACTTTTCAATATTTTAATCCAAGTAGCCTCCATTCGGGGAGTATAATAAAGCTAAAATAAGATTAAGATAATAACTAATATGTGATTAAATATCTTGATTTCATCTTTAGTGGCTTGGACACGCTTTAGTTTTGGTGGCCTTTGGAAGAATCGTTATTCTCGACCTCTATCAGCAATGACAGAAACTAGGTTGGAAGGTGATGGCTATGCATGACTATTAATCCAAAGTGGTGCTACCTCAACTTCTTGTGGGGGTTAAAAATGACATGTAAAATAGACTTATCTTAAAGGAGAATAAGGTTGTTCACTAATGAGAGACTGCTAATGACCTCTCTTAAATCATTAGGAGAAATATTATGAACATCAAATTTGGTTATTATATTGATATCAGTCAAAACTAGATATCGTTTTAAGTAATTTTTAAAAATTATAAATAATCCCTAATTTTTTAAAGTTACTAAATATTCATTCAATATAGTGTGTTATATAATTTATAATTTTACATTTACCTTGTCTCAAAAAATCATAATAATAAAATTTTGAAATAATAACAATTTATTTATTTTTGTTACTATTACTTTTCACATATTTCATATATAAACAATAACTACAATTAGGACGGTTGGTTCGTATAGGGGAATGGTAATAGAAATAAGAATGAATATAGTGAGGAATGAGAATGGATATTATCGTTATAATTATAATGGCTGGTTAAGAGAAATGAATGATTATTATTACTATTGATAGTAGTTAGTTGGTAAAAAATATTGAGAAATAAAATTTAATTATATTTTAATTAATTAATTACAATATATTAATTAATTAAAATAATGTAATTAATTGTGTAATTAATGAATGAATTATATTTTAATTAATTATATTGTAACTAATTAATTATATTTTAATTAATTATAGTGTAATTAATTAATTGATTATAATATTTTAATTAATTAATTAAATTAATGAATGAATTATATTTTAATTAATTAATTACAATATTTTAATTAATGAATGAATTATATTATAATTAATTAATTACAATATTTATGAATTATATTATAATTAATTAATTAATATTATTATTAGTTAAAGAACACCAAACCTTACTAAACCAAAAAGAATCACACATTGTTTGTAGTCATAAGGTAGGAATAAATAATAGTGGCAAACCCAGGAATGACTCTCATTCCTCTCATAATGGAGAGAAATGAAGCAATGCCCAAAAGTAAGGAATGAAAGTAGAAGCCATTTAATCATAACCTCTTACTAAGCTTTATTTTTCATTCCATACCCATTTCTCTCTTCTCATATCCACCAAACAAGCACACCTTTATTATAAAAGAGATCATTTAATAATTATACAAATATAAAATTAAGGATAATACAAAGTATTTAAAATATTACACATCATATAATAATTAGTAATTACATTAAAACATCAAACAGAAAGAATAATAAATTTCCATGGCTTCATAAGTATTTCAACAAGAATTTGTGTCGAGGAACACAACCAACTAGAAGTGAAATATGAAACAAAAACATTTACAGTTAAGAGTTTTATATTTATATTGCATATATATAGAATTTAACATAGCATCAAATAAAAGTGAAATTAAAAAAAGATAAGAAATGAAAAAACTTGGAACTTCATTTAATCGAGTATCCACTCAAATTGTGTTGACTCCAATTCTCATTTGGTACAAAATCATCATCAATTAGACGAGCCTCATTTGCACTATCATTTAAATTCATTGCACCAAATGACATATCAATTCTTTTGCATCCAAGATCATCTTCTAAGTTACTCACATATATCAAACTTAATTTCTCAGAAACTCAATCCACTAAAAGATCAATATGATCAAGACAGGATCTACAAAACTCCTTGTTCTATTAAGATTCCTAATAAATAAATAAAATCAAATAATTAAAATTTTCAAAAAATTATATTCAATTTAATAATGATAATAACATATTTTTTTCGAAGCTTTAAATTATTTAGAGCAAAGACTAAGTCATTTAATCTTTTGCGTTCTAATCTATTCCTTTTCTTGTAATGGATTAATCCAAACGTGCTCCAATTCCTTTTATACCATGTTACACTTACACGTTGATTCAGAATTTGAATTGCAAACTTTTATAATTCTTGAACACCACTTCTGAATTAGACCTATCAAGTAACTGTAAGGCAATAAAAGTAATATTATAAACAAAATAATGTGATGATTAATTTCTAATAAGTAACAAAAGTGAAAAAATATACTTAAATTAAGTATGTCACTTTAATGAATAGCAGTAGACATCTCAAAATCACCAGAAGTATCCTTATAAACCTCCATTTGTATGATTAGGTGATCTTGTATCATTTAATGTGCAATAATTGTTGTAATAGTTAATAAATTCCCTTATTAACTTCAACTTTCTTTGTAAAACTTGGTCTAAAATAGATGCTAGGATTTAAAAATATCCCAGCAATAAACAATAGAGAGTAAAGTTACCTTTCTCATCTCTCATTGATGACTACAAGATAAGGTGTGTCAAAGAAGGCCTATATTAATATTGGCCTTGAATGTTTCCTTCGCCTTCTATATGACATCATAAAAATAATCTATTGTTATCTTCTCATTACTATCAGCCAAACAAAGTACTCTCATAAAATCGGATGACAAATTAACACTAAGACCAAAATTTATGATCTTCAAGTATAATTCTAGAAACATCTAATTCAACATTAGATCTAGCATGCTGAAATATAACTCACTTATCACTTATAAATATTTCCCTTGACTCCTTTTATCGTAACGAAACACTGAATTCCTACCATTGATAAAATCCTTTCTTATTAAATTCAAGACTTATGCATAATTATAGATAAACTTGGTCACCTTTTTTTTTTCACTTTGTGCACAATTTTATCAATAATAGGAAAGTACCTAGCATCTATTATATTTTCCAACATTAGGTCAATGCAAAGTGCATCATAAGGAGTCTAATAAAAAGAATCATCCTGCTTTGCAATCTTTGTCCAACTACTTTGTAAGCAAAATCATTGCCAATAATGAACTGAACAATATTTTATGACTCAACTTCATTCGCAACTTTATAAATATCTGAATCAAAGTATCAATATTTCTAACAAGTCAAAATGCATTAATAGACTTTAAAAATATTGTCCACTTGCAGGATAAACAAAAAATTAATAATAGGCTCTTGTCTTCTATTTATCCAACCATCTCATATGATTAAACTTCACAAGTATTTCAAGTCATTCTTCTTTCATCCAAATAACTATTTATTTCATAAATAGAGCTATTCAAAAGTTTACCTATGTAGTTATCAATTAAAGGAGCTTTGTATCTTAGATCATAAGAGGTAATAATATCCACCATAGGCTAATAATAATAAGACTGGGTAGCATTGAATACTATACCTGAATCATACTAACATCTAGTCATTACTATATCCACATTATAAGTGCTTGTTGGGACCCGATCCGGAGAGACCGGATCCAACCGGAAAACAGACAAAAACAGAATTCGATAAGAACGGATATTTTGATGTATAAGCTATTTGTGAATTTTTGAAAATTAAAGAAAGCAAAATTTGATTTTTGATAAATTATTGTTGACAAAAATGGTTGAAAAAGGATGTAAATGTTTGAAATTATGATTTCGAAGGGTTAAAATGAGTTTTAGAAAATACAAGATTTATGAAATTCATGGTTTTCAAATTATTGATTTATGATTTAAATGATTTAA
>JAOTAX010000008.1:12516925-12541727 GCA_025629825.1 Erythroxylum guanchezii
GAAATCATCAAACCATGATACAATAAATCTCCGCTTACGATCTCCATCCATGGTTTGAGGAAAGTTATGATTTCGAGGTTGACAAAGACCTTTTAATAAATAAGCTTTACGCACCTGATCTCGTTTTTCAGGAGGATACTCCATTATATTAGGTCTCAATCCTGGATCGAAAGGAAGATTTTCTGAGTCAATCACAAGTTCTTCCATAACAACCTCCTTCGATGCTTGAGGTGCTTTATTAACATTCTGATTTAAATCACAAGATGATGACTGAATAGTCGGTCTTAATTTTTTAAAGTATTTTTCCATAACTGCAAAATAAAAAAAGTTATAACCAATATTTACTAAATAGATGGCTGAGATGAGTTGACACCAGGTTGGTTCAGAGTTAGTGGACCAAAAGATCAGATCCCTAACTTTTCTGCTTTTGGCTGGCAGTCCGTACACACTAACCTGCCTTTTTAGGGAGTATATTTGTAATCATATTCGAGTCAAAACCCAACTTTTCTGCTTCTCTCTTACAATTTTCTTACGTTTTCTTTCGAGAATAAAAGCCTCTGTTTCTATTTTTTGCTCTCTCTTGCGGTCATTTGTTTGCTCGTCTCTCGTCTCTCCTTGTAATATGGGTGGCTCAAGGTTAGGGACGGAGATATATGTCTAATTTGTGTAAACATTAGAATCCTATTTGGGATGTGAATGTAGATGGTGGGTAGGAGACTAGGAGTTGTAGGACGACAGTGAAGACTTCTATTATGGTAAGTTATATGTTAATTAAAAATAAAAATAACATTTTATTTTTTAAAATTTTGGGGGCTCCATTGGTGATGTCTCCGTCTATGAATCTAGCATGAGCCCAAGATAGATCATCGAATCTTCTTAAACCTGAAGCACCCAAATTATTAGGAGTACTTAAACTTCCCTCCACGTTTTGTAAAATAAATCAAGACATATATCAAAATTAAATTAATAACCTCATATCAATTTCAATTACAATATGTCCAATGCAAGTACATTTATTGCTTGTAAATTTGAAATGATCATTAAGTTAGAATTGAACACGTAAAAGTTAGCATTTACATATAAGTTTATATAAGGGCTTAAATAAGTAAGTCTAATCCTTTTAGATCATTTATACAAATAAATAATAGTTGATTAAATTTTATAATTAATTGCTTTTCAAATAAATGAAGACAAGATTATGGTTGTCACCTCTTAATTAGTGATGGTAGCATAAAAGATTAATTTAAATTTTTTCTATAAACTTAAAGATGAAATTAAGTAATTATAAGTCGTAAACTCTAAATTAGCATTATCGACATAATTAACAAAATGATTTGTAAATTTAACTACGGAAACTATTGAAATATAATTAACAAGTATTATTAACATTTCTTGAGCACAATCTGTAATATTATTGAATATTATTAAACTTTTGAAGAAGTAAATTTCTAATTGAATATAAATGAATAATTCGTGTTCTAATTTAAACATATCAGTATATGTAATTTTTTATGATGATTGTTAATAAAAATGCAATCAAATTCTCAAAAAAATAAGTAAATCAATTCAACATAAGCCATGTTAAATTGTTAGTGAAAAAGACAACATCTATTTATTTCTCAAACAACAAATAATATAGAACCATATTGATAGAGAGAGCAATTTTTCAATAAAATGTAGCATAACGTATAACTCATCTTACTTTCTCTATCGATATGGATTTTACTATCATTTAACGCTTAAAACCATAATTACAATTTTTGTTTCGTAAGTGGTACAAAAAAGGGTTCCAGTACTAGCTTATTTCACCTAGTACTGGTCAATATGGGTGGTATTCGTAATACCTGCCATATATAGGCCGGTACTGAAAATTTTAAAAAATATAGGGACTTTCCCCCCGGCCACCCCGCCTCGATATTCTCTTCTCCTTCTCCTTTGTTTTCTTCTCTCTCTCTCTCTTCGTCACCGTAGCCACTAGTCCCTCTCCGACCGTCTAACGATCACCACCACTTGACAACAACAGCCCCCAACCCAACATTCTCTCTGCTACTTCTCCTTTGTTTTTCTTCTCTCTCACACTTTCTCTCTCTTCTTTACCGTAGCTACCAGTCCCTCTCCGGCCATCTAGCGATCACCACCACATGACGACAACAACCCCCAACCCAATGTTCTCTCTACTACCTCTGCTTTGTTTTTCTACTCTCTCACCCTCTCACTCTCTCTCTTCTTCACCTTTGCCACCAGTCCCTCTGTAGTTGTCTGACGACTACCACCGTAGGACAGCAACAGTCCAACTGTTACCACACTAGTCATGATCACAATCACGTTGACACCCCATTATCGCCAGATCTGAAATAGATCCAAATTCAAACTGACCCAACCCAACATTGAATTGGATTTTTGATTTTTTTGGGTGTTTTTTACTCTAAAATTTGAAAAACAATTGTATTATATTTGATTGTTTGTATATTTTTGGGAAGAAAATTATTGGAAATTATTAGAAATGAAAATTTTTGGAAATTATTAGAAATGAAAATTGTTTATGTATTTTTTGTAATGATTGAATTGAAATTGTTAGAAATTGTTGGAATTTAGAAATGGAAAGTGTTGGAAATTGTTAGAAATGCAAATTGTTCATCTATATTTTATTATTTTGTGAATTGTGAATTATGAATTTGTGATGGTTGAAATTGTTGGTTGTTGGAAATTTGGAAATGAAAATTGTTTGTGTATGTTTTATGATGTTTGAAACTTGGAATTGAAATTGTTCAAAATTGTTAGAAATGGAATTATTGGGAATTATTGGAAATGGAAATTATTTATGTATGTTTTGTAATGGTTAAATTGAAATTGATCGAAATTATTGGAAATGGAAATTATTTATGTATGTTTTGTGATTGTTGAAAATAGAAATTGTTTATGTATGTTGAATAATTGAAATTATATGTTCTTTATTTTGATATATGTATTCATTTATTTTTACAGATAAATGGAAAGAAGTTCAAGTACTCATGATCAAATTGCTTCAAGAAAATATAATGATCCAGCTTGGGCTCATATTGCATTGGTTCCCAGTCCGTTAAACCATACTATTTGCTTGTTTTGTAACAAGCATTTGAGAGGTGGAGGAATCACCCAATTAAAGAAGCATTTAGCTGGAGTTAAAAGAGATGTAGAACCCTGTAAAAAAGTAAGTCATGATGTGAAATGGTAAATGAAAACTTTGTTTAAAGAATATCAATACGAGAAAGATAGTAGGGAGAGGTTGGATTATGAAATTAATAGTAGAAGTTCGTTTATTGGTTTTTGTGATGATGGTGAAAATGTTAAAGATGGTAGTAGTAGTGGTAGTGTTATATCCTAGGCGATGTTAGGAAAAGAAGAAGGCAGATGCCGCAGATGACTAATTTTTTTACACCACGAACAATTTCTGAAGCCCAACCTTTAATTTGTAGTGTCATGCAATCAAGAAATGCAACTCACAATGTAGATATGACAATGACTAGAAGGTGATGTGATACAAGTGTACCATTCAATGCTTCCCAATCTTACTATTATCAGCCTATGGTGGATGTTATAGCCTCTTACGGTACGTGATACAAAGCTTCTTCGATTGATGACTACAGAGGTCAACTTTTGAGTTGCTTAGTTTCTGAAATTAAAAGTTATTTGCGAGAAAGAAGAGTGGATTGGGCTACTTATAAGTTTATGTGTGATGGTTGGACAAATAGGAGACATGAGCCTATTATAATTTTTGTAGTTTATTCTGCAAATAGCTCAATATTTTGAAGTATATTGATGCATCTGGCCTTATTATGAACACTTATACTTTATTTGAGATATTTGATGAAGTTGCGAGTTAGGTAAGGCCAGAAATATTATTCAGTTTATTACTGACAATGATTCTACTTATAAAGCTGTAGCAAAAAAGTTACAAAATAAGTATAATTGTTCTTTTTAGACTCCTTGTATTGTACATTACATTGACCTAATGCTGGAGAATATAGGAGATCCTAATTATTTTCCTATTATTGATGAGATTATGTAGAAAGCTAAAAAGATGACCAAGGTCATCTATAACAGTGCATGGGTGTTCAATTTAATGAGAAAAGCATTTATCAATGGTAGAAATTTATGTCATCCTGCTGTGACAAGATTTGCAACAAATTTCTACCACTTCAGTGTTTTGTTACAATGAAGAAAGAGTTAAGTCAAATGTTTACAAGTGACAAGTGGATTGCATCTTAGCATGCTAGGTCTAATGCTAGATTAGAGATTTTCATAATTATATTGAAAGATAGTGAATTTTGATCTCAATGCCTATTTGTTATCCGAGTTTGTGAGCCTTTGGTAAGGGTACTTCGCTTGGCTGATAATAAAGAAAAGGTAACAATGAGTTATTTTTTTAATGTCATGGAGAGGGTAAAGGAAACAATCAAGGCTAATATGAAACGTAGGCATTCTTTGTACATACCGTATTTTGCAGTCATTAATGAAAGATGCGAATGGCAACTTTCTTCTTCGTTGTTTGTAGCTGGGATATTTTTGAATCCTAATGCTTATTTCAGACCAGATTTTACAAAAGGAAGCTGAAGTTAATACGAGAATGTTATTCACTATTACAACAATTGTTACCTATGACATGATGCAAGATCTCTTGGGCTCACAAATGGAGCTTTATAAGAAGTCTTTTAAGAATTTTAGGATATCAATTGCTATTCGACAAAGATCAAAACTTTCTCCAGGCATTAGCTATTTCTTTTTTCTTACTTGTTAAAAATTGATTATCACATTTTGTTTATAAAGCTACTTTTGTTATCTTACGACTTACAGTTTCTTGGTGGTATCAATTTAGAAGTGGCGTTTCCGAATTGCAAAGGTTTGCAATTCGAATTTTAAGTTAATGTATGAGTGTGGCTGTGAACGAAACTAGAACACATTTAAATTCATTCATTCTAAGAAAAGGAATAGATTGAAGCACAAGAGAATGGATTACTTGGTCTTCGTTCGTTAAAATTTAAAGCTTCAAGAAAGGTATGTTATTATCATTATTAATTTCGATATAGTTTCTTATAAATTTCTAAAAAGTAAATATTATTGTTTACTAGTACTCTTAATAGCACAAGTAGTTCAATATATCCAAGTTGTATTGATAATATCGATCTTTTGGCGGATTGATTTTCTAAGGAATCAGGTTTGGTGTATGTTAATGACTTGGAAGATAATCTTGGATGGGAAAGCATCGACATGTCATTTAGTTCATTGAATTGGAATGATGATGATAATGAGACTCCTCTCAGTGATGAGAATTTTGTATCAAATGATAATTTAAGGTTAGTGCTGTTATAGCGGGTATCCTCCCGTAAACGATTGAATGAAGTTCCATATTTTTGTTTTTTTTCTCTTCTTTTAATTTTATTGATATGTGATGTATATGTTAAATTCTATATATGCAACGTAATTGTACATGTTTTTGTTTTAGGTTTTACTTTTATTTGGTTCCTTTCTCATCACAAACTCTTTTAATAAATTGAAATAATTTGAGAGTTAAGAATAATTATTGTTATTTTTATTTGATGTTTTGATGTAATTATTATTTATTATATGATAAAATTGTAATATTTCAAATATTTTGTATTATTCTTAAATTTATATTTGTATGATGATGATTGTCTTTTTTCCATATTAATTGTGGTTATTATTTATATGAGAAATATTTGAAAATTATTATTATTTCATATTAATTGTAGTTATTATTTATTATTATGATTTTTGGAAATAGAGTTGATGTAAACTTATAAAGTATACAATGTAACATGATAATAAACTATTTTGCAATTTTAAAAAAATCAAGAACTATTTTATAAATTAAAAAAATGACCTAAAATGGTACCCGATATTGATCGATATCGATATAGTATTGTATCAAAATCTAATCTAGTGATAGAGTCGGTAAAGTATTCACAACTTTACTTAAGACTCAATTAACTAACACTAATTTTTTCACATTTTCAGTATATAATACACATAAGGCACAAGCAGTAAAGTTATGAAAGAATAGAAGAAGAAAGCAATTGATATGTAATCGTATTGTATTGCTTGTGCATTTTGCTTAATAGCTTTTATATGTATTTATTCATATTTTTCGTATCTGATAATAATAAAAAATAAGATATTGAAGATCAAATGAGATTTACAAGATAAAATCGAATAAGATACTAAATAAATACATATCAAAGAGAAAATCATATCTATACTAGTGAGATTGCATTAAGGTCTGTATATATTTGTCAGCCCCCCTCAAGCTCACGGTGGGTAGAAATGGTGAGCTTGTTGTGAAAGCAATGAAAAGCAGATGAAGCTAATGCTTTAGTCATGATGTCTGCAACTTGATATGATGAAGAGATATGTCGAAAATAAAGAGCTTTGTTGGTCACCAGATCACGAACAAAGTGGATGCCAATTTCTATATGTTGAGTACGAGCATGAGTAATTAGATCAACAGTAAGGAAAGTGGCACCAAGATTATCACACCAGAGTGTAGGAGTAATGTCATAGAAGCCAATTTCACTCAAAATGGATTTAATCTAATAGATTTCAACAGTGGCAATAGCAATACTTCTATATTCGACTTTAGTGCTTGATCTGGCAATAATAGATTGTTTCTTAACACTCCAAGAGATGAGGTAGGAGCCAAGAAAAATATAATAGCTGAAGATAGAATGACAATCCTCAGGATAGTCAGCCTAATTAGCATCACAGTAGGCCTGTTAGGTAAGCGAAGAAGTTCGAGTTAAATGTATACCTGAAGAGGGTGTAGATCGGAGGTAGCAGAGAATCAGTTTCACCACGGTCCAGTGAATGTCTGTAGGACACTGTAAAAACTAAGAAACTTTGTTGACAGCAAATTGAATGTCAAGCCAAGTAAGGCAAAGATATTGTAAAGCACCAACAGTACTTCGATATTCAATAAGATCGGGAAGAGCAATGCAATGATTTTTTGAAAGAGGAAGAGTGAGTGTGATTGGTGTGGGTACAGGTTTAGAGTGATCTAGGCAAATGTGATATAGAAGTTCTTTGGTGTATTTAGTTTATGTGAGTAAAAGGTCACTTGTTGTGTAGGTAGCTTCAATACCAAGGAAATAATGGATGGGTCCCAAGTCCTTGGTGTAAAAGGAAGTTGTAAGATCTTGAATAATGGTGGTGATGAATGAGGGTGAAGAACCCGTAATCAAGAAATCATCAACATACACTAAAAGAAAGGTAGTAGTGGAGGGGGTATTGTGAATGAAAAGTGACATGTCAGATTTAGTGGAGACAAAGTGAAGTTCATGAAGTTTATGACTGAGGCAATGAAACCAAGCACGGGGGGCCTGTTTGAGACCATAGAGAGCTTTGTGAAGGCGACAAACATGAGAAGGATGATGTGTATCTATGAAGCCAGGAGATTGAGTCATTAAAACTGGTTCTTGAAGAGTGCCATTAAGGAAGGCATTGTTGACATCGAGTTGATGAATTGACCAATTTTTTGAGAGGCAATAGTAAGGATGAGACAGATGGTAGTGGGTTTGACAACTAGGCTAAAAGTATTTGTACAATCTATACTAACGGCCTGATGATAGCCTTTGGCAATAAGACGAGCTTTATAGCAATCAAGAGTGTCATCAGAATTTCGTTTTGTGTGAAAGACCCATTTACAAACAACAAGATTAGCATTTAGTGGCAGAGGGACAAGAGTCCATGTGTTATTGCGATGAAGAGCTAACTCGTCAAGCATGGCCTGGCGCCAATGTGGAAACTTTTTGGCCTGAGTGAAAGAAGTGGGATTAGGATCATTAGGAGTGTGTGTGTGGGTAGAGTAAGTGACATAATCAAAGAATGTGCAAAGAATACGAGTTTGATCATGGGTGCGAGTGACCATGAGATGATGTGGGAGAGCGGGCGGAGAGGAAGGAGGTGGTGAGGGAGATGAGGTTGTAAGTGGAGGCATAGGTAGGGGTTAAGAGATGATGGAGGATAAAGGGTTTGAGACAGGATAAGGAGAGGAACAAGTATAAGGAAAGTCGGTTTCAACAAAACGAACATGACGAGAAATATATATTTGAGACGTAATAGGGTCAAGGTAGTGATAGCCTTTGTAATTAGGAGAATACCCGAGAAAGACACATTTTGCAAACTTTGGTTCAAGTTTGTTTATATGTGTGGACCCAATGAAGGGAAAGTAAATACAACCAAATACCCGGAGATGAGAAAGGTTGGGCTTTGTGAGAAAAAAAAATTCATAGGAGTATTTGTTATGGAAAATAGGAGTTAGCAAGAGATTTATGAGGTAGGCAGTTGTAGAGAATGCTTCATACCAAAAAGCTTTAGGAAGTGAGGCATGAATAAGAAGTGTGAGATTAGTTTTAGTAAGGTGACAAATTTTACGTTCGACGATCCTGTCTTGATGTGGGGTATGAGGACAAGAAATATGATAAGTAATGCCACGGGTAGTAAGAAAATTAGCAAACAGATCTTTGACAAGTTTAGGAGCTCCATCACATTGAAAAGTTTTTATAGAGGTTGAAAAAAGATTTTTAGAGTGAGCTTTGAATGTCTGAAAGCAGGAAAGGGCTTGAGATTTGTGGGTTAAAGGATAAATCCATATATATAAACTGAAACCATCAACAAAAAGAATGAAATAACGAAGCCAGAGAAGAAAAGGGATGGAGTTGGCCCCTAAATATCGCAATGGATAAGTTGTAGTGGCTTATTTGAAACACAAGAAGATAAGGGAAATGAAAGACAAGTACTTTTTCCTTGAAGACAAGAGGTACAATGTTTTAATACATGAGATTTGATATTTAAAAAAGGAGATAACCTAGAGAGTGTAACGGGACAAGGATGACCAAGACGTTGATGCCATAATTGAAGTAGAGTAGAGGTGGTGTGGAGAGCAATCAAATTTGTGAAATGGACTGGAATCTTCAACGGGTAAAGATTATTGTGGATGATACCTGCGAGAAGTAGTATCCTAATGTAGAGATCCTTCACAATATAACTAAAGGGATTAAATTCAATGAAATAGGAATTATCCTTAACAAATTTAGCTACAGAAAGCAAATTGACAGTAAGATTAGGAACAACTAAAATGTCATTGAAGCGAAGGGATCTAATGGGAGTAGAGAATGTGAGGTTACCAGTAGAGGAAATAGGAAGAGTTTGTCCATTATTGACAATCACAATATTTGGACCATTGTACGATGATGAGGATTCGACAAGTTGAGGGTCAGGAGTTATGTGAGTTGTAGCACCAGTGTCAGGTAGCCATTCTACAAGAGTGTTGGAAGTGACAGTTAAAGGATCAGAAGATTTGGTGATGTTGAGGGCAGTGAAAGTAGTGGATAAATTATTAAGGTCTATGGGGGTCGGAAGTGGGCAATTTCGAGATTGAGAATATCGAAAATAAAAATGTGCAGCAATATGACCCCATTTCTAACAAATTTGGCATTGAGGGGAAGGTTTATTGGGCCTAAAATAGGTATAGGATTGGTTTTAGTTATAAGAAAAGGCTTAGTTGTGAGGGTCTAGGCTTAGAGGAATAGTGATTAAACTTTGCCACTTAAGGTATTTTGAAGATTTGACATCTGGAGTGATAGGAGGTGGTAGAACAGATCCATCAGCCTAGCCAATGAGATGAGAGGTGACAAAAATGACATGTATTTGGTTACGCCAAATTAATTTGAAGAATCTAATATTCTGGTTAGGAAGTTTGTAATCTGATTGAATGGTAATGCGGGGAAAGTAAGGTTGGCCATTGATGAATTTGGTTTGTAATGTATTGGTTCTAGAAAAAAAAAGAAAATGTTTTGTGTGTTGGTTTCTATTGTTTCTATATGCAGGGTAGGTGTTTGACAAAAGGATTATTGGCTTGAATGTGTAGCTCGGTAATAGAACTAGTGTATAGGCTCTAATACCATGAAAGAATAGAAGAAGCAAGAAATTGATATGCAATCATATTGTATTGCTTGTGTATTTTGCTGAATAGCTTTTACATGTATTTATACATATTTTTCGTATCTGATAATAATAACAATAAGATATTGAAGATCAAATGAGATACACAAGATAAAATCAAATGAGATATTAAATAAATACATATCAAAGAGAAAATCATATATATGCTGGTGAAATTGCATGAAGATCTATATATGTTTATCAAGTCAAGACTTAAGATTAAGGTGAAGTTGACTGATTGTCTAAGGAGGAGTAGTGAGTTAGCGATGAACTGATGAAGAGCTGGACCCTAGTGAACCATAGATTGTGGAGTGTGGATTGTTGATGGATCGTTGACCAGTTGTTAGAATCAACGAAAAGATGCTGATGGTGAGTGAGGAGTAAGAAGTCTGACCGACTAACAATGGGGAGCTATTGGTAAGGATGGAGAGTGTTGGCCGGTGAGAGAGCAGTGGTGGAAGTGGAGTGGAGGAGAGGTAACGTAATGGGTACCTACCATGACTGGCTCTAGGGTTATTAACTCTTTTTCTTTTTCAATTTTGTACCCAACTTTTCAAATTTACAAATTTTACGAACAAACTGGTACCTAACAAAATAGCTAATACTGACCAATATTTGTTATTGATACGGTACCAACATTTTGAAATATCATTTTTTTACTAGTATGAAACAATATTGTGAATGTTGATTATGAGCATCTCATAAATCAGTCTAAGCATATCATTGTCATAGCTATATATAGAGAGAGGTAGATGCCAAGAAGATCAATTGGGTGTTTTCATATATATATATATATATATATAAACAATATCTAGTTCTTTTTTTTTTTTGGCTCATTTCAACTCTCCAATTACTAAATTTTCTAATGTATTCATCAACCTTTGTTAAGTATGTTAATAATATCTCTAAGAGATGTTTTAGATGGAATATACATGTAGATCACCATTATATGCTCAATTTGAATTATGCTACTGTCACTTTGAATTTGAATTTAAGCTAAGGACATCAATATATACAAGTTCTAATATAAGATTCAATAATTAAAAGTTTGAAATACTAAAAATAGGTTATTTTATGAAGCTCTTATTAACTAAATAGAGGTGGAGTGGAGTGAAGTTATTGGTATTTAGGAATTGATGGAATGCCTATGCATTTGCCTAGTATATGGTAACAAGTAGAAGAGCTATAAGCAGTCCCTTTCATGATAGTGATAACTCCAAAGCAAGTCTTGCTGGTTTAGGGAAATCTGCTGCTTTGAAAATCAGCCCTATGTTGTGTTACTTTAATACCTTGGGTGATTGAATTTGGTGGAAAGACCAATTCAGTCTTAGAATTAAGATATATAACTTTGGCTGGGTCATTGCAGATGTCACAAGTATTGCAACCACATGTAACTCTATTTCCATTTAGTATTATTCTATTATCATGTAGGAGAAACCTCCATGTGGTTTGATAAGAGGCCAAAAACCTATACAGGGAAAAAAATAAAAGACAAATATGTATAAACACGGAATAAGACCTTTTCAGTGAACCTTTCTCTTTTGACATCATCTCCAAATCCTCCCATATAATATAAATGCACCAGATCAAACCATCACAACTTAAACCAGTGCAAGCTGAAACCAACAAAGTATAGATGAAGACTTTATAACCCAAAACTCAGCACACACTAACTTACTAGACAATAGAAACAAAGATATGGGAAGGAAGAGAAAAGTTGGTGAAAATGTGGAGGACAAGAACTCGAGCGATGGAACCATGGCTTGGGAAGAGATGGTGAAGGAAGCTGCAGCAGCTGCAACAGTAGGAGGAGCCAGAAGAGCTAGAAAGCGATTCGTAGGAGTCCGGCAGAGGCCATCAGGAAGATGGGTTGCTGAAATAAAGGATACCATTCAGAAAATAAGGGTGTGGTTAGGAACTTTTGATACTGCTGAAGAAGCTGCAAGAGCCTACGATGAAGCTGCTTGCCTGCTTCGAGGTGCCAATACAAGAACAAATTTCTGGCCTTGCTCTCCAACTTCCTCAACAACTCCAGCTCTTCCTTCAAAGATCACAAACCTTCTCCTCCAAAGGCTCAGAGAAAGAAACAGCTCTTCTGCTTCTCTTCCAACTTCTCTGCCTGCCAATCAGCTCGAAAAGCAAGAACTGGATGAGGAATACAGGCAAGGAACAACAGATTTCGCAGACAACCAATATGCTGATCCTGAACACAATGGGACTTGCACTGATAACATCTATAGTGCTAACGCAAGTGCTGTTGAGTACATGGCAAGTGGTCTGAAATCACTTTTAACTGATAAAGAAGGTCACGCAGAGGGAGATCTGGAATTTGACTATAACTGGAGTGAGGTAGCACAGTCTTCTAGTGCTGATGACAATTACTTTGGACGTGGACGAGAAGAAGCTGGAGAAGAAGAAGAAGAAGAAGAAGATGAAGGGATTAAGATGGGGGACTTGGATTTCCATTTCCTGGACGATCTTGGATCGTCCTATTACTACTCTCCTTTCGAAATTGCTGAAGAAATTGAGGAGCCCGTAGTAGAACCGGAAAATGATGGAGATGAGCCTTCAATGCTTAGAGCAGCCATGAAAAGGATGAAATATGAAAGGAAGTTCTCCGCTTCACTGTATGCATTCAATGGGATTCCCGAGTGCCTGAAGTTGAAGTTTAGATCAGGGAATGAAAAAGGTAGAGATAGATCAAATCAACTATCCAATCTACGAAATGAATGCAACAAGAAGAAAGAGGCAGATAAGAAAGCAAAAGAAACAGGTGTTGATGCAATGGAGAAGAAACAGGAGGAGAAGCACCAAAACTCAGTTAAAATGGAGTCATCTGCATCCTCTTCTTCTCTTGTCAATGATGGTGAATCATCACTATGGAGCTCCCTTGATCTACCACCTATATGCTTTGTTAGCTAAAGAATGCGAGAATTGAGCAGCAGTGGCATGGGGTAGTATACCTTCACGTTCTCAAAAACAGTGGGAGAATCTTTCACAATTGTTTGATGCTCAAGTCACAGATGTCATAATTCAAATCTTAACTTTCTTTAGAGATAATATGAAATAACAGATCACTTGTAGACATTCTATAATCAATTACGCTCATCCTTTTTCGAGTAAGAGGAAACTTTAATTGAAGGTGAAACATCTGATTGCTTCACTTGGGATGAAAGCATTTAGGAGGTTGCTTGCATACTTCTCTTTCAATTTCTACTTGTGCAATTATTTTCTTTTAATGAGTTTCAGTTCTTATTAACCAGAAAGAGAAGTAAAAGATGGGAACACGACCAGCTTTCTGCAGGAATCCTGGAAGATAGACTTCGTTTCATAATTTCGTTTTAAGATCAAAAAGGAAGTGGGCTTATGAATTGGATTTCAGCAGTAGTCTGTGTATAGACATAGTATGACAGTTTCATGAAAATGGAATATTGTGGTTGTGTTAAGGGCTCAAAGTACAGCAAGTGTTCTTCTGCTTCCATTTGCTCTTCACTGAAACCAGTTAATGCTAAAATGTGTGATTTTTGTTTGTCAAAGAATTTGATCCGTGTTTTTCACAGAAATATAGATGTGCCAACTTGTTTTCCTCAACCTTAAATATATATATGTACATATACTTTTGCAGATTAACAGGAACATTTAACAATGCGAGCTCATTTAAGATAAAGAAAAGAAACCATACTAATTGATCATACATTACAAACGGTAGTTTGAGAATAAGATGATTTAAGAACTGGGGAATCAAATCCAAAGTTTGTTAGTTTTGAACAGCTTGAAGCGGAACATTTTGGGTCAGAAAGTACTAAGAACAAAAAGCCTTTCGATGACAGCAGCAATGCGTCTAAATCCAATCCTGGCTTAAGAAAGGAAAGAATGCTCATCACCCTCGACGTCAACATTTTCCCAACTGTTTCATTTCTAATAAAAGCTCTTCCCGCATGTCTTGGTTAACCCTGCTTCGGTAAAATAACTTCTCTCCACCCTTTATGAGATGAGCAGTATAGCTTCTTAAGGCTATTGCATATTCTGACAACTTGAACATCATCTGGTATCCATTTTCATAACCCTTAATGCCTGAGCATAGAAAAACCTCAAAACTAAAAGATAAAAGGACAATTGGGCACAACTTGCTTAAAGCAAAAGAAAATTGAAAACCTTTCAGCAGATTGGAGGAGGTCACCACTTACCACTTGATCTAGAATTCTGAAAACTCCCTATGGGATCCACAATATTAAGATATACCTAGTGAAAAAAGGGTAGAATGCCAAAATCAAGATTGTTCGTGATTCTGCCAACTGCTATATTGGTTGTTGGCTTTAATAATCAATAACCCAGATAAAACATGGGGTGAAATTTAACAGTAACCAAAAGACTCAAAAACTGAATGACATTATATATACATCCTACGTTCTTATTCACAGGCATAACTTGGATCGAGTCACGTCTTCTTTAGAGCCTATCCTTCCCATTTAAAGGACCCGAAGTTGCGCAAGGAAAGCAGCACAAAGATCCAAGAAGAGAAATTGTGGACCCTGCACCCTTTGCAAATCAAGCAAGTACTTGTTGTCCTCACGAGTTTTGTAAAGCTGTCAAGACCATGGCAACAACATATATATGTTAGGTACGAGTTTGTGAAAAATAATGGGGATTAAGCATCAGCCACCCATCATACAGGTTTTCATTCCAAAATAAAAGAGCAAATATTTTTTTGCAACACTAGAAATCAAAAGACTTCATAATCAACAAACAATACCCTCTTATCCAGCTTGCAATCCCTACCTTGTGGCAGTCTTACCATCCCAAATCCAAAATACTGCATGCAGAAATTCATAATGAGAAAGGGATTACTGCATTACCTGCACCTCAAACTTCACAACATTTGGTGGCTTAATGACACAATCATTCTCAATGACTCTGGATCCGTCCCCGAAAAAACTATTGTCGGGCACTGGATCATTGAACATGTCTTCAAGCTGGGCAGGATTACCAGGAATCCACCTGCACTTCATATTGTAGTGACCTATTTTCTTCCAGCATACATCCAATTCTTGGAGAGCTTTGAGAACTTCGGTCATTATTTCTCGAGGATGGGCTCGAGACTGCAGAAGTTGAGGCAACAAATTTTGTTAGCTTGTTGATGGTCACAACCAACATAAATACAGACAACGGTACCATGTTTCATAAACTGAAAATACTTGAAACAGCTATCTAGATCTCTCAAACAGCACTCAGTACAAAAGTACATATCAGATTTCGTGAAGACCATAATATTCTCCCACAGAAAGCTTTCTTTGCCCTACCATTCAAAATGATATGGCACAAATTGCAAAACAAACATTCAGATCCCAGCCCCACACAGCACAGTCTAAACAAATAGAGAATTACCTGAAGTCCAAGAGCCCATTTCCTGTCGACAGGGAATTGTGTTTTCAAACTCATTCCTTGATACTCAATGAATCCACCAAGGCGGTGTCCAACAGCAGGAGAAATAGGTTCATTTTGATGCATACAGTTGAAACCAGTTTCCTAGAAAATAACATAAGTAAAGAGTTAAAACCAATGCAAACATGAAAGAAAAACATAAAACAACAACCAATCAAATAGCAAAATCATTGACAAGATAGGCATGCTATATTACTAAGGAAGTTCAGCCTAGCAAACATCTAGAGCAGTGTCCACCTGAAAAACCCAAAGGCCTTAAGAAAAAGGGGCCCATACTGCTGCCAAATCTTGATATTTACCAATGTGAATATTTATGAATAATGCCTATCTGAAGATCACCATTAAGTTCAGATTATATTGTAACATTGTATTATATTGCTGATAAGAGATCTTTATCCTAAAATAACCTCAGAAAGTCCACGCACCATGGTTTCTTGGAACTCAGCTCCAAGATAGCCATTGGATAATCGAAACCGATTGTCCAACAAGAGATAATATGCAACAGTACCCTGAAATGCAGTAAGATTAAAGATTAAAAAACAACGATCACCTTAAGCATAAAGGTAATAAGATATTAGAAGGGTTATGCCAAAGAGTCCTTAAATGTCCAAACCTCATTTTGTATTCTACTTTGAAGAGAATCAATTAATTGGTTCCTGTCAAATCCCATATTGACCACTTCCTGGAGAACCTCTTCATCAATCTGCATGAACAAAAGGTACATATGAACAAATTGGACATCATCTAGACCAAATTACACCTCTATGCCGGCCATTTTCTTCTTTCTACGTTTAACAAACAAAACACCAACTAATTTATAATAAAACCTATAAGGCTTCAGCCTAAAATCCAAATTTTGATATTGTCTTCTGAAAATCAATAGCTTTCACTAAGGTCAAGTTACCAAAAGAACAAAATCCTTTCATTGCTGAGGCCTGAAAATTCAAATTTTGAAAAAAGAGATGTATCACTTCATTAAGCTTACAAAAAAAGGAACACAGAAAAGCGATAGAGGAAGTCAATAAGCAAGATGCAGACATGTGGCAAAGATAAGTAGCTTAGGCCTGATTAAAGGTGTATGGCAATATACACAACAAAAGACACTATCTTGCTGCATCCAGAAGTAGAGGGAGTACATCACAATTAATGAACATAACCACCACAAGCAAAAGTACTGTCCGTCTAATACTAGACCTCATGGAAACCATCTATTCACATGGTGAAAAGTAGAATGAAAGTAGTCAACATCCTCAGGTCATAATGTTATGATGCATTACCAACAGAGAAAGTAGGCAATATATCCATATTACACCTTTTTAGCTTGTTCCATTGTATCCGGTGGGGGAACGGCCAGATAACGTGGAAGGCGAGCTTGGAACCATGGATGTTGGCGGATTTCACATATAGTCATTCGCTTCATTGGATCAACAACTAGCATACGTGGAATCAGATCTCTTGCACTGTGTGATAAATGACTAGGAAGAGTGTATATCCCACCCTAAAAGACAGAGTCAAAACAGTCAGGAGAAATTAGGTTCCAGTACATGCTCACAAAATAATGCAATACATAAATCTGATCCAGAATATAAGTACTAAAATAACTAGAAGAGAAAATGTAAAATACTGAGATTAGTCATTAAAAACACCATGTCGAACCTATCTCAGCAACTGTGAAAACTTTTAAAAGAAAAAATAGAGAAACCAAGAAATATAAAATTCCTCATTTCCTTCATCTTTTCTGTTTTTTCTATAATCACTGATGTTTGAGCTGCACAATTGAGGTGTCATCCTCCAATTGTCATAACATACTATTTACAGTTGTGGCCTGTGGGCAACATTTCCAACTCAAGTCTATTAGAACTATGCTGTACAAAATGACATCTATATCAGACAAGAACAAAGTCCCAACCGACTTGCTTTACTAATTTAGAAGGAAACCATTCTTAGTAAAGAAGATTGGTGGCCAACATTCCATGGAGAAAGTAATAGGTTTACTTTTACAGACAGAAGTAAACCAATGGAACTGAAAACCAGTGACTAAAGTACACGCTAGTCAGCATGAAGCAAAACCTCTCACAATGCTCCTAATATTTAACTTCAAAGGAAATGGACAAATCTGTAGTCATGGAAGAGCTGGCAATAGAAGCCAAATCAGTTATTAAAATTCCTAATACCTTTATTTTCTTGAAGAGGTTAGGAATGTTTTCATCATCAAAAGGAAGGGTGCCACAGAGAAGAGCATAGAGTATGACACCACAGCTCCATACATCTACTTCAGGCCCAGCATACAATTTCCCAGATATAACCTACAAATGGGGCAAAAAGGAAGGAACAATAATTGGATTAAGAAAAGCATACTTCAAAACAAGTACTAGGGCATATATACAAGTTCTGCTAAAACATCTACAAGACCATCCAAAATCAAGACAACAGACTACCTCTGGAGCGGCATAATTTGGACTTCCACAACTTGTCTTCAAGAAATGGCCATCTCGCATTATATTGCTCAAGCCAAAATCAGCAATTTTAACATTCCGTCTAGAATCCAACAACAAATTTTCAGGCTTAAGGTCTCTATGAACAACCATATTCCTGTGGCAATATTCTACTCCAGAAATTATCTGCACAGGGACAAAGTTTTGCTTCATAATATTGAATTTTCTAAATGCCCATAGACCATGTCAGAAACCAATGTAAAATTGTGACAACTCTACCTGCTGGAAAAATTTGCGAGCCTCATCTTCTTGCAACCTACCCTTCTCCACAATGTAATCAAAGAGCTCTCCAGACTTCACGTACTCCATAACAACATAAATATCTGTAGGTGTTTCTATCACCTCGTAAAGTCGAATAATGTGTGGATGCATGAATAATCTCAGGATTTTTATTTCTCTTCTCACTGCAAAAAGAAGTAGCGATAATGAACACAATAACCACTTAACAGAAACCAAAGCAAAATGCACCACTCAACATAAATCAATGAAATAGAAAAAAGAAACATGTCTCCACATGCAACTGTGACAACAGAAGACTTAACAGAAACCACAGCAATGTATTCTCCATTCAGTCTATCGCTTCAAATTCAACTTAAAGATAATTGCTTCCATAATTTCAAATAAGCAAAGGGAGGAAGCTGACTAAATGACCATTTCATGCATCATTCAGACTGGAGGGGAAAAAAAGGACTAGAAAAAAGAAACATTAATAAATTTGAAACCATCATAAATAAAAAAGTTATAATAGCCTCAAACAATCAAGTATCAGAAATATCCGGCACAACATATACCTTTTTCTTCCATCTCCATATTTTTTATCTTTCGACGGTTTAGAATCTTGATAGCAACCTTGTGGCCAGTCAATGCATGCTCTGCAATTTTCACCTTGCCAAAGGAACCAATTCCGAGAGTTTTACCGAGCTTGTAATTTGATAAATACATGTCTGCACCACTACTTCCCCGGTGAGTTGACCCATCCATTGTTCCTGATCCAAGTGCAAGGAAGTTCAGCAACAAGAAAGTAAAGTTTAGCTGTGATTTACCAACTTCAATAAACTACAGAAACATAATTTTCTTACTTCATTTTAGTTGTATGGGGCATACATGAACTAGAGAAAGAAGAAGCAATAGATAATGCTAGCGCTATATAAACCTTAGTTACTAAAATACAGAAAGCCTCAATACGATGTACCAGACCAAGTTCACAAAAGCAAAGCCCTGAGAGTCATCTCTCCCTTAAAAAAGTAACCATGAAGCTCCAATGTTCATGAGACTAACATCGAATAGCCAGACATCAGAAACAAAGTGAAGCAACCCAATTTAAAACTTTACGTAATTAAGTACCAATAACAAAATCTAAAAGATGAAAGCATACACAATATATAAAGCAGGAGCAAAAAAAAATGTTGCCCGAAGAAATTAACCTTGTTAACCCTAAACTGAAAGAATCCAACAAAATTTGTGGACGCCTAAAAATTGAGAATTTCCGAAAAGTCAAAAAAGATCTCAGAAGAAGAAAAAGAACGAAATTGATGTAAGATTTGCAATTCCTAGGCCATAAAGATCGAAAATTTAAGAATTGGAAATAGAAAGAGGGGGTACAATATAAAGATAGAGAAGAATGGGGCGAAGAAAAACTCACAAAATCAACGGAGACGGTGGAGAACGGAACTGGGTTTTCTTAAAAACAGATCAGCGAATCGAAACGATGAAGAGAGAAAATGAGGTCACGCCACCACCAGAATCGTGGAATCTTTCACCGTGGAGAGCAGAAGGTGGAGGGAAGAGAAACAAGACAATGAGCAGACCATCACTGTTGTGAATTACAATTCAGATTCCTAGGGTATTTTCGTCTTTTCACAATGAAAGTAAATACAAAACATTGCCCTTTTCTTTCTTATGTATATTTATAATATGCTGTCCATAAATTTACCAAAAAATAGGTGTTGAGGAGGAATTAAATCTCGTAAGAAAGGTATATATATTTATATTTATAGGTGAAAAAGGCAGAAAACGTAATTAGGAGAAAATGGCAATGGGCTTTGGTTTTGTAAATTGTTTCCTTATTAGAAGTGATAGAAAGTAAATTCCAAACTATCGAAGAATTGATACGGAAACAATGTAGTGATTTTGACAATAGGATAAGATATCCTTGTCAAAGCCTAGTCATCAATGAATACAAGAATGATTACATGAACTACTTAATATGATGAGGTAGTTTAAGCTGTTTGGCAGTTAAATAGTCTGTTTTCGTAACGCATCATTGGCAAAAACCCAGCTTTACACACACTACGAAAGATATGTGCCTGTTTTCCATTTCCACCTTAGCAGTTAAGTTTGGCAAGTTAGTAACAAGAGTTTCCTACAGGAGTTACTTAAAGAGATACACTTTCTTAGTTAGAGCTTAGAAGAATCAAGTGTGAGCCGTCCCATCATCTCTTAGCCCAGAAGATGAGAGAAAATAAACATGTTTATCCTGAAAGAACAAAGAATCTAAAAGGGTAAAAAGTACAGAAGAAACAGGGGAGGTTTATGATAACTTAAATTTTACAAAAGAACATGCACTTCTGTACAATAACTTCCGAGTTTACTTGATCAAATCCATAAGCTGGAAGTAGCAGCTACAGAATTAGGATGGTAGATTCTAATAATTTGGAATAGAAGAAAAGCGATATCCTTTAGCACCTTTCCATGAATAATATGCTATTCGAGTTTCATTAAATCTTGCAGAAGAAAAGCAACATTCAAAATCAAAACCCAAAATTGCATGACTCATAAGCAAGGTATTAAAAAGGCAAAAGATAACTTTTTTTAATATAGTGGCAAATTACAAACAGACACAAGCATCTCGTGCCCAAATGTCAACACGTCAAAAACTGAGGATACAAAAAATCCAGTTCTTCAAACCACTTCATAAACTTCATTGTTCTATCTGGGCTTGTCAGTCCTACATCTTTGTCTGGCCCTTGGATGGCTAATCCTCCCGTTAAGCTAACTGCAGAGGAGTTGCTCTTTGGGCATAATTAATCCCTTTAACATGAATTATTCCACTCGTCCTACCTACACTTCAATATCTAATTCTTTGTGTCAAGAGCATCATAATTATTCATCTCTAGAAATTTTCTCCATCTCATATGTATTCCTTATCACTGCAGAAGATTACACGCATCAAATTCATTCAAGGAAAATTACCCTTTCAAGCCATCAACTTCAGTTTCCAGCATATCTATTCAACTGCCTAATAGTCATTAACTTTGGTGAACTACCCATGTTCTCTACCTTAGCTACACTAGAGCATTTACCATAGCACAGAGAACTAAACAAAGTGCACGCATTTAAAGCCTGGATTTACAAGCATAGCAATTATCCAGGTAAGCACAAATATTAGTAAATTACTTGTCCATTAATTTTACCTAGCAAAAAGGTAAGGATTCCAGGGGCAAAGAGACCATATGCTTGGGATGTCTCTCCTCCTATGTGTCCAGATAAAATGAAGTATGAAAGAAACAGAAGTATTGATCCAAGAAAGAGCAGACAGAATGCAAGGGCTATGGATTTCCATGGGATTTTGTCAAAGGATCCAGGACTATGATAAGCCTACTATTAGATGGCAGTACAAGCAGAGAGGGAAGAAGCATGACCCAAAGGGCAAAGATTTGGGGAGGGAGGGTCAGAATTAGAAGATTCGGAAAATACCTGCTGATGTGGATAATTTGTTACAATAGAATGATGTGGACAGCAAGCATCACGCAGAGAATGTGTTGAGGTAGTTGATACAAGAAGACATGGCAATGGAGATCAAGGTGTTACATGCCTAGACAAGCTTATTTTGCCAAGTGTTCCAATTACAACGCAACAAGCGTCGAGGCTTAAACAAGCAATGCAAGCTTTATTCAAGCCCAAATCACAAGTCAAGTACATGAGAAGGCCGAAACATTCATAGAGGAACACCAAGGCACGCCCAAGCTTGTGACTTTATTAGAGGAGGCGTTGGAAGAGGCTAATACTTAGCCACTTAGGCCCATTTTTGATAATTTGGACTTGTTAGTTATTTTCTCTTATTTTAGGCCCAAGTACTTATTTATGGACTTATTTATTTGTTTTAATGTGTTTAACTTATTCCTAAAAGGACTTGGATTAGATTAGGTTCAATGGGCTAGATCCTCCTAGATTTGTTAGGATTAGCCTAGTTTTCATTAAATGGACTTGCAAACCCATTCCTATTAGGGTTAGGACTTAGTCAAAGATATTTATAACTTATTATAACCTTGTAACCCTAGATTTGCATGATTAATAAAATTTCAGAAGTGAGTTCTTCAAGGGAAGCGTGAATGTTTTCATGGTTACTTCAAGAAATTAATTTGCATCAATAAGTAAGTACTTGCAACGTAAATTGATTTATGATTTCTTTAGGATTAGGTCTCAAATTTCTGATTTGGGGTTTGATCTAGCATGTTCTTAGAATAGAAAGATTAGGGTTTTGATTCAATAGGAATAGGGGGTTTCAAGAACCTTATTTTCTTGGAGTTTCCGTATCACCTTAGTATTAGAGCTTTGACTTAATTCTATTGAACTCATACGTATCTTTATTGTGTTTTTCTTATTTGTTTTCTTAGAAAAAAAAAAGAGAAAAGTACCGTGAATAGTGCCTGTGAATAGTAACTCGTGAACAGTAATCCAAAAAAAAGTGAACTGTACCAAAAAAAGAACAGTACTGAAAAAAGTGAACAATACAAAAAAAAGAACAGTACTGAAAAAAAAGAGTGAACAGAAGCGGAAAAAACTGAACGGTACAAAAAAAAAGAGTGAACAGCAGCAAAAAAAACATTGAAAAACACGTTGAGTAGCCTATTTTAAACCTTGGGTAGATTTGAAATTTAATTTTTTGAGCTCTCGGATTTTGTTGAGTTTTACAATATATTAAGCGTCTTTCTTTGATTCTTAGTTTACTTTCTTGTTTGTGCCTTTCTTTGCTTCCATTACATTAAATTGGACAATCTTGCATTCATATTGTTCAATTACAAACAAAAATCAATACATACACATCTTTTCCATCCCTGTATCAGCATACTATTTTATTTTTGTCCGTGCATTACTTTGCTTCTAGAATTGTTCTTATTTCATTTCTTGTTAGGATTTACTTGTTCTTTCCAATGAATTTGTGTTGCTTGCTGTTTGCTTAGTTTTGCTGAATTGATTTCCGAAAAGTAACTTTAAAGATGTCATTTGAGTGGTAAAAGGCAAGAGTATGTGAGCTTATTTGAGGGAGTCATTGTCGTGACTTAAACACGAGGGGAGTGATATCATTTTGAGGGAAACACGTGAGGGAGTGTATGAGGTTATTTATTACTAACCTTGTTTTGCAGATATATCATTTTATCTACAATGTCACAGGGAGGTAATAATGATAACAACCAAGGGGGAGATGTAAATATCGTTTTCATCTTGAGAGCCATGCAGCAACAATTTGAGGGGTTCAATCTAGCCTTAACTGAGATTAGGGAACAGATGGATGAGCTCAGACAAGGGAGATGTGAGGAACCTCAGGGGAGGCATGTAGGTGTACGCTAGTAGAAACTACCACCTCGTAGACCACTACCTCAGTATGAACCAGAGGAGGAAGACTTTGAGGAGTAAGAAGAGTATGAGGTACGCAGACCTAGGAGAGCTCAGAGAGTTGAGCTATTTAATAGGAGAGATAAAGACCTTAAATCCATCAAGATGCAAATCCCAGCCTTCAAAGGAAGGAATGATGCAGAGGCTTACTTGGAGTGGAAAAGGAAGGTGGACTTGGATTTTTAGTGCCACAATTTTTTGGAAGATAAAAAGGTAAAGCTAGCCGCTGTTGAATTTATAGATTATGCACTAATATGGTGGGATCAGTTGGTGACATCTAAGAGGAGAAATAGAGAAATGCTAATTATTACTTGGGATGATATGAAGGCATGCATGAGGAAGCGGTTTGTGCCTTCTTACTATTATAGGGAGATGCATCAGAAACTTCAGAGACTCACTCAGGGGTCTAAATCAGTGGAGGACTACTACAAGGAGATAGAGATAGTTAGGATCTGAGCCAATATAGAGGAGGTCCCGGAGGTAACCATGGCACAGTTCTTGGTGATTTGAACAGGAAGATAGCTAATGTGGTGGAATTGCAACACTATGTGGAGATTGAGGACATGGTAAACATGGCCTTGAAGGTGAAAAAGCAAATCGAAGCTAGAATGACAGTAAGGAGTGGAGCAAATTCTAGTCAATCATGGAGTTCAAAATGGCCTAAGAGAGTGGAGAAGTCGAAAGACAAGAGATTGAACTTCAAGGAGACACCCAAAAGGCCGAATGTAGGGTTTGACCCTAACCCTGCGTTTGGTTGATGTCCTCGTGGGTGAGGACAGCAGACATGGACACAAAAGTTCTGTCCCTCGTGTTGTTTGTTTGCTGTCCTCACTCATTTTTATTCCGTCTTCAGATGATAAGGACAAAAATTTTGTTCCTTCCAAAATTGTGGTACAAGAATTCTTATCCTATGGACAAGAACAAAACACATAAGGAAATGTCAGAAATACCCCTCCCTCCACATAAGCAATTTTTTATTCTTATTTATATTATTAAACTCATCATCATCATCATCATCATCATTATAATTATGATTATGATTATGATTATGATTATGATTATGATTATTATGATTATGATTATGATTATTATTATTAATTATTGTTATTGTTATTATCATCATCATCATCATCATCATCATCATCATCATCATCATTATTATTATCACTATTATTAATTATTGTTACTATTATTATTATTATTATTATTATTATTATTATTATTATTATTATTATTATTATTATTATTATTAT
>JAOTAX010000008.1:12543109-12567810 GCA_025629825.1 Erythroxylum guanchezii
ATTAAATAAACATAAGACATAAACGAAAACAATTAAACTAAAGGAGTCTCACGAACTACATGCATCAAACGTAAAGTGCCTTATCTATATTAAAAACTTAGCCACACATAATACTAGACTCTATCAACTATAGCTGAAATTCATGAGTTAATGTTGGAGTTCAACCTTCTGTGAAATTCTAAATCACGTTCTCCTTTCCAAAACAGCTGCTGTTGTCGTCTTCTCCCTTTAATGTCCCTGTCGCCACCTTTAAAACCCTTGGCTCCTGTGCTTCGTGAATGATCCTTGTGCCTCCACTGTTAATGATAAACCAAATAAACCTCTTTTGTTGTCTGTCGGCGCACTTCCCTAGAGTTGAATGTGTATATTAATAATCCCTAAAAGTCGTCGCCCACTCTCCTTTTAATGATTATAAAAATAAATCACTGCAAGCTAAGCTCCCCCCAAAGCCACTGCTGTCGCAATCTGTGATAAATATAATTCCTAAAAGCTCTTGTCACCGTCAACTTTTTCTGATAAAATATAAATCTCTCAAGCTTCCTAGTACTCTATCGCCACCTACCCTCTCTAGAGCTCTCCCCTTTAAATAATAATATTCTCCTTTTTTTAGCTGTCGTCAACACCTTAGTCCCTCCCTAGGTTTTTGTTCCTTCTCATTAAATGAAGTGGGCCCTCAATTTCCGTCACTTACGTTGGGCCTGCTGCTGGTCTGCATGTTTTTGGCCTTCTAGCCTCCTCTACGTATATGTGACTTGCGTGATTTATTGCTTGTGCGTCCACTACGTGCTTCCAGTCTGCATCCGATGGCTTCACTGTCTAGCTAATTATTGTTGTGTCTCTTGATTTTATGTGACCATTTAATCTGCTGTCCCTCCGTAGCTGCTTGATGCGCCCCTCACTGCTGCGTTGTCTCCCAAAAACGACGCCACCTGTTGCTTTTTAGCTGCCACCTCTTATGTCTTCATTTATAACTGAATTCTCCTATTTTTCCCTTATGCGTGCCTCTAGCGTGTTGCTTCTCTACTGTGGCATATATTGATTGGACAATTAAAATTGCAACTTAAATCCTTCACGCTGGTCCTCCTCTCTTGTTGTGCGTCCCTTTTCCTCATGCTTGTGGACTTATTTATGTCAGTTTTCACAAATTTACTGCTCTCAAATGACAGCTCCAAAAATTCTGAAACTTGGTGGAAACATTCTTCAATGAGTCAGGATTATGCTTGCCAAATTTTAGAATTTTCTAATAAAACAATCCCGAGATAAAAATTTCCAAAGATCCAAAGGTCAAATCTGCCAGAAACTGAAAAACAGTGTTAAATTCAACCTATTAAGGACTTTTTGTATTTTATGTGTCTAAAGCTCTAATAATTATAAAACATGATAAAAAGGCCATAGATATCCATAAAACACATGCAAGATACTAAATATAAGGTTCTAAAAACATATAGAATATGATTGCATTAATAAACAGCTTTAAAAAATGAAATCATCAACAAATCTTATGTGAAAAACAAAAGTAATAGAAGAAATTGACCTCATCCCAACAATATTCTGTCTACTAGCATAATAATTCATTCTTCCCAAAACTTGAACTCAAAGACCCAAAATAAAAAAGAAATTGAAATAAGATTTGTCACTGTAAGACCATAAAGATCGAAACTTTATACAATTAAAACAGAAACAGACAGACATAGATAAAGATTGGCAACAGAAAGACTTAACACTTGAGAGGCTTTTCCTTTCGAGATCAGAAGATTATGACGAGAAATATAGAGAAGGTCAAGCCATCACCAAAAGCATGGAATTTTCCAGCCAAAAAATGGAGGTGAGGGATGACAATCTGAAAAGACCATTGTCATCTCGCTGGTACAAGACTAAAACGTCATTTTTTACCTCAACAATAACCTAGCAAATATTTATAATGGCCCTGTTTGGCAATCAGCTGATTCTATCAACTGATTGTATTAATTGTTTGTCATTTGATGTTTGGTAAAATTAGATGTTTAGTATTAGCTGTTTATGTATAAAATGACTTATGAGGACATCACTTTAAAAAAAATTATAAGGGTATGAATATTATATATCTTAGTATTTTGTTGAATATTCTTATAGGAATTTAGATTTTAGATATTTAATTATATAAAAATTAAATTTATAACTCTAATAAAAACATAGAACATATAATAATAATAATAATAATAACAACAACAACAACAACAACAACAATAATAATAATTCAACGTTAAATTTTCTATTAATATGAATAATGTAGCAAGCTACATCATATTAGTATTTTTCATATAATATTATGAATTTTATTATTTAATAAATTAAAAATAACTTATAAGGACGTGATTTACAAAAAATTATAAGAACCCAATTAAATATTTAATTTTACAAAACGTAAAATTTTGACAATAATAAAAATAGAATAAAAATTAAATTTTACACAAAATTTACAAATTTTTCTAGCTTATAACTACATAAACCCTCCTCACCCACTCATTAAAACCAAGAAAACAACTTATCCATATAATAAAGGGACATCAGCTGCTTATGCTTGTCGCTCCTCACCTCATTAAAACCAAGAAAACAACTTATCCATACAACAAAGGAACATCAATTGCTTATGCTTATCGAGGATACAAAAGGGTAAGTTTGACTTTTAATATTTAAAAGTTTAGCTGATTGTTGAAAACGCTCCTATGTGTAGGAGTGTTTTCAACAATAGCTGATTATGTTAAATAAGCTGTTGGAGAAGCTGTCCACCAAAAATGTTTTATAGTTGTTTGACTTTTCAAACAACTTGTGACAACCAATCAGCTTAAAAAATAGCTGATTAGTTGTCTACCAAACAAGCCCAATATGTTATCATCCAAGTTGGTCTCACATTACCACGTCATATTCACGTGGCTTTGTGAGACTTGCATTTTTAAATTAAAAATTAAAAATTTTATTGACATTTTTAAATATAAGATTCACTGTAATTATTTAACCCTAACAAAATAACTTAACCAAATATCAAATTAACTTAACCAATAACTAAACTAATTAATTAACCTAACATATTAACATCAGTCTCTAACTAAACAAAAGCTCCCCAAATTTCTCAATCTTCACTGTTTAGAATCTCAAAATTTCCAATCTTGAAATCTTAATTCATTTATCTTTGTAGGTTGTCTTTGTGGGTGGAATCTCAATTTGGAAAGAACTTATCCCTTAGTCACCCTCATTCGCCCATCATTGTTGTATCCCTAATTCACCTCCCTTCATCACCACCGTTTATTATTGTGGTCACATTTTATGATAATGCAAATTGTTTTGCTTCTTTTTACTTAGGCTTTGTTTGTTTATCAATTTTCCAAAAGGGATGTCATGAAATGGAAGAACAAAATGTATTCTTCATTCTCAACCACTATCACTTGCTCCTAATTCAAATTGTATGTTGCAGTTTTTAAGAATTCAGTTTCTTAATTCTTACTTGGGGGATAATCGTTAGTTGTCTGATATTTGATGCGTTGGGAGGTGATATTAATGATAATTCGTTTTGTGGACTGGGATACTTTTAGTAAGTTAAACTTCATTTTTGCCGATATTACTGCTACTCCTCAATTATGCTGCTAATGTCTTTTCGTGTTACCATTTTGACCATCACTTAATTCTTGTTAGTTCAATGTCATATCTATGTTCAAGTACTAAGGAACAAGCTTTTATATTTGGTTTTATCTTAATGTTACATGCATCAAGTTTATAGTGTTTGGACATTAGAAAAGGTTCTTTAAAACTTTGCTTGAAGATTTGCTGCAACTTTCTTCTGATACTAGTTTTGGCCGAGATATTTATAGTTCTGATTAATTGTGTCTCTTGTAAGGATGTTTAACATTGAGATACAATGTCATATTTCTGTAATTCTCTTTGGCTATCATTGAAGATGGTATAGCCATAATAAATCTTCTGAATTTTTTCTACTTCTGGTTGAATTCAAATTCAAATGTTTTAGCCAAAGGGTGTTCCTAGTTCGAGTTTGGTTGGTAAAAGGTCATTAAAAGCATTAGCACAACCATTGTGTGATGGGCTTCATTGCATTTTTACAGTGGTTAATATGATCCTATACTAATATTTTAAAGAAGAATCATAAATTGCATAATCTTGGAACCAGTCCAATTTGATTGACATTAACTTGAGTTTACATGTTACATGTTAAAAGTTATTGTTTTTTTTCCTTCTTTTCTCGTCAAATTTCTTGAAGATCTTTCTGCATGACATATCTTTTCTATACATTCTTTTCTGCGTTTGGTAGGTGTATTAACAAGCATGCATGACTCTTTAAATGGTGGGCTTGATATTGAAGTGAGTTGCCTTATGCTATTTGGAAAAGTTAGGACTTATATTTGACCTATTTAGTAAAGTTAGGATTTATATATATTTATCTTATCTTAGATAAGTTAGGATTTATATTCATCACATAGCAAAGATTATCTTATATTTGGATTGATATTATCGTTGTAGGCAAATTTACATTGTGATTTTCTTTAGTATATAGATGTAATCATCATCATTGACTAATACAATAGTAAGTTCAAATTTAGGAAATGATATTTACTATTGTGGGCTAAAGGCCCCATTAAGGACCTTATGGAGTGATCATAATCTTAGTTGGAGATTTTATGGATGCCTCAATTATCCGGTGAGAAGTTATTTTTATTTGATTAAAAACTTATATTTAAGGTATGTTTAATGAAATGAAATTGAATGTTTCAGGTTGGGAGATGCAACTTTTTCAAATGGTACGATGAACAATTTATCAAGAGAGTCGTTGAAGTGATTCAAAAACTAAGGAAAGAATTATCAATGTTAAAGAAGGAGGTTGAAATAAGAACAACTAAGGAATTTGAAGAAAAAATAAAGCTTATAAAGGAGCACATAAATTTATCAAGAAAAGAGAAAAAACAAATAAAGCTTATGTTAATGAACATTGTAGTAGGATTTGTTATGATTCTAGTACGTATGTTGTGGGGATATTGTAGTGAATTTCAACAATGTAATCGCTAAGATCAATTTCAACTATATTATGAAAATTTTTGTATTTAAATTTATATATGAATTATGTAATTAAGCAAAAAGAACACTACTATATAAAACTAATAGACAATGAATAATCCAGTCCATATAAATTGAAGGAAAACTTTGCCACACTCATCGCATTTCTTGTCAAATGTTGAGTTATCTTCACCAGTATAATCTTCCAATCTCCATGTTTGCTTTGGCATTTCCCTAAGGCCATAACCAAAAGCAAGCTAAAAGAGAGACAGAGAGAGAGACAGAGGTTGAAGTGAATATGTAGCAGCTCGTATTGGCCAAAGCAAAAAATACAATATTTACATCGTTTTTATACAACATAAATATTTGTCATCATTATCAATATCACATACATCTAAAAGTAATGGGAAAAATATCAAAATATCAAAAAGTTAGATTACATTGTGTTAATATACTATAAACATTTGTCATCATTATCAGTAGCACACATATGCAAAAGTCAATGGGCAAATAGTAAAATATCAAAATGTTAAAGGCATCGCTAATCGATGTTGGCCTCATTTCTACTTGACTACAAAAGTTCAAGTTGTAATGATTATGTCAATAGTGTTCTCCTTCTGATTGCTTTAGCTTGTAATTGTTGTGAAGTAATACTATAATGTCCTTTAAATTGTAAACCCCTTGGTTCAAATGATAATTAGAATGTGTATGGGTCCACCTCTCCAAACTTTTTTTATTGGCATGTCCAAATGTACCAAGCTAGAAAATTAAGATAAAACATTAGGAAAAAAAACTTGGTAATTATTTCAACTAAGACAAATTGTTTAGAAAAAACCTATTCCTTACAATATTGCTCTGTTGACCTTGTATAGCATTATCATCAACCAAATTCATGTCACTTAACTATAATTGTAATAAAAACAACTTTGCCAGTTATTAAAGCTAATAATAATTAATATAAAACTAAAAAGTTGTATACCTGTGAAGTTCCCTTTGTTTTAACCTAATTAAGAAAATGATAAACATTAGTTACTGTATATTTATAAAAGTGAATTCATATGATTGAAGTAAGCGTATACACTTGTGAAGAAGCCTTAACATGTTGAGTTGAGATGTCCTTATTGTAATTTTTGGAGTTATGATTGAAGTTATCACATTTTTGGCATTTCTGCACTTGTCTTTTTGAGATAATTTGTATGAATTTTTTATTTTCTTTAGCTCATTTTGTTGTTTCCTTCTTGCAATTTTGGGTCTACCGGGCATAACTCTTTTAGGGAGAGGATGTATTACCTTTACATCACTTGAAGGCTAGAAAATTTCACCTCTAATTGGTTGTAATGCATGTTCATATAAACTCATGAACTGACCCTTCCTATAGCATGAATCTATAAATATTTTAACCCTTTCTTTTGAGTGATGGATTGCACTAATTGCATGTTTGCATGGGTATGTTCTTCTCCAACTTCTTCATTATAGTTGGTGCAATATCTAACTTCTACTCAACTACAAAAATGTCTTATCTGTATGTCTCTTTATCACCATTATTCTAATTATCTCAAGCACGCAAATTACTGGTCTGTCCTTTGCTGATAGGATCCACCCTTTAAAGGTTTCATTCATATTGTTGTCAACTATTGGACATGTAGTTTTAAAGGATTGGTAACATCTTACTGATCTCTCTTTAGGATATTCAAGAAATGTTGAAGCATATACAGGGCTTATTTCATCAAACCACTTCAGTTGCTTGTTGAAATCTTCAACATAAGTTAAGCATGCACAATTCCAAAACTACTTTCTGAGGTCCTTTCCCTTCCAGTTGCTATTCCAATAATGATATATATGCCTGGTACACATTCAGCGATTTGCATTTGGCAAACTCTCCTTTACAGCCCTAACCAATCTTTAAATCAAATTAAAAAGATATTAGTTAATATTTCATATAATGACTTCATTTGCAAGTATATTAACATACCTTCTGCATATCAGGTATGATTGTAAGACCCTCATAATCTTCCAATTCCAAATCAAATGCTAACAAATTCATGAACCAAGTCTATGAATCAGTGTTTTCTACCTCTACAACTACCTAAGCTAATGGATACATTCCTTCATCACCATCTTTACCAATTGCGCTTAATAATTGGCCTTGGAATTCTATCTTTAGGAAGCATCCATCAATTCCAAAAATTAGTCTTAAATTCTTCGACTCTCTTTTCATGACATTAAAACAATTGTATAATCTTTTGAACTAAAACAAAATATAAAGAAGTATTAATATAATGTATAACGTGACATAATGAAGTAGGAAGTACTAATACGTTAATGAAATTTTCATTTATCATTACATGTAGCAATGAACTCTCTTGATTTCTCGAAAATTGTAACCCTACTGTTAATCCAGGATCACTTATCTTCAACTAATGTATATAACCTTACAACTTTGCATATTCATTAATATAATCTGTTGCTCTCTGTTTCCTCATTCTCTTCTTTTCTCTTCCATACATGCTTGAATTAACAAAAATATTGAGTTTTTCTTTGCATTTTTTGAACCATTTTTTTAGTTGAGATATTAGGATTCTCTAAAATTCTATCCTTGAAGTGTCTAATCAAGAATTTGGTAGAAACCAATTTTGGTTTATTTGTTATGAAACAAGTGTGATCAGGGTTATAAGTTTTAACCATGAAACATCTGTCCTTCTTATCATATCCAATATATATAACTCATAGGCATCCATCAATACACTTAAACCTAATTTGATTACTCTCACACTTTTTTAACATAACATTATATTGAATATGTATTGCATAATCGAAAACAACATCTTCAAATTCTTTTACATTTTCGACCTCCATTCCCAATCTCCACTCATATGCCACATTTGTATGATTATCCCTAACATTTGAACTGGGTCTATGTAAAGCTTTACCTGCATCCTCTTTACTAGGATATTCAGCAGTACTAATAACACTACCACAATTTGTTGATTCAGTTTCAACCGGATCATGGTCATCTAGAATGTCTACATAGAAGTTTGATTGAAAATATGAATCATGTTCCTCCATATTCTCATCCATATATGCACCATGTTCCTATAAATTTTCATTCATATGTGGATGATGTTCCTCTAAATTTTCATCCACGTCTAAACCTTATTCCTCCATATTCTTATGCATTTTTACACCTTGTTCCTTTATATTTTCATTCATATGTGGACCTTATTCCTCCACATTCCTATGAGCATATGATTCCTCCATATTAACACCCTGTTTATCATCGTCATGGTCCTCTCCTGCAGTTATACATAATACGTCAGGAGCATCGATAGGTGTTTCTATATGATGAGATACATATACCTAAAAAATCCTATGTATTTGTAAAAGGTTTGCTAGCCTAATATAACTTTGGTTTGACTATATAACTCTTAGTGAGCCTAATGTAACTTTGGTTTGACTTTGTAACTCTTAGTGACTCTTTAAAGTTAAAACCAGATACTATATAATATGCCTTATTAATTTGATTATACCCTAAATCCTTCCTCATCTCATATATTTGTCTATTATTAACATGGTCAATGTCAACATTGTCCAATGTAGCAATATCCCCACTAATAAATCTGAATTTAGACTCTAATATGAAATATCCACTATAAAAAAGCCTTATATTTCCTTGTTGAGCCGTTAAAACCTATAAAGCAACCATTAAAAATAATTTCATCAACATTACACAATGCTTCCAGTCCTAGAATAAAAAGTGATAATAAATTGTTAATTACTTAACGACCTTTTTACCAATTAAAAAATAAAAATCAACTACTACAAATTAGCTCCATTAAGGTATCATAGTAATAAGTCCCTTTCGTAAATGATAAATTATAAGATTAAAATAAATAATATGTTACAAAAAATAGCACTTTGTCAATATTTCAATTACTCCAAAGAGCTAAAAGAGGCTACTCCCTAGTAAAATAATATGACAGTTACTAAAATAAAGAAACCACTTCCATCAATTAAGACATTTACTTTAGTTATTCAATATAAAAGACAAGTTATTAATAATAAGGTAAGAACTGAATTTAGAGAAGAGCACAATATGGTATTCACAAGTTAATTCAAATCATAAAGAGTAAGACATAATGCTTCCAATCTTAATCTAGAATAAAAAGTGATAATAAATTGTTAATTACTTAACTACCTTGTACCAATTGAAAAATAAAAACTTAACTACTGCAAATTAGCTACATTAAGGTATTACAGTAACAAGTCTCCTTAGTAAATGGTTAATTATTAGGTTAAAACAAATAGTATGTTACAAAAATCATCACTTTGTCAGTATTTCAAATACAAAAAAGAGCTAAAAGAGGCTACTTCTTGGTAAAATAATATGACATTTACTAAAATAAAGAAACCTCTTCCATCAATCAAGACATTTACTTTAATTATTCAGTATAAAAGAAAATTTATTAACAATAAGTTAAGAACTGAATTTAGAGAAGAAAATAATATGACGAGAGGAAATTATAGTAGACAAATAATGAGAGGATACTAACATTTTATCGGCAGAGGAAGGTTTTGGGATAAAGAAGGCAAAAAGCTAATGTGTATTCATTGTGGCTTAATAAGACATACTATTGATATGTGTTGTAAGAAGCAAAACAGAGGAAGGTTTTGGAATAAAGAAGACAAAAAGCTATTATTTATTCATTATGGCTTAATAAGACATACTATTGATATATGTTATAAGAAGCATAGTTTTCCTTCAACTTTTAGTTTAAACAGAGATAGAGATATTAGGAATGTAGATCAAACAAGTTGGTCAATTTTTTATCAACCAAAATCCTATGATGAAGTGTTAAAAGTTGAAAATGATACAAATACAAAGTCTTCTAAGGTTTATTTAAACAAGGAACAATATATACAACTGATAAATTTTGGTGTAGTCTAAATTTCTAACTATGCTATTTGCACCTAGGATAGAGAAAAATTTTAGTTTTAAAATTCACAAATCCAAGCTATAAGTAAGGTAAGGGACAAAGGAACTAAAGTAGTCTTTGTAAAACATTATATTCACTCCAAGCCACCTGGTATTACCATTACACCAACATGTACATTTAGTGAAAAAATGGAAGCATCAAAAGTATGTTGGAGCATGTCAATGTATACAAAAAAAGGAATTACAAAAAGAGAAGTTTTGGCTTCATTCTTAAAAGTGTTATTTTGTCATATATATAAGCCTGATAACATAAAAATTCACACAGAACCATATGGAGTTGTGGTTGATCATGTAATACTCCTATATCCAGCCATTTGTCAAGCTAGAAACTTGTTTCTTTCCTCCTACCTTATGTCTTATGTGATGTCTAATTATCTCCATTATCTTTCTAAGAGTATTTGAATCGCTTTTTGGAATTTTGACATTCTGGATGTAATCCTTGGTTATGTAGTCACTCCATACCTAATTCACCTATAAGGAGTCCTCCTTTCTAATTAGCCTCTATAATCTTCTTATTAACCTCACATGATTGACTACTTGGATGGGTATGAGGCCTAGTCCACCGTATTTCCTAGGCATACAAATATCATTCCATTTGATCATTGCTTTGGGTTTTCCTTGCCCATTTCATTCAAAAAAAATTTCTTAGGATCCTATTAATGGCTTTTATAACCGTGATTGGTAATACCAATTATGAGGACCATTATATATTGATTGAGGATAGGATATAATCAATTAATTGTAGACGACCTGCCATAAAAAGGCAGTTAGGACTCCAATTCCGAATTCTTCTTCTGATCTTTTCCTCTAATGGTTTGAACTCTGAGTATTTATGCTTATGGGTTAACTACTATGCCAAGATGGGTAAAAGGTAACTGCAGTACCTTTGTACCTCTAATATTGGAAAGCCGCTAAGCCTTCTATAATGCATTAGCTTACATGTATATTCCACTCTTTTGAATGTTCAGTTCTAGCCTAGATACCTTTATAAATATTCTAAGAGTTGTAATAAGCAAGGTAATGGAGTGATGATCAACCCTAGAGAATAGAAGTAAGTCATCTGCAGAGTTGAGGTTTAGGATTCCACATTTCTTACGTTTATAATGAAATTTAAAGAGAGGACTTCGATCTATCACCCTAACCAAAAGCTTTTTCAGAAACTCCATTGCTATAGAGAATAGGAATGGGAATATGGGTTCCCTTATCGCAAGCCTCTAGCCCTTTAATCTTGTTGGATGGCTCTCCATTAATGAGCACATTTTAGGAAACTTTGGTTATGCATTGCTCTGTCCATCTTATGAAGATTGTAGGAAATTTGTAAGCTTTTATGCAATTGAGGATGAAATTCCAGTTTAAAGAATCATAAACTTTTCTGAAATCTATCTTAATTGTATAATTTTACTCATTGTTTTCCTTGTATAATTCCTCAATAGCTCTTGCAGTATCAGTATATTGTCTCTAATCTGCCTTCCATATATAAATGCACCTTGTTGCATTCCTATGTACCTAAGAAGCACTCTTTTGATTTTCTCTAAAAGAACCTATGCTATGATTTTATAAATAGAATTACAACTTGCTATAGGTCAAAAATCACTGATTTTTTTTCCTGTTTTTCTCCCTTGGATATTGTACATAATAAGGTTTTGTTGAAATTAGTCAATAATTGTCCATTTTTTAAGAATTGCTCTATTGCTCATACACCATCTTCATTGTCATTCTCCAAGTTTTCTGATAAAAAAACGCATTCATACCATCTGGCCTAGGAGCTTTATTAGGTTTTAACCCCTTCAAGACTACCTTTACCTCCTCCCTAGAAATTGGTTTGGCTAGTATATTGTTTTCTTCTTTTATAACTTGGTCTTGTAATACCTCCCTTATAAAATGTTCTATGGATTTTACTTTAGAGAGGGTGCCTAGCATTCCAATGAAGAATTTTTCCACCTCTTTTTTTATTTTTGTTCTATTATTTGTGATTTACCCATTTGTATTTAGGGATATGACTTTATTCAAGGCTCTCCTTAAAATGATCTTCCTATAAAAATAAGATGCATTTTTATCTCCTTCGATCAACCACTCTTGCCTAGCTCTTTGCCTCATAACTGAATGTTCTATGGAGAGATATTAAGAATATCTGGACATAGCTTGCTTCTCTAGATCTTGCAGTGTATCATCTATTGAATCCTTATGTGTTCCCAATTCTTATCTTAATATATTGCAAATATATTAATAAATATTTATAATAAATTTATAATATTTTACCCAAAACAAATTAATATTTTAATTATTTAAAAATTATTATTTAGAAATTAAATATTTAATATTGTAAATTTTATTACATAAAAATATTAAAAAATTTAAATTTACAAGATATTTTTAAATTTTAAATAAATAAATTATTTATAAAATTTATTAAAAATTAATATTAGAAATAAATTTTAGAAAATTCAAAATAACTTAAGCTCTGTAATACTTGAAACATTTTAAGAGTTGTTAATCAAACAATGACAAAATTATAAAAACAAAAATTAAAATCAATTTTTGTGATTTTCATAAGTGACTTATAAAACTAAAAAAATCAAGACTAAACAGTCAAAGTTAAAATTAAAATTAGAAAAGAAAATCAAACTATTTAGATAGTGAAAGTTAGAAAGAGAAAAAAATGGAAAATTTGCAAATAAAAGAAAATTGGGAATGCATTTGGAATGAGTGAGTGAAGAAGAAGAGGGGTTTTAACTACACCATCAAAGTCACCCTCAGCAAGATAAAGATCAATTAACTTAAGAGTGTTAGAAGAAGGGAGAATGATAGGATATAGATTTTTTTAAATTTAATTATACTAAAATCTAATATGAATTTGACATGATACATAACATCCTAGGTTTACATTAATATACCTAACATGACTTGCCACGTCAACTCCATTAATAAAGACACTAACGTAAGGTTATGCTTCAGAAAAATTAAGAGTTCAGGTTATAATTAAAAATTTGTGTAAAGTTTAGGATTTTTTTAATAATTAACTCTTAAGGAAAATATTAGTATTTATGTATCTTATTAATATGATTAACATGTAAAGGGAATTTCAAAGCTAAGAAATGTAGAGTGCAAAGTTATTTATTTTTATTTATTCTTATTTGTTATGTATATTAACAACTAAAAAAGGTAAAAATTATTTATTTTTAAAATTTGATCAACCTAATATGGCATATCGCAATCACAACTATTAATGCCGTGGAACCAACTATCCTAAAGCCGTAGTCTAGATAGCAGCTACGCAACTGTGATGGAATTAGAGTCTAGTCTTAGCTATTTTCAACCATCCTTTTAGGCCACCAAATCTCCTTCAATGTAAAGGTGATAATTTCCACTTACCAATCCCCATGCTTTCGTGCAGGCAACGTATTTCCACCAAAACACACAAACATTGGTGGGATTACGTATTTTTTGCTAAAGCAAGCAGATTATCGCCTACCAAAGGAAAGTCATTCTAAATTACACATAAAGACCTGTGCTTTGGCAGTTATGTGTTAGTTTCTGGTGGTTGCATAGAGATGGAAAATCCGAACCTCGGCCATTAAATATATCTCTTAAAACCAGGAGCAAGAATCTGTGCCTTTCTCTTTGCTGTTTAAAGTTCTCCCATCTGGAAGAAACCATTCATATCTCCATCAGAAATGGATCATAACCCTTTTGCTCTCCTGGAAAAAACAAGAAAAATCATCAGAAGATCTATCTACACCTTACTCAAAGATTTCCACCACTATGGCACCGCCCCAGTAGTCCTTATGCTTCCATTTTCAGTTTCAGTTCTTCTTTTACAATCTGTTTACAGATCTTGTTCGCAAACCAATCCGCTTCTGTTTCCAGCAAGTGCATCTTTTCTTGGCGTAAATCTTTGTCAGGTCATTTTTAGCTATATTTTCAGTTTTCCTCTAACACTCACTTTCCTTGTAATAGCCAAAGGATCCATAATTAGGCATCTAAATCAGTACTGGATGGCCACTCTTCCATTTTATAAGACTCTAATCTTAACTTGCCTCTGCAATATAATCTTCACTGTATCCAGTAGCCTGGTAGCTTTCTTCCTCCTTTTGATGGTCTTGAATTTAACAGAAGCAGCATTTGGGTTAGAATCTAGCAATCCTCTTCTTATTGAGGCAGCCCAAATTGTACTGTATATGATCTTAACCAATACCATGGTCATAAGCAACCTAGCTTTGGCTGTGGCAGGGACTGGGAATAGCACTGGATACAGAGCTATTTGTCGAGTTGCTTTACTAAGAAAGCAAACAAATTCAATGGCTTTGTTGTTAACTATCCCCATCAATTTGGGGCTTGCTGCTATTGAATCTTTGTTTCGATATCGGGTTATTAGAGCTTATTATCTCCTTGGAAGACTTAGTTTGTCAATGGTTACAGAGAGTTTGTTGATAGCATACATGTTCTCCCTCCTTATAGTCCTTGAAACAATTGCTAGTTGCTTGTTTATTATGGACTGTGAACCAAATTCTGGGAGTGAACAAGCAGAAACATTTCCTTCTCAAATCGCACCATGCAAGGACGAAAACATGTCAGAGAGTTTAAAAGAGTTTCCCTGAAAGGGTATTGAGGAACAAGAAACTGGAATTTCAACAGTACATAGAAGGGTGAGTCATTTCAACATCAGAATGTGTGAATTACACCAAATCGAGAGTTATGTAAACCAAACCACTTTGGAGATCAATCAGAAAAGAAGGAACTTTTTAAACGGAGTAGTTTCAGTATCCAATCTAATGTTTGCTTTATTTTGCCTCTTCTTGTACAAGCAGCTCTTAAAAGTCATGGTAGAGACATCGTGGGAGGACAGCAGCAAACCTTAAAACTTTGAAGCAAATTACTAATAGACATGTGTGAGATAGCATGAGCAGAATAAGAGCAGGTTTATTCAATTTAAGCAAAAGACTAACATGAGTTGTTCTGTCTTTGCACAAACTCATGGAACTTATTCAATTTCATCAAGTGGTTCATCAGAGTGGCTTGGAAAGATAGGCAGGTCAAGAATAAAAAGAAAAACAGAGTTGAAAGGTGTGGATTTAAGATGGCCTTCAAGTCTTTATAATTGATTGTATATTTGGCGACATGATTCAACCTGACTGCATTTTTATTTGGGGTTTCTTGGACGATGGAACAGAAGGAGTATTTAGGCTTTCTCAGTCTTTTTTTAAGCCCACAGGTCCAAAAATATGGATAAATCCAACCATTTGATTTTTGAGTTCTAATGTGTAAAATTTGCTAGAAATCTTAGCAGGAGTCCGCGCACATCAAGAGACAAAAATAACCATCAACTTACCAGATGCTTGCTTTCATTAGCTTGTTTCTATATTTGGATGCTGCGAAGCGTGAAAAGAAATAAGCAACTTGAATGCTAACTTGGGTCAGATTCATGTTTGGTTGAGCTTTCTCGACGTTCGATGCAAAGGTTGATGCGTTCATGTTGATGATGGTGATAGGCCAATTACAATTAGCAGCCTTTTGCTATAGGTTGCATTTAACATTCTTCTTCAAGGGAAAAATAGCAAATCAAGCAACAATTATTTCTTTAACAAAGTACCTAGAGAAGGAGACTGCTATAGAAGAAGCTTCCAGGTAACCACTGCACTAAAACGTCAACAAGGTTGAACATTGGGTTGCATAATTGCTCACTTACACCCAGAAAACCTTTTTAAAATATCTCTGCCCATCTCATCCGTTAATGTCACCAAGTTCAGCTCTAATATATGCAATGTCATAAATGGCTCCAGTTGCATTCTTAGTGTTCTAACTTGTACAAAGCCCCTTAGAATTAACGGAGGTTTTACTGCTTAATCCTGAGACAATAATTGGCAAATGCATGTGCGTGCATGAGGGGGCAGGGGGGGAGGAGATATGCACGTGTGAGCTTACATACCATCATGTTCAAGTGATAACAGATCGTCCTTTACTTGTCTTGGGAGTTAATCATTGACCCCAAGAGTTCCATTATAAATCTTACCTTAATCTTGTAGTTTTTGCACATGTTCTTGAAATATATAAGCACACTTAGTCGTTCGAGTAAGATTTTAATTTGTGGATTATTAATATAATTATTCATAATAATAATTGGAAAGGGTAGCCAAAAGAATCGCTGGAATTTGACAGGAAAAGGTGATCGTATGTCAAATGATCTTGGTTCATTATAAAGCGAATTCAATATTAGTTGATCACAACAAACTCCCCAACCTCCTTTTAGCTTGATGCCTACTGTTGGTGATCTAAAAAGCTCAGTTCTTTCGTTTCATAGTGTCTGTTAGAAGCTACTTTCTTGGGTATATATGATGGCAAAATGCATGAGACAAACATGTTGGGGCCTAACCACCTGCAAATTGTATTAGGAGGTTCAATCCAATCAGTACTCTTTAAACTTTTTATCGACAAAAAATTTGACTGTAAATGCATAATCAATGTTTTAAGAATCATAATATCATATTTGTTTATGTTAAGGAGCATGATCTATCCATCATATTCATGGCAGGAAAGTGTGGTACCCATTTCAGAAAAAAAAAAACATCTATCATCTACACACATCACAAAGAACTGATTTGGAAATAACAGAAAATATATGTAGATCACAAGAAGTTTGGTTCCTAGTAGAGAAGAAAGAGAGAAACTAAACATATGGAGAGGTAAGAATTGGGGACCATGCATTAAAAAGGACTTAGATTCGATAAAAAGAAATGACAGACAGATCATAACAAAATGAACGAAGCACTCCACTTTCATCCAAAGCACAAAATTATCTAATCAGTACCTTTCTATCAGTGTGTCTCAATCAACAAAGCTTTAGATTCATCTCATGATGCCACCAGATACAGTGAGAAATAGGAACTCTATTTTGTTCACTCCCGACATTCATAATCACTATAAATAGCCAGTAATTCACATCTTAACAACCATTGTTCTAAATACTTTTATTTGTTTTCAGTGAACTGCAGCCGTTAGCTAGTATGTAATTGGTTTGTTAGGAATTTTGTTACATTCCGTATGCTCTCAAATTGTTTGTCTTCTATTGATCAGAACTTTTTTGTTTGAGAATAATCTTTTCTTTTTAATTTGAAGGGGACTGCTAGAATTTCAGTTCCAATTGCTTATGTGGGTTCCTAAATGCTTTGTAGCATCCTACTCTTGTAAGTCACGTACCCGACATCTTGAGTGATGTCCGAGTATATAACTCCGCAAAGGTGGCATGTTAAAACAGTCAAACACTCGAAACTCAGTACAAACGTTTTTTTTAAAACATATCATACGCGTATGTGGAAATCAATAATCAAATTAGGCCCACTTTGTTCATAAACTTTTTCAATCACAAGAGTTTCAACTCTCATTATACATATCATCGAAATCCCAGTAGTCACTTAGGTCCATTTCATTTACAAACATCAGTTGCCATAATTGATAATACACTTTAAAATTACAAACATACATTGAACAATATTTGCAGAAATATAATTCAAAACTAAAATTACTAAAGACAGATGCAGGTGCAAACTAATCTCGACCCTTAGTCCATATTTGATTTCAGTGGCGATACTCCAATTAGCCTAATTGGATATCTCCTCTGAACCTGAAAAATCAACGTTGCAATTTTGATGAGTTTTGCAAACTCAGTGATGTAACCATCCTCGATGGTTCACCCAATTCATACCACATAACAAATCATATAAACAGATACTTTCACATCTTTTCATTTAGCAAATTGCACCGCATATCATTTACTTCACGTACCCATTTTCATACAAATACATGTCCGTATTATAATTCAATCAGTCAAACACACTCAATAAGTGTATATGCAATGTTCGTGTGACTCACTTTCAAATACTACGTTGTTGTAACTGAGTGCCTAAACTATCTCGTATTCATGATAAATATCGGGCTCATTGATAATGTCTCTTATCCGTTGTGGATACAGGGCTCATTGTACATATCGAGCATTTGGCTCTTTACCACATTCCGGAGCTTTAAGCTCATAATCGGTGGCTACTCATGTCACAATTATCATTATCTGACCATGCATTCGTGTATGAAATATATCACATTCATATTCAGTCATTCATTGTTTCAAACATTCCCATTCGCAATGCCATTCAAACACATTTATAGTCCCATTTTCATTTATCATCGGACTTTGGTCCGACATTCAACAAACATGTTGAGAAACATTTATTTCTCCAAATTCATATTCAAGGAACACTTCAATATCACATTCATAAATCAAAATCTTTGAACCTTCATGTTCAGAATCAGTACAAACAATCCACATTCAGAACATAATTTCACCAAATTTCACATTCAAGGAACACTTCAATATCACATTCATAAATCGGAATCTTCGGACCTTCATGTCTGGAATCATTACAAACAATCTACATTTAGAACATAATTTCACCAAATTTCACATTTAAGGAACACTTCAATATCACATTTATAAATCCGAATCTTCGGACCTTCATGTCCGGAATCAATACAAACAATCCACATTCAGAACATTATATATAATAGACAAATTATGAAGTGAGATCATCTAGGTTACTCACAGTACGCTCCAGATAGCTATTGCCTTGAAGTCTCGGTAATGTCTGGATGGTGGCGCTCAATGTGCTCCTCTATATCATACAATACATACACATATCACTATTTTGCACACTTATACATGCACTCATTTATTCACATATCTGTATACAAAATACGTACAATGCATGGACAATCCCGGGTTCCTTATCATTATTCTTGTCACAATATTAATTCATATATCAATCCTCAATTGATCAATCCAGATTTGTCTTAAAACATACTTTCAGGTCCAATTTGCATGATTATTCTCATCAGGAAAGTGAAGTAATTTGATAACATTTTCTTCTAGAAAATTGTTCTCCCATATCTTAAGTTTCTAATAATACCAAGATCATACAATTTGATTCAGTATTTCAGAAGTTATACTCAATATGCTACAGACTGAGTAAATTTGAAATTTTGGCTAGTGCATGATGATGCACTCAAAGTTGTACAACTTATATCTCTCAATTAAAGTATCCAAAAATTACAAACGTTATACCAATTGAAAACTAAGAGAATAATCTACAACTTTTGTGAAGACAACTTTGTCTGGTTCGGCCTAAATCAATATAGTTTATTTGATAACAATAGGACATGATTTCTGTCTCGGGTAGTGTTACAGCCTAAGCCAAGACTCAATTTCAAGCTAAATTTCAAGACCTTTAAAGATAGAATTCAAATTCAATTTCTTCATAAAAATTGTAGCCAAATGTCTCTAGTTCAATTTAAATTAAGAATCATCTCATTGGAAAATCTACAGGTCAATATATAGATAAAATACCGAAGCATGATCAATGAAATCATTCCAGTTAACAATATTCCAACACACTCACCATTTTCATCCTAAATTTATCACTCAATCTTTTCTGAATGGATTCAGATGTTCATATATTTTGGTGGAGATGAAGAAAATTGTGTTATGAGTCTATTGGTTCAAGTCTTATGTCAGTTGAATGTCAGAAGAAGAAGTTATAACAAAAAAAAATAAACGATGTTCAGAGAAAACACTACAACTAACATATTCCAGCAATTCTTCCTCACCAATATCACAAGCATTTTAGTCCAATTCAAGTATCATTCTCATACCATTTAACATGCCTTAAAGCTTAGATTGTTACTTACCTATTAGGCTTCCAATCCAACACAAAACATCAGAATAAACCAAATCTCTATGCAAGCAAAATCAACATAGACTTATGGTGAAAGCAAGGTGATTTTCTGACAGCAATATGAAGTCATAATCAACTAGTTTTCTTGGCAATTTGGTGAAGGATTTAGGTGTGATTTTCATGCAGAACTTTAGCTAGGGTTAAGAACAAAATACAAAGAAGAGTTGGAGCAATTTCAGTGGAGAAAGGTGAGGGAAACAACAGAAACTTTGCTGTTGGAATTTGCTCCATCACCATGCTAGGTGTCAACTTGTAAACTCACCATATATCTTAAGGCATGCTAGCCATTTGTTCAACAATTATGCTGCCACTAATCCACTCATTATGCTGCCATTTGTCACCCTTTAATCAATTCACATGTCACTCCAAGATTGGTTCACTTGTCATTTAATTACTAGTCCATTTGTTACACATTTAACTATATCAAATGTTACTCAATTATAGGTTAAATCATCCAAATTTTTCATGTACCAATTTATCCTATCACTTGGCATTTTTCTTAGTCCAAATGTACATTTTAATCTATCAATTTTTCAATCCATAACATTTAATTCCAAATTTTCTAATTGAAATCTAATCATACCAAAATTCAAGACATATTAAAACACAATTCACATCATGATTACTTAACATTTTTCATACCCCGGGATAAGTCAATGAATGCATATACAATCATTTTAATGTGCAAAAATTCAATTTTCAAGTGTATATGTATGCCACATTATGCATAAGCATGAAACACCCTTTCTAATTTCTCATTTACCTTACTTGTACACTATTTTAGACTTATCATGATTAACAGGATGTTATATGCTTGACAGATAATAAAAGGGTCAAGGATTAGAATTGAATAGGTGCTTAATTAAAAATAATTTATTGTGGAAATCATTTCATACAACAGGATATTTTGAATAGAAAATATAATTTTTTATAATTTTACTCACATTGAAAATATTTGTATTATTTTATATTATCAATTTTTTAAAACGTACTTTTTATCAATTTTATGTTAAATTATTTTAAATTATGGTGAAATTATTATTATACAATTAAATTAATTCATCATCATCGTCAACAACAACATTTCAGTAGAAATCTCTCTAAGATGAGGGGTACAAGGAGGTCCAGAAGTATGCAGTCTTACCCTGAATTAATAGAGGGGTTGCTTCTGATAGAATCATAGCAAAAAGAGAAAAAAAGAAAAAAAAACATTTTGAGAACTATTTGAAGAAAATAAAAGTCAAATTTTCAAAGAAATAACTGCATAAAAATAACAATAAGATAAGATAAGAATAAAGAAATTCAAAATTAAAATTAAAGTAATTAAAAATAAAATGGAGGAAATAATAATAAATAATAAAATACAAATAAAAGAAGTAAAGTAAATAAAAATAAAAGATAAAATAAGTAAATAAATAAACAAAAAAAGACAAATAAATAAATAAAACAAATAAGCGATTGAAAAAGAGAAAAAATATTTAACTAAAAAGACTAAAGGGAATGTATTACTGATAAAAGTGTTTAGACTAATAAGAATCAAAGGAAAATATTCAAAAGACATATGAAAAAGAGAATGAACTCTATATGTAAGATCATTTATTAGTATCCAAGTTCGTCAAAGTTTTCTATTCAGTAAAAGGTTATTGGTAAGTTTTAACAAAACTATATCATTTGTGATCACCTTCTCCCAATTCTTCTTAAGCATTCATTTTTTCTCTTATAGTCTTTAAATATAATCTTCTCACATCTTTTTATTGGGTGTCAAGATGTCTCATTTTAATATATTTGAACTACCTAAGCCTTGTCTCCTTTAATTTACTATCAATATTAGTCACCCTTAAGTTGTCTCTTATCACTAAATTCCTAACCTTATCACTTCTTATAAGGTTACACATCCAACAAAACATCCTTAACTCTACCGCCATTAACTTATGATTATGTGCTTGTTTGAAGATTATGTACTTATTTGATGAGTCAACACTCTACCTTATAGAACATGGTTGACCTAATTACTAAATGGTAGAATTTACCTTTTAGCTTGAGTGATATCTTCTTATTACATAAAACTTCTGATACACCCCTTCATTAAAACCATCTTGATTTAAAACAGTGAGTTATGTCTTCATTGATCTCGCCATTGTTTTAGATGATGGATTCAAGGTACTTAAAACAATATTTATGTGGTATAACTTCTTAGTCAATCTTTATCTCCACAACGGATGTCACCCTATGGCTAAAAAGTACACTGTAAATACTCAACCTTAATCCTACTCAATTTAAAGCTCTTCGTATAACATATCCTCCAAAGTTTTAGCTTGACATTAACACCTTTTTTTTGTCTGATCCTCTAAAATAATGTCATCAGCAAACAGTACACACAAAGGCACATCCTTTTGAATATTTTTTGTGAAGTCATCCATCACTATTGCAAACAAGAAGGGAATCAACAAGGATCTTTGGCATAGCTCAATATCGATAGAAAAATGTTATGTATCTCCTCATGTGGTTCTTACTCTAGTCTTAACACTTTCATACATATCCCTAATAACCTATATATAGGTTATAGAAACTCCTTTAACTTCTAAACATCTTCGCATGACTTCCCTAGATACTTATCGTAAGCCTTCTCTAAGTCAGTGAAAATTATGTGTAAGTCTCACCGTCCTTTACAGTATAAAACCAAATTAGTTTTCGAGATGCGTGCATTCTTTTTCACTCTCTTCTCAATCACCCTCTCTTATAACTTCATGATATGACTAAGTAGTTTGATGTTTCTATAATTTTTACAACTTTGGATGCCCCCTTTGTTCTTGTATAAGGAATTAGTATACTAAGTCTTTACTTATCGGACATTTTGGTGGATTTGAAGATCACATCAAAAAGCTTAGCGAACCAAGTTAGACCCTCCTTTTCTAGGCTCTTCCACATCTCTATGGTTAGCTTATCAGGTCCTATTGCTATTCCACTCTTTATCTTCCTCAAAGTTCTTTTTTTTGGACTTGTCGACAACAAGTGAAATTACGATATGTCTCAGACGTGCTAATATTACTTAAAGAGATGTTATCATCTCCACCTTCATTAAAAAAGACTATAGAAATATCTTTGTCATTTTCTCTTGATGTCCTTTTTTTCATGAGTACCCTCCTACTTCATCCTTCATATAACAAACTTAATCCAGGTATCTCGCTTTTTGTTTCCTAATTAGCTTAAATATATCTTTCTCTTTATCTTTAGTTTTGAATCATTGCTATAATTTCTCGTAAGCTTTGCTTTTGGCTTCTAGGACTATCTTCTTCACCTTTTCTTTGTCAGTTTATAACTTTCTCTATTAACTACCATTTTTAAATCTGTGATGCTATTCAACAGAGCTATATAAATAACTTTCTTAATCTTCACCTTTTCTTGTACATCATCATTCCACCGCTAAGACTTCATCTTACTACCCCTAACTCCTTTATAAACGACTAAAATCTTCTTAGCTGCATTCTTTAAAAGAAATATTGCTCTCTCCCACTTCTGGTTAATATCTCCTTCTAGTTTTTTTAATCTAGATATTACTTTGCCCTTAAATTATTCCACAGTAAGCTCTTTTAGATTCTACCAAATTAATCCATCAAGTTTTCAAAATAATTTAATATATGTTTTGTAACACCCCACTCCCGCAATGACTCAAACCCGACATTGTGGGTGATATCTGAGTCCGTGCCCTGCTGGGGTGGCACGTTAAAGCACTCAATCATTCAAAAGTCAGTACAAATTTTTTTTGAAATCACAACACAATATGTAGAAATCGATACTCAAATTGGGCCCACAACACATTTATAAACATTTTCAGTTAACACCATTTTTAATAACCATTCGGGCCCTTTCACAAATACAAAATACTTGAGTCATTTCAAAATACAAATTTACACAAAATTTTGCGGAATATACAATTTAATACAAAATAGAGAAATACAATGCAGAGGCGAACTGATCCCGACCTCTATTCTTCACTTGAAAGCTGTAGGTATACTCCCGTTGGCCCAATGGGGTATTCTTCAGATCCTGAAAAATATTTGCAAATTTTGGGTGAGTTTTGCGAACTCAGCGAGTGACCATCATCGATGGCTCACTCAGTCATATAACATATAATTCACACATCTCACTTTATTTCACATTTCACATTCAATACACTTAATCATTCATATATACATATGCAATGCACATGAGACTCACTTTCCATTTGTTACTTTGTTGTGACCGAGTGCCTGAACTGTCTCATATAGGGCTCATTAAGCGTTAACGCGTCTTAGGGGTAGGAGAGCCCTCTGGGTATGCACTACTTCCCTTCGAGCTCGAGGCTCTTTTTCACTCGTTGAACTTTAAGCTCTGATCGGTGGCTACTTTGGTCACAACTCCCATTATGTTTCATGCATTCGTGAAATGAAATGCATCACTCATATTTGCATACTCTTATTCAATCACATTCACTTATCATCGGACTGTAGTCCGGCATTCAACATATAGTTGAAAATATACACTTTCACTTACATGCAATTGCGCATTTAGAAAACATTTAGCAATCACTTCAAATAGCACTTCAATATCCAAATCAAAACATCATAAACATTGGACCTCCTATCCGGAAACCAATCACATTGCATTTACAAAATCATGCACTAGGAAAATAATACAAAAATTCAAATAACAAACAATGAAGTGAGACCATCTTGGTCCACTCACAATACGCTCCAAAATATCAGTTGCTTCCAAATTCTGGATACGACTGTATGCAGATGTTTAACCTGCACTTCACAATTTATGTAATATACTATTCACTCTCATTACAAAACTCATTTATGCCCAAATAATTATATGGGCTATGTACAATGCATGTTCAATGACAA
>JAOTAX010000008.1:12574600-12587846 GCA_025629825.1 Erythroxylum guanchezii
ACAATACTTTTTCTTCCAATTATGCCCTTAATGATTGAGAATTGTCCCATTTGTCCTTCCATTTATGCCTTATGTCTCTTCTACTTAAGTGTCTTGCCAACAGTACCCTTAAACATTCTAACATAATACTTTCCTCCAGAAAATGTCCCCCTATTATCTTAAGTTTCTAATGCTTCCAAAATCATTCAATTTGGTTTAGTGATTCAAAAGATATACTTCAAATATTTTTGGACTACTCTTGTCTAAAACAGTACACTATACACAACTTCCACCTGAAATTTAAACATTTTAGAGACTGAATTAGATTCCAATTTCTTCATACCATTTGTGGTTCTATGTCTCTAGTTTACCACAAAATAAAAATCATCTCATTTAGTATATCACGATTCTAGATGTTCTTCTTCTATATGATTTTGTGGCTGAGTTAAGTATCTTGCTTAACTTTTAATGCAATATTGTTTACTTATATACTCAATATTGGCTTGTTAACACTTATCATATTGAATGTACTAAATTTTTATGTGCCCTTTGGCAGTTGCCTACTTATCCTGCTGCAGTGTTTCTTGTTGATAATGACGGTGAAGGGATAAGTCTGGTTCTTTACTTCAAGATTTCTGACAATTATGAAAAAGGAATCTCTCCCCATTTTTTGGATAGTATTCAGGTAAATTTCAGCCAATTCCAGGATAGCTTTCAGGTGTCATGCACTTCCACTTACTTCAGCAGCATATATAGCCCTTTTCTAGTTCTTTCTGTGGTTTTGGTGCAACAGTATAACTTGAAGCTTGTGTCTATTTTTTTAATTCAACAGGCTGTTGGTTCAATAGATTGTTGAATCAAAGGTGCAGAGTCGCTTTCTCTCGCAATCATGACCTCATGAGGTGGTACCTATAAACTTGATTAAAATCCTTCGGATATGAGATGAATCAGTTCAGACCGACTAGTGCTTGCCTTAGGTTTATGTAGTCATCACTGTACAAAATGAATGCTTGGATGTATTGGCATTAAATCTCGAGGATTTTATATGAACTTAACTTTATATTCTCATGTTGAGTTATAGTCAGTTATCTTTTGGTTGATATCAAATGCTAGTTTGCTGAAAAAGTTGTTTGATGCAACAGAAATTGATAGATGATGTGATGGAAAAAGTTAGATGGTTTGCAAAAGAGTCAATTGTTCCATTTAGAGAGAGGCTAAAGATCATGATTGGGTTATTTAATCCTGAGGATCTCAACTTGAGCTCTACTGAAAGGAAGCTTGTAAGTGCATATAATGAAAAACCAGTCCTTTCCCGCCCACAGCATGAGTTTTACCAGGTGAAGTATAATATATCATCTTCTTTAACACTGATAATGATCCAATTTAGTAAAATATATGTAAATATATTGTACTCTGAGCCTCTTATCCTAAATCTGCATGCTGACAATGTTTGCAGAGACTTTTAAATGGTAGTGTATCCAATCCAATCCTATTTTGGTTATGATTTGCTGATGCAGGGGGCAAATCTCGTGGAGATTGATCTAGATATTCATCGCTTCAGCTACATAGCTAGGAAGTGACTGGAGTCATTTAGAGATCGGTTGAAGAATGGGATACTTGACTTGGGATTAACGATCCAGGTAAATCTTGACTTGGTTTATTATTAAGCCATAAATGTGATGCATAGCATTTATCTTATTGATAGGCACACAAACCAAAAGAGCTTCCAGAGCAAGTGTTGTGCTGTCTGAGACTAAACAAGATCGATTTCGTGGACAACGGGCAGATACCTACACTTATGACCCTCAAAGACGACTGACTCATAATCAAATCACTCACTTGAACGATATGTCTATTCTCTTCTGTATCCCATTTCTCCCTTTCTGCTTATATAACAATGATAATGACAAAGAAAACATTATATTGCATGTTACATATAAGACCTACTTGGGAGTTTCAACCAAGGTTCAAATAACTCAAAACCTGATTAATAATGGGGATTCTATGGCCACTTTCTTGTTCTTAGTATTCGTAGTATAAGTGGTTCCATATTCTTCTTTCCTTTTTTGGTAAGTTGAGGAATAAAATTAATTGAAAAGGAGAGCAATACGATATCTGCCCTAGATTTATTTAAACCTTTTCTCTTTTTTTCTTCCCTCAAAAACAAAAAAAGGCACTTGGTTATTTACGATACATAGAATATTCCAGACTATAGCACGTGAGTCTGGTGAGTGTCCGTTGCTCCATACGCAGCATTTAGCTTATTTAGACTTATCTTCTACGACGCCATCTCCCTCATCTTCTTCCCTCGTCCATGCACTCACATTTTCGTCACATCCCCTTCGTCTTCAAGAACCACCTTGCCCGTCAGGTTGATGTCTGGATATCTCTTCTGTAGTTCGTAGAACATCTCCCATGTAGCGTCTTCTTGTGATTCTCTTTGCCAATGTACGAGTATCTGCGTTACAGCCCGATTATTCCTCTTGACCATCCTTCATCCCCAAATGGCAACTTGAATCTTTTCCACGTCCTTCACTGCCGTGGGTAATTGACTTGATATGGACGTACGTTCCGAAACTAAACTATGCAATTGAGAAACGTGGAAGGTAGGATAAATGGACACTCCTTCAGGAAATCCCAACGTATACGATACTTTGTTCACCTTCTTCACAATAGGGAAGGGACCATAATACAGAGGTGCTAGTTTCTGGTTAACCCGACGTTGAACTGAGCGTTGCCTATAGGGTTGAAGCTTCACAAATACCCATTGCCCTTCTTCAAATTCCTTATCTGAATGCTTTTTATCAGCCTGCAACTTTATCCTCTGTGTTGCCCTGTTCAGGTGAAATTTAACAATTTGTAACTTGCTTCCCTCTCCTGAAACATTTGATCCATTCCCGCATCCTTGGAATCTCCGGCCACATATGGCACGTACAAAGGAGGTGGATGCCCGTAAAGGACTTCAAAAGGGATCGTATTTATGGTCGAGTGGTACGAAGTATTATACCACCATTCTACCATGGTAAGCCATCTCGTCCACTTCTGTAGCGTATCGCTGCAAAAACACCTTAAGTATGTCTCAAGTGTTTTATTCACTGCTTCTGACTGCTCATCTGTCTGCGGGTGATATGCAGTCGAAGGCTGTAGCTTCACATTCTGTAATCTGAACATCTCCTGCCAGAATTTGATTAAAAATAATGGATCCCTATCAGTAATAATCCATACAAGCATTTTATGCAATTTAAAAATGTAGTCCATAAAGACTTGCGCCACCTCCGAAGCTGTGTAAGGATGTTTATTTGCCACAAAGTGCACATACTTACTGAACCTATCCATAATCGCAAAGATCGACGATTTCCCATGAGACGGTGGCAACACTTCTATGAAGTCCATTATGACTTCCTTCCATCAACCCCCTGGCACCTGTAAAGGCCGTAATAACCTTGGAGAAGCTGCATGATCATACTTATTCCTTTGATAGACCACACAATTCTTGATATGGTTTCTAACATCCCTGGCCATTTGTTTCCAGTGGAAGAGACTTTGGACTCGTTTAAGCGTTGCTGTCAGCCCCGAAAGCCCCCCTTCTGGACTGTCATGCTCCAGTTTAATTATTTTCTCCCGAAGATCTTTGTTACAGCTCACTACAATTCTACCCTTCCACCTCAACATTCCATGTTTCCATTCGTAATTTCCCATAGGAATCTCGGTAGTTTCTAACCTTTTGATGAGGTCCTTGATCATCTTATCCTCCTCCCAACCTTCTTGGATTTCATCCAACATGGTTGCTTGGATTTGTGATATAGCCATTGTAAGTAGTTGGACGCTGGAGACACGGGACAATGCATCGGCATCCAAGTTCTCCTTTTCGCTTTTGTAAGTGACCTCAAAGTCGTACCTAATCAGCTTCGGTAACCAGTTTTGTTAGAAGGGTGTGGATATCCTTTGCTCCAAAAGGTATTTCAAGCTTCGGTAATCAGTTTGTACGCGGAAGTATATACCACTTAAATAGTGGTGCCACTATTTTACCACTTTGATTATGGCCAAGAATTCTTTTTCATACGTCGATAGTCCTTGATGTTTTTAAGCCAATGCCTTGCTCATGTAAGCTATAGGTCGACTCTCCTATTGCAAAATTGCTCCGATCCCCTTGTCACACGCATCCACCTCAATCACAAATATTTTAGTGAAGTCAGGTAACGCCAGTATCGGGGCTGTCTTCAACCTTTCCTTTAGCTGTTCAAACGCCTCCTGTTATTCTTCCTTCCATTCCCAACTCCTTGCTTCATGTTTCTTCAACATCATATTGAGAGGTTTCGTCAGTACCCCATAATGTTTGATGAACCTTTTGTAATAACCCGTCAACCCCAGAAACCCCCAAAGCTCCTTCAACGTATGCGATTGGGGCCATTGCTAAATAGTCTCTATCTTCTAAATGTCCATGGCTACACCCTTCTCGGATATGGAATCTCCCAAGTAATCGACTTGTCTAGCCCCAAATGTACATTTACTTCCCCTCACAAACAATTGTTGTTGTTGCAATGCCTCTAGGATCAGTCGAAGATGTTTTAAATGTTGCTGGAAGTCGAAGCTGTACACAGGAAGATCATCAAAAAAGACAAGCAAAAATTGTCGAAGGAAAGATTTAAATACATCGTTCATGAGGCTTTGGAAGGTTGAGGGCGCGTTCGTGAGGTTGAATGGCATCACCCAGAACTCAAATTGTCCTTTGTGAGTTCTAAAAGTTGTTTTCGATATATCCTCTTCCTTCATCCTTATTTGATGATACCCTGACCGTAGATCCAGCTTCGAATACCAGCTAGACCCTTTCAATTCCTCCAGCAGCTCTTCTATAAGTGGAATCGGGAATTTACTCTTTGTCGTATGCTTGTTTAATTCCCTATAGTCGATACACATACTCCAAGAGTTTTCCTTCTTCCTTACTAGGATCACCAGCGAAGCATACAGAATAACGCTCTTCCTTATGAATCGTTGCTTAGCCAACTCTTGCACCGTGTGCTCTATCGCATCCTTCTGTTCTCCCGAATATTGATATGGCCTAACGTTGATGGTTTCCACTCCAGATTTAAGATTTATTGCATGGTCATAGGCTCTATTTGGTGGCAAACTCTTTGGTTCCAAGAAAATCTCCCCATACTCTGCTAATAGTCCTTCCAATTCATCTCTAATATGAGCATCTTCGTTGATTCCCATCCTTTGCATTTGGAGTTCTATTGGACCTGTTAGTCTCAACATAAATAGCATACCTTGGCTAGTGTTTTTGATAACCCTATGGAAGTTCTTACCCGACACCTCTTTGGCTAGCATTTCTGGTTTTCCCGTTAACTTCACTATCTTCCCTTCCCACTGGAACTCCATTGTGCGCTTCTTGAAGTTGCACAATACATCATCCATTGTGCTCAACCACTGGACTCCTAGCACCATGTCACAACCTCCTAATTTGATGATTAAAGATTCTGTCCCGAACTGTACTCCTTGCATTTTCCACATGAACCTTCTGCATACCTGCTTGCACTCCAGCTTCAGTCCTCCTCCCACGGTAATGCTTATGGGCTTGATGTTGTCTACCTCCACCTTTTCTTTCCGTATCACTCTCTCATCCAGAAAGTTGTGCGTGCTCCCACTATCTACTAATATGTGGAGGAGCCTCTTTCGGCGACTCCCCACAACTCGTAATTGTTTGTAATCAGTTTGATCCTTCAGACCCTACATGGCCTCCAATGAAATGTTAGGATTGAGGGGAGCCCTGTCTTCCGGTTCTTCATTTCCCATTTCCTCTTCCTCCTGCTCCTCATCTTCCACCATATAAAGTTGAAATTGTCCCTTCCAACATCGATGGCCCGAAGTATATTTCTCGTCGCACCAGAAGCACAACCCCTTAGCTCTTTTCTCATCGAAATCCTTGCTGCCAGACGTTCTACTATTACGAAGGCCCTTGTAAGCAGTGTTTCTGTTGCTTTGGCTTCCTGGGATAGGCAACAATCCCACCTCCGAATGCGGTTTTGATAGGAACATGGTATGGTTGTTTTCTCTGTGAAGGCTAGATCCTCCTCCATCTATACTCCCTATCCTGCCACCTTTTTCGAAGTACACTAGGACGCTGGCTGCCATGATCGCCTCTTGTTTGCGTGCCCACGTATACGCTTGGTGTAAGGTTTGTGGATCCTTCATTTTAACCGTCAATCCCAACTCCAGTTTGAGCCCCTTAAGGGAAAATTCCACTAAATAATCCTTCGGTAGAATAAGTTTATTGGAATACCTATCAAATAGGGCGCAGTACTCCAACATCGACCCTTGCTGTTGTAATTCCTTTAAGTCACCTATTGGATCTTCAAAAACATTTTCATCAAAACGTTGTCGGGCGAGAGAGATGAACTCCTCCCACTTCATGTTGGTGCTCTCTTTCTGATTCCAAATCGTCAGTTGATACTATTCGAGAGCTACACCCTCCATGTGAAGAGAAGCAAGTCTTATCTTCATCTCCTCAGGTGTTTGCTCCATTGTACAAATTGGTCACGCCGATAGCTCCAGTTCCTCACCCCAGTGCCGTCAAATGTCGGGAAGTTTGTCTTATTGGCCCTCATCAATAACGTACCCCGTCCGCCATCTTCAACACTTCTCACCGGCGTCTCTGACTCGTCTTTATCTATCTTTTGCATGAGTTGTTGAAACATGGAATTGATTTCACTGATTTCTTTTTCATGTCGAGACTGAGCCTCTATCATACTTTTGATACTGTCCTCCAACCGATGAGTTTTAGCGCCTCACATACTCTCTGCCATACTTAGTCCGAGGAACGTAAGCTCTGATACCAGATGTTACATTATTACGCTACTTCCTTATTAACGTCACAATTCCTTGTAAGGAATGATTGATCCCGCGGAATAAGAGGGACCTACAGACACACACAGAGAGAGAGAGAGGAGAGAAACTAGAAATTCATTCATTCATTGGCTGTCCTTCCCTTTTTGTTACAACGGGTGTAAGGAATGATTGATCACGCGGAATAAGAGGGACGCACACAGAGAGAGAGAGAGAGAGGAGAGAAACTAGAAATTCATTCATTCATTGGCTGTCCTTCCCTTTTTGTTACAACAGATATATCTACGATACATAGAATATTACAGACTATAGCACGTGAGCCTTGTGAGTGTCCGTTGCTCCATACGTAGCGTTTAGCTTATTTAGACTTATCTTCTACAACACCGTCTCCCTCATCTTCTTCCCGCATCCATGCACTCACGTTTTCGTCACATAGTTCAAAGTTGGTTTCTTTATAACTATTATTGAAGCTTTAGTCAAATGATTCAATTGAAGCGCACCCTCAAATTTGGCATTTAGGGTTTCGATTGGAACCCAATTGCCATTGGTATTATCACTATCATTGTAATCATGGTAATGAAGTTTTATTATAACTTTTTTTAATTTTAAACTGATTTGTTAAACCATAACAGTTTGCATTTGAGGAGAATGAAGATAAATAATGGATTCACCAACAAAAGAAAAAAAAAAGTTTTAAAAGTTAAAGATGCAGAACATTGAAATAAAATGCTTTCTGCAATGCGTCTGAGGACCCTATTGCTGTAAAAGTTTGAAGACGTATACTATATACTGTGATTTTTGTTATTTCTTGAGTTAACGCATGATCAAAATCAGAATTTCCGGTCCTCTTTTTGGGTAGACAAATGGGCACCACTCTCCTACATCTAATTCTCGAATTCCTATGCAATTAGTCCATTCACTCTCTTGAATTCATCAGCTTTTTGTTTCAGGTACAATTAGGGGCTACATAAGAAAAAAGTAGAATCAGGGGCCGATCAAAGATTAATTGCAGCCTTATGTCAGCTACAAGCTGTGTTTCCACTCCTTCAATCCTGTGATCCTGGGTCAAGTTAGTTGCAAGTCTGCGCCAGCAATACTTGGTTTCCACTCCTTTGAATCCTTGCACTAGATATCTGCAAAACCAAGATACAACTGATGAATAGACCAACTTCTGACATGTTCTCTTTTGCAGAATCATTAGACTCCAGATTGTTCAAGTTCAATCGAATAGGAGAAATCTGGGATAATATGAATGCAATATGACTTTACAAGATTTAATATCAGTTAGCATGGAAGTAGTTCGTTTCAAGTGCCTTCATCCACCCTTGACGTGCGGGCTGTGTGAGGTATCTTGTTCTCATTCCTTTGCAGGAGTGCATCAATCGTGGTTTGATTGATGAATCTCATTCGACTGTGCCAGTATAGGTCCTGAAATTTTAATTTTCTCTCTTGTATTGGCATGCCCCTAAAAATTTAAAACCAGCCCGTAAGTCTCAACTGATATATGGAATTCCAGCAACTCTGCTTATCAAATTTAAAAGTCAGGCTATGGCATACCCTAATCAGACCACTTCTTACATGGATTGGTAAATCAGTTGCTGGATCATAAGAGTGACATAAACTAGGCGCATTGAATGCATCAGGCAGATCGTGCTGTTCTTCTGGCTCCTGCACTGCATCAGAGTTGCATGCTGCTCCTTTCTTTAAGCCAAAGGAACTGTTGTTCGCAAAGTTGAATTTGGATGAGTCTAACTCACTAAGTTGGCTTTCTGATACTGATTGAGTATAGGATAATGCAGATCTTGCATCCTCTGCTCTCCATTTTGCCCATGCAAAGCCAGTTGATGCTGTGAGTTCTGGGCCGGTGAAATTAAGGTGGCTTTTTGCCACCTGGGAAGGTTCTTCAATTTTGTCAACTGAGGAACTTGGTTCTCTATGCACACCTTTTCCATTGTTCATACGTGCATCACTGTAACCAGTCCTATTTCGATGCTGACGATTGTCTTTAGTTGCCTGCATAAACAAGATCAATATATTGGAAACTAGTTCCCCTTCATAGCACTACGTAGGAGAAAAGAGAGAAAGAAAGCCCAGGATAGAGTGTGTGTTAGAGAGAGAGAGAGATCACCAATGTATTCCTATTGAAACTGGTATGCCGTTGCATAGTCCTATGGACCCTTGTGGGCTTCCTTGATGCACCTGTTTCCCGCAATCTATGATCAGCCTTTCTCCTGCAGAGGTACTAAGAGACTTTCAGAAATGAATAATCAGAGGACCAAACCACTCTCAATTTTGAAACATATAGAATAAAAAAGCCTACCTTAGTGCTTCTTCTCGATATTTAACATCCATTTCCTTATTAGGTGGATACTGGGGCAAAGTTGAAGGATCACAAGCATATGGTGTCGTGCTGAAGTACTGAAAATGACAAAAGAGAATAATAGAATAAAGTGAACAGATGAAAAAGGACAAAGTAAACGGATGACAACAATTGCTATGATATCAAAGAAATTTGCACAAACATCCAAAATTTGAAATTTCGTTAATATCATGATCCAAGAAAAATGGGGGAGGCGTGCATCATTGAAACCATGGAGAAAAAGAAGGTGAACACATTAACTGATATCTTTAAAAATGGTAGTATCTATATTCAACTTGAGGGAAACAGTAGTGGATTAAACTCTAATTTGTGTTACCTTAGACATAAGTGCGGAGGAGGCAGTCCCACGCTTTTCCGGCTCTATGGAAAGTAAAGTTTCTATCAAATCTACAGCAGTTATGGGTAAATCTTTACACCTCTCTCGAAGGGATGTCTCATAACAGTGTTGGGGTCTAAACATGGTTGCATTTGGAAGCTCAGACTGATTCCAGTACCCATCAGGAGGAGAACCACAAAGCTTGAAGACTTTGTGCAGTTGTTCAACCTTGAGAAAAATGTGAACACCAAGTAAATGAGAGGCTTGAAGCAAACAAAATGAAGAAACTCTGCCTTGGATATTAAAGAGTGGCATCAAAGAACTTCAGAAATGTGCTTGTGCCTTCATTCAACTTTCACCCCCTCTTTATATCCAGTAACAGGTGAATAACATACAGCTACACTAACGGAATTACTATGTTGCATCCTATGTGTCATTTTATATCTAAGTCTGCATTATTGACATTACAATGGTCATGAAGTATAAATCAAGGAATGCTCAAAAGATCTAATTCCTATGTGTTTGTAATAGAGATATGAAGCCTTTAGTACATGTAATTGCAGAAGACAACATTTGTATTTCTTTTCTATTTCCTTATTCTATCACCTTCCATGAGCAATCCAAGACACAAATACTACGTGGGCTTAGCTCAAGGTAATGCAGTATCTCTATGGGACGCAATTACCTCAGTTCTCCCTTTGAGGAGAGGCTTTCCCAAGTAAATTTCTGCAAGTACACAGCCTACACTCCATAGATCCACTGCTACACCATAACTTGTAGAGCCCATCAAGAGTTCAGGAGGACGATACCACAATGTCACCACACGACTGGTTAGTTGTTGCTTATTCCTCAAGTTAAGAACGTTTGCCAACCCAAAGTCTCCTATTTTCAGAATTCCTTCATTGTTTATTAAAACATTGGCTGCTTTTATGTCCCGATGTATCACACCTCGTATGTGGCAGTGCTCAATTCCACATAACAGTTGCTTCATGTAACACTTGACCTACACAAGAAATCAACCTAAAATTTGGATGGCAGAGCAGAGAAGGAAAGAAACAGAGAACACGTGCACAAGTTGAATTCATGGAATTACTGACCTGCGACTCACTAAAACTAATTTCTGGAGAAGAGGATAGCCCAGCAAGATCATGCTCCATGTATTCAAATACAAGGTATATAGAACTTGACAGGCGAGAAGTAATTATTCCCTCCAAACTCATTATGTTTGGGTGGTCAAGCCTGCGAAGAATCATTATTTCACGGGCCATAAATCTAATGCTCTCTGCTTGAAGGTTGTCAAAGCGGACCTTCTTCAGGGCAAACATCTTCCCAGTTTCAACTTCACGAGCTCGGAACACACTGCTGTATGTTCCTTGACCGATCTAAATGAAATGGAGCAGGTCAATATATATATGGACAGAAAGGAAAATAGATTTTGTAATCAACAAAAACTTCTGGAGGGACTTAAAAGTCGTGCAATTTGTAAGCAATTTATCCTGAGTCCGGTTACCAACATTTCATCATGAATGCCTTCATGCTCACATGGGTAAGAGTCGCATAAAGGAGAAAGATCGAGATTGCTGCCTCTGTGTACTCGAGAGTGCCATTCTCCAATGATGGTACATGATATAATTTCAATAAGAAGATCGCCAATCGAATCATAAAAATACCAACTACATCTGAATTCCTTGATCACCCTAGTCCTTTTCAGAAGTACAAGAACACTGCTCCCTAATCGAAGATAAATCATGAAACACAACTACCTCTTTTTTGGCTAATTCCAGCTGATTTTTTGTCTGTTGGAATATAACCACTCGATAAAAGATCATTTCGAATTACCTGCACGCTGCAGTTTGCACATGATTAAGAATGACCAACAAACACAGCTACGACAACCAACATTCACGCGACAACCTTGGGATTATTCCGAAAGATACGCATATCCTCCTCTGAAACATCTCCGTTTATAACACGAAGATGACAACTTGGAGATACTTATGCGTGCAATTACGACGATCTCAATCCCACCAAAATACTCTAGAATTCCATTTAAAACCCATCTCACAAATATAAAAGCAATCCATCAAACAATGGAATTCTTGGTGCTACAACCAATAAAACTGAAGTAACTAATAAAAATGCTTATTACCTTTTCTAATTTCTCATAAGCATCGGCACAGAGAGGCACCCAACCCTGAATGGCTTCACCGGCGGCGGTGGTGAGCCAAGAAGGCCACCCTGCAGCAACGTATTCAGCCTCAACATTCCTCCTTGAAATACCTAATTTGAAGCTAAGAGACCCGCTCCTTCCACTAAAGCTCCCTTTCCTTGACCGTTTGCAATTCTGAGACTTGCCATGTTCATGACCATAGCTTTTCTGTCCACCATTTTCCTGATCGTTACTATAATCATCCCTTTTATCGTGCTTACACCAATCTGTTCTATCCTTCCTTTGTCTGCTTTCAACATCTATAGACCCAAATGGTTTTTTCAACGAAAAGGCCGAGAATTGACGATCAATGACGGCCAATGTTGATTGTGGTGGCGATGGTCCATGTGACTGCTCGGAAACAGGGGAGGCAGCGGCCACCGAGACGGTTTGCTTGGAGTTGACGCAACCCATTAACCCGAATCTAGGATCCGACCCAGATTGGGAAAATGGGTCTAGGTTGGATTTGATTACTTTCACATTACCTCAAGATTCGGTTTTGTCATAGTTGGTCACTTGAAAAACAGCAAAAATTTGGAGAAAAAAGGAAATTTGAGTATTTTTGGGGTGCTTTGTAGAGAGTTTGGGGCCTCTGGTGTAAGGCGCGACTTGCGGAGGATCTTTGTCTATGTTCAATGCTGTGGAAAATGGGGTCCGAGATCAAAGGGTAAGAAGAGAGGAAGTTGGTCATGGTCGTGGGTCCGAGAATTTGGTTCATCTTCTTTCTAGGAGACGAAGTGAAAGAGAAGAATGCGCGTCTTGTCTGTATGGTATTGGGTTCCTTAATCCTTATCTCTGGCGTTTCTTTTTTTTGCAAAAATCAGAGAGACAATGCAAAGGCAAAGAAGGTGACATGTACAAGTTAAGGGGTGTTCTGTTATTACATCTTTAATTTCTGTGTCAGTTGAAAAACTTATGATTGAGAGAGAGAGAGTGTGTGTCCTTATGATGGTTGCAGGCCAACTGCCAACAACAGCCACACTGCACCCTCTCCAGAAAGCTTCTTGATTGTGTAAATGGCTAACATCTCTTTCAGTTAATATAGATTGATGATGCGATCATGAATGATAAATTATAATTACAGCAAATTCTACCATTCATATGCAAACCCTTTATCCAAAAACAATTAAATCTTTGATCTGCTTTTCTTTTGCTTCTTTTTCCTTGGGGATAGAGCAAGTCTGGATAAGGTTAGATTCAGCAGAATTTTGATGAATAGTTTGTAGTTGGTTGGGATACCACGACCAAACAATGACATACTATCCTTCTCAGGTTGATAGGAACTCAACCAAGATAGAAAGTTTATTTCTTAAACAATACCCTAAACTGTTGATTGGTCTACATCAGAGGTAAATTTGCATCAAGCATGGTTCTCTTCAGGACAATTGTTTAATGTTTAAGAGCTTATGTTGCTTCTGTTCCGTCACCTTGCTTGTTCCACAACTGCCTGTATGGTTGCTGTCTCCGGTAGCTGGAGACGGAACGGAACAGAATCTCCGGAGACGGAACGGAACAAAAA
>JAOTAX010000008.1:12587946-12598852 GCA_025629825.1 Erythroxylum guanchezii
ATAATAATAATAATAATAATAATAATAATAAAACATTTGCTTTTATGGGAGGAGGGGTATTTCTGGAAGTTACTTATATGTTTTGTCTCGGAGACGGGGACAAAAGTTTTTGTCCTTCATTTTTGAGAGGAACAAAAAATTTTGTCCCCGTCATCCGGAGACGGTGGACAAAAAATTGGAGACACCAACCAAACATTATCGGACACAGGATTATTTTGTCCTGTCATCTGTCCCTGTCTCCGGAGACATCAACCATACAGGGGGCAAGAAAACGAGAACAAGACCCTAAACACTGTATAAGTAAGCTTCTTAGTTTGAATAAGAAAAGTGTTGCAACTTCACACGGGATCTGTCATTATGAATTTATGTTTGCAATCTGTGGGTTCTTACGTTTTCTGCCATACCAGTAGAAACCTGCCAAATTGGATCTTCTTTTATTACTATGAATCGATATCTGCCTCAGAAATCGTTGTTTTTCTCAGTTTTTACCATAAATAGATGCAGTTGGAGTAATTGTTGTTCAAAGACATACACTTCCTGAATCTGACACGTAATGCTGCAAACGAAACGGACTGAAGAACAAATGAAGTTTCGCAACGGAGATTTTTAGGGTCTCTTATGTACTAGTTCTGGAGTTTTTGCTAAAACAACCTTTTAATTATTTTCAGATTAATTAAAGGATAACAATAACTCTTTAATTAAGACTGTTATGATATGAGACCTTTCCACTTGGAAGTAGGTTTATTTTGAGATTTTCTTCAAAAAACTAAAGCCTGATTTAAATGATAAAGCTGTTCTATATAATCGTACCTAAAAGCACTTTCATTCTAAGAAGTGTAATACTTTCTTCTTAAATGTGATTTTTATACGATTCATAAACACTAGAAATACAGTAACATGAAGAGCAGAGCACTATTAATGTGTTAATAATACTTTGCTTGTCTTGAGTTACTAGGCCAATCTTTTATTACTTGTTCTAAATTCTGACAACCTTGTCTGCAATCTGTTTGTTGCTATCAAGAACTGACTCTTTCCCTGAATACATCATACACAATCACCAAAGAAAATTAAAAGCAAAGCCAACCCAAAGCAAAATTTTGGCTGCCAAACATAGCAGTATCATGATTAGCCGAGCTTAAACTATATTATTTTTCTGGAGTTTAAGCATAAAACAAAAGGATAAGATAAAAGAACTTGAATCAAAAGCCAGACATTAGTACATGTCATTGCACATAATTGTGAGCAGCGCAGTCATATACATCACACTAAGAGATCTATGTGACACGGGGAGAGAATCTATAATAAATACACACCCTCTATCAAAATGCTAACAAATACAGGTTAACTATTCACTAATGTCTATGTTTCCAAAGATTAAGATATATAAGAAGAAAAAGAAAAATATGAACATTATTCTTGCAACTTCAAAATAACCCATTTCCTTTCTCCGAGTTTCACACACTGTACCTTTGTTAGTTGGCTGGAAGCATCATTGTGGTAGCCTGCGAGCTTATCAGTAAAGCGCTTTATACTGTGATTTCCTCTTCTTTGAGCCGTAGAAGTATTGGTCTCTGGTCATTATTTCCGAAGTCCATACCTTTAAGCATGGAATGCTTTGCAGCAACCACCTTCTGAGGATTAGACTGCAGTGCACTATTACTCGCCATAGTGTGGCTACTATTTCTTGCAGCTGGGACGTCGTGATTGTGCTTCCCCTCATACGTAGTTATGACAGCTTTGGGGTCTCCTGCAGCCCTTTCAACATGCTTACGTACATTGCAGCCAGCACTAGTGCACTTGTAATAGCTCCTGCATATGATCAGTGCATCAGAATAGTCCTCAGTGAAACTAAGCAAGTTCAATTTTCAAAATTTTTGAGGCAGTCCATCATATATACTTCAAAAGGAAGATTAAAAAGTAGACAGAAAAAAGATTATCTTGAGACTGCCGACTTTTTTACAACTAAATTGTGGGAAACTGCTTTGAGCATCTTTGTAAGTTAACCGCAGTTATAGGTCTAAGGTAACAGCATTCAGAAAATTAGTTGCAGAAGAAAGCCCTACGCCATATCAAAAGAAGATCTGAAGTCGAAAATTTACAAGCCTATGAAAAATAAGTTGTTCTGTTAGGGAGTAATACGAACCTAATAAGGTCTCACCTTTTTCACCTTAGTATTGCAAGACACAAGTCAAATACTGGAGTTGCTATGTTCAATTGGACAAATGAATACCGAAGGTCACGTGAAAAAGGAAAAAAAATAATTAAAAGCCCAAATGCTAGCTAGGAGACTCGATCCAAACGAATGCCAATTTTTACTCTTTGATGACCAGAAGCCATAGTTGAGCTTCATTGTTCCCAAACATCTATAACCAAGAGCGGTAGGTTTCTTCTTTGATCTGACAATCACCTGACTTTGAATGAAGACTAATTCAGAATTAACTATTAATGAGGTCAATTATCTAGAGCATACATATCATGAGTGTAAATCTTTTATACCAATTTCAAACCAGAAAATTCCCATGTAGAAACTTGATTTCTGCCTCCCAAGACTTAGGTAGAATAGGAGCAAACACGATTTATGTAGTTGTTATTTACTCTAATCTAACATTAGCTACGACTTCTAGGATCTCTAGCCCCCACCTCAAAAATCAAGATTTGAGAAGAATACAACCAAACAGACGAGTACGGATTAGCTACCTTGGATGAGGATTCCCTTTGACCACCTTTTGGCCATATTTGCGCCACCTATAGCCATCATCCAAAAGATCAACTTCACTTCTTGTTTGGACTATGATCTTTGGTTCAGTCACAGTCTTATGTGGTAAAGCTACATCAGGGACCCCAATATCCGTGTGCCTGCACCTAGAAAGATAGTTCTCAAGATCACGACAAACAAAGAAAGAAATGATCATGAAAAAACGAAGGTTTTTAAATTGCCTTCTCTTTGGGTTTGGCTCATCGTTGTCCCCCTCATCTTCTCTTGTTGCTGCATCACCTGCTTCTTCACTGTCACTTGATCCAGGTACTTCTGTTGGATCAGCCTGGATTGATTCCTGATCCCTTCCAACCACTGCATGAGTGGGTCCCTCACTCAAGTTGTTAATACTAACAGCTTGCGTATGTGAACCAAGGTCAGTCTTAGCCTGAGAATTTAAACCCCCATTTTGGTCACTGTTGTCTTTTCCGCGCTTAGTAGGCTGAGGCAGCTCATGGTTGTGTTGCCCTTTGTAGATAATCTCTGTTATCTGGCCATCACTAGAACGCTCAACCTTCTTTTTCACAGGGCAATTTGGATGTGTACATTTGTAGTAGCTTCGAGGATATTCACTACCCTTAATTGGTTTCTGCCCATATTTGCGCCAGTTGTAGCCATCATCACTAGGCTTGTCAACAACGAGAGGAGGCTGGTATTTCTTATCAGACACTGAGAACTCTGATGATTCAACCACAGTATTTTCATGCTGAGAGGTAGATGGAGGCATTTGTTGCTGTACAGCTTCCATCGGTAAATAAGATGGATGTTGTGTCAATGACTCGTTTGGTGCAGCCACTGATGGTGGTTCATATTGTGCTTGCATATGCATATGTGATTGGGAAGATAGTGCAGCTTGAGCTGTAACCTGTGCCAAGGCCTGCCGGTGGGACATCCCAAAGGGACTCTGCACATAGATACAGGAAAAATTTTATAACTATCCAGTATAACTTAATTATAGACTACAATGGTGTTAAGTACCACCTTGCCACTCACTGAATTATTTGTAAGAACATACAGTTTGTCACAGACAATAGGCCTTTGGATATCATATTATGCATTTTATATACAAGCATTATATCTTTCCACCAGATCTGGGTAAAAAAAATTATTTCAGCTTACTATTATATTGACAGTGTAAACATAAATCATAAGCACAGTTTAGTTTCCCACCAAATTGGAAACCCAAGTGAATTGTTCTCTTAAAACCTTACCCCAACTCTTCCTAATCTAAGAATAAACCAAAGTGCTCTGCCGGAGGAGATTTAACTGAAAACAATATTCATGCCAAATATTAAAGCTACACTATCTGCAAATCTCAGACAGCTATAATAACAGAAAGAAAAAATGAAGTACATCAAAAGTTGGATGTTTAGGGCATAATGTTCCATACAAGGGCAAATGGTTGGATAATCAGCCGACCTCACATTTGAGGTATGGGCCAAGTGAAATATATAAGACTTGGAAGTCCAGTTTCTGCATGCAGAAATGCCTAACAATTTTTTTTTTCCCAATAGGTTAAAACCATTCAAAATGAAAGCGGGTCTAGCACCATTCAGACATATTTATATTTCAAAAGACCTACTGTATACTTCCTAAGTCAAGCATAGAACTGATCAACTACATTCAAGCTACTCTACAAGTTAACACAACCTAAACTTTTTATCCAAAAACAAAGGAACAATCACCCAAATTTTATTTCTCAATTTGAACCAAAAGCAAGCACATCACCCAAATTTTATTTCTCAATTTGAACCAAAAGCAAGCACCTCCAGGTTGTAAAGAATCCTGTACATCATAGCAAGTTCTGAAAATTTTCTGACCATAGAAAGTATATACACAGGCAAAAGTTCAAATATACATTTACCACAATAGAGCACGAAAACATCATGGCAAAGAACAAACAAAGGGAAACCATACAATTCGTATGCAGATCGAGCAGTAGACTCACCTGAGGAGAAAAGAAACCGGGCGAGTTAAGCAAACCAGAAGGGCTCAACCCAGGAGGGACAGTAAAGAGTGGAGACCGAGCTACAAGCAAATTCATTGGCCTACTATGCTTAAACCCGAAATTACTTTTATTCTCTGATCCATATCCATCGTCTTTCACCGATGAACCACCGACGTTACTTGGCATCGAGTTTTCAACTAAAAAACTTGGTCTAGAAATTGGAGACATAGCACCAGCGAGTAGTTGAGAGAAAGAGCCATCAGGGTAATTGTCAGAAAAGAAACTGGAGACCAAAGTCAAGGGACCAGGACTGAGACCGCCGGTAAATAGGGCATCGATGGAAGGCCTTGGCGGCAAAGTTAAGCTTGGACGTGGTGGCGCCGTAACTCTAGTATTCGCTGTAGTAGCTGTGGACCCATGTTTCTCTGCCATTTGGAAACTGTAAAAAGAGCAAAGAACAAACAGACCAATCTGTTCAAAATATCAGTTCTGTGCTCTGCGTCTGAAAAGATTCAATCTTTACACCGAATTGAACTCTGGGCAGAGCTATGCTAGAGAAAGGAGAGAACTTTTTGGTGTCTTATAACTTTATTTGGGTTTATCTTTTAACTGGGTTCTCTCTCTATCAAAGTGTCGTGGCTAGTTTCGTGCTGCCTTGAAGTTGTGGAAAGTCCACGCATAAAAATGGACAATCCCAATTTTCTCTCCTAAACAACCTCCCCCAGGTCTCCATTATTTATTGTTTTTTTAATAAATAATTTAAGTATTAATTTCAAAATATTTTTATGTTAAATTTAAGTCTTTTGCAAGTGTCTCGTAATTAAAAAGTTCTCAAAATTTCCTTAATTTTATAATTATAATCTAAATTTTAAAAAATAATAATTAAATTCTCAATTTTACATATTTTTATTAACACTTATTGACGTGATTAATCACATATACAAATTTAATTTGTATAGCTTGCTTCTAAGGGCAAAGAATAGCATCAAAAATCATGTCAAATGACAACTGGAGCTAAAAGTTAAATCTTTTTGTTGGCATTTCTATTCTATCTTGACTCCTGCCCCGAAAAAACGGCCGGCACCAAATATACCCGACCCGACCGTTGACTGTTTGATTTCTCAAGTTCATGTACATAAAAAGCTCCTTTAGCCTTCAAGATCATGCATCAATTCACTGTTCTTGTCCCTACGGCGCCGACTAGGTGATAATGTAGAATCGATCAGCCCAGCCGACTAAAAAGGTTTAATTGGAATTATTACATAATTATTTATTAGAATTTGATAAAAGGGACCCACGTGGACAGAAAAAGATCGCAATCAACGGTGCTGTGCGTCCTTAATGGTGACGACGATGATGTCATGTGCGAAGGAGGACAGTTGCTATCCATCCTTGATTGGTTTATGATTCAGTTCTCGATGGGTCCACCACCAATTTCACATTTATATATCTCCAACCCCACAACTACCAAAGCTAAGACTTTGGCACATCACATTTGCCGGTCCTGTAATCCTACGACTTTGATTTCGTGACGGACTGTTGCCCTTTTCCTCTTTTGAAAATTCTGAATTTGAATTTTATTCATTAAAACAGACACAAGGGTTGATAATGTAATTTACCCTCTTTTATGCAATCCCTGCCTTCACCTATGTATGTGTTTGTAAGGATATGAACAATGTTGTACAGACTATTTACGTTAGCTGTGGGGGGTCGTTGTCTTAATTAGCAGGTAGAACGTGTGTCCGAGTAGTATTCAACCTCAGTTTGTCAACAACGGTGGTTGACATAAAAGAAGAAGAGTGGAGGCCACCAGCAAGGCAAAGCAAAGCAAGTTGATGATATTAAAATCCATATTAAATTGGGAAAGGACTTGTACGCGAAAAGGACGAGGATTGCCTTTTTCCGTGTTTCAGAATTTACCCTTCTCTGTACAGTGTGTATGCAGAACAATCAACCAGAACGCAAATTCACGTAAAGGATAGAACATAGAAGCAAGAGAAAAGCCAATCCGCTCTACCTAATGCCATAGTCAGCACCAAGACGATTACATTACGGTTGCAGTAAATTGTGGTAACGTACGGTTGGAACCGTATTACAGTGACATTGCAGTTGCCTTCCCGTTTCTTGTGATTTGTGAATGCAGCAGACAGGGAAGTAAATGCGGACACAAGAACCCCATGCGTAAATCAGTTCCTGACACGTATACGGAAGTGTTAGTGCAGCGGGTAAGGCTTGAGCTTTTATTATATGAGGTAAAAGCTACCTCAATAAGGATGGCCATTTCTGCGTTTCAAGTATGGCTGGACTGTAAATTCAGTATAGTGCATTCCTTGAAGAATTACTGAAATTGCCTGAAAGGGGTTTCTGGAGGATTGTAATGTTATGCATTGTGTCTCTGTCCTTGAAAATGAGCCTATGTTTAAGCACTACTATATGTATTTATATATATTACAAAAATGTTAGCCCGATGACATTTGGTGGAGGAGATACTTGGTTTTAGCCGGAGAGGAGAAGAGTGAACATTGAAATACTGGGTCTCCCATCATGGATAAATCCATATACAAAATTAATTGCTACTTAGTTATAATTATCATGACAATTAATAGTTAAAAAATGTGTTTCCAATTAAAAAAAAGGTGAAAATTTTCTCTAAGGGAAAAATAATTGTTTTTTTTTTTGACTTTATGAAAAATAAAATAAAATAAATAAAAATATGATTATATTTATGGGACTTCCTCATGATATTTCAAAATTGGTATTAAAGTAATTTTTTATTTACATTTTGGTCATAAGGTGAGGAAGGTTGTTGAAAATGTCTTAAAAGTTGGATTGAAAATAGAGATGAGATGTTGTATTAGGCTCTTATAAAATTGATATATAATAAATAAAAATAAAATTATAACAATAAGTAAAATTATAATAAAAATAAAATATTTATTAATGTATAACTAATAAATAATAATAATTCAATCTAAGATTGAACAATTATTCTCTTTTAATAATTCATGTATATTAAGTATATTAAGATTCTTAAAATAATTACGTCTTCAGATGTACATGAATTGGTAAAAGTGATAAAATGAGAGCAAAAGAATAAAAGCCATTTTTTTAATCAAAAAAGTTGAAATTTAATTTAAAAAGAGACTTTTAAATAAAAAATATACAGTGTATGAAAATTAGCGGATTTACAAAAATCGGTCAATTTTTAATTCTTATATTATTAAGATAAATCAAACTGAAAAATTAGTTAATTTAAAATTTTTATAATTTAATCGATTTAAAATTTTTACAATTAAACTAATGAATCAGTTTGAATTTTTAGTCGAATATACTAAATCTTTCCATTGGGATACTTATTATAATCAAACCATCTCTGAAAAGGGGATTTACCCAAAGAGTAGATTTACCCAAAGAGTAAAGACTAAAGAGTACGTTTATACGAGTGCATGTTAATAAAGTATGGGTTATTCGATTTATGACCATGAAGGGTCAATATTAATGTTAATGATGCATACGTCTCATCTAGCTCTTGGATGCTTAGAAAAGATGTATCATCTAGAAACTTACTATTACTTTTCAAGTATCACAGACCCTTCTACGCATAAGTTGCGTCACGTTGAGAGTTAGATGAAAACACATATATGTAGACATCTACTAAATTTTGCATGATTTCTTTCCTTTTCATTTTTTCTCAAAATTTTTAAGGTCATATAATATCATCAATCAAGTATTTAATTTTGTTTCAGACATGTTCAGTAATGCATTGTAATAAATGCTAATGAAAAATTGAACCTATTTCAATGAAACTTAACTTTATTTAGTAGCTTCAATCATCTCTGATAGTTTTGACATAGGTTCTTCTACTTCTTTATGTTTGCATTGATTCTAAATTGAGTTGTATAACCTTTTGTATTAGAAAGATAATAACCTGGAGAAAACATGTAAAATAAAAAAGGAGCGGAAAAGAATGAAAGAAAAGTGAGAGAGAACCGTGAAAAAAATAGAGAAAGAATAGTAGCAAGTAAGGAGAACATGAGAAGAAAAAACTGAACAGATATTTCAGTTGGGTGTTTAAACTTTGGAAGAAAAGTTCACGCTCTGTGATGCATTTTGCTTGCTCTTCAACCTTCCCTTACCCACCCTATTTTGCTTCTTGCTTCCTACTCCAATACCTATCTGTCTTTGCTAATCTTAAGGGCATTTTCGGCATCAACTTATTGCAATACGTAGTACAGACCTTATTATATATCTATAATTAAATATAAAAGGATTAAAAACGAAGATAATGCAGAATACCTGATTTCGGTTCCATATCTAATTTCGATGTCGTTTTCAAACTTTAAATGATTACAAATCCCCCATGACTTTTACAGAAAGTGTTTTTCGACATGTGGTTTAGGTCTTTCTATAGTTTTCTCAATACATAAGCTCTTTTAACAGGTCAGAAAATACTTGCTTACGATTGATATGATCAACTGTAGGAGACCTTAACCTTTATATAACTTCTATATCGGATTTCCCCATCACAAGGCCGATATGAGTTTAGTCCACACTAATTGAGATCTTTTTTTTACCCGAATTTTAACCTATTGATTTAGATCATTTATTGAGTCACTTTATTATCTTTATCTGGATTAAATTACGTAACTTAATTGATAATTTATTGAAAAACTAAAAAATGCAATTAATAGTTGTCCAACTTTATGGGAATGGACAAAATTATCTAACATTCTCCCCTTTGGACAAGCATTAATTACAGTTTTGACTCTAGTTTAAAAATAATTCGAAAACTCAGTTAAGTCACGCTATTGAATTAGTCGACTAGGTTTAAAAACAAAATATTTGATCCAAAGATAATGAAATCTATTATTCTGTCCTGCAAGGCTTTTGATATCGAAAAGTATCAAATGCATGTGTCAAGTATGATATAGATCCAATACAATCACGTATACCTAATACCTCACTAACATGAATGAGAAAATAGAATGTGGCAAACTCGGATGATACCATTATGATCTAAATTATATAATCTTCGTTTGTAGGTCTCGACTCTAACTTTATGCTAAACCGCATATACTAAACTGCATTAGAAAAATCATGTTTTCTCTCATTAAATGCTAAACAACATTAGAGAAAACTTGTTTCCTCTCACCAAACCTAAACTACATTAGAGAAAATCTTTATGTTCTCCAACTGAATGCTAAACTGCATTAGAAAACTTTTATGAGATTAAAAAACTTATATCCCCCTATGTCATGTCAAACTTCAGGGATATCCATTTAAAATTGTATACGTCTAAATGACATAGGCATAAGGTCAAACTGTGTATATGCCCAATGACCTTTAAATGCTTAAGATCGACACAAATATTAAGACTTTTATATGTATTATGACAATGTATAATTACACGTATTATTGTAGATAAATAATGATCATCTTTATTGATGAACCATCATACTGTCATAACACACCAAAATTTACAAATGTACATGGAACAAATTTAACGATCCGCTAATAACAGTGTTTAAGGACATCAAAAAACCCATACTATATACTTGTGTCGCAAACATAAGTGGCGAAGTCCTTTAGTTAAAGGATCGACTTATAGTTCCTCAGTCTTTAAATGCTCCAAACCTTAATGTCACCTTTTCATATCAACACCTTTATAGTCAAATAATTGACTTTTAAATGCCAAGACCTTGTGATATTCTTTGTTGATATTAAACAACACAGCAAGAAGATTACCACAGTAAAATCAAATGGGTCAGTCACAGACAACTCAGAAATTAAGTTTTCGAGTTAAACTGTCTGTGAAGCAGCCCCATAGCAAGCACTCTGCATGCATAATCGAGGAAGTTACCTGTGTTTACTTGACACACTTCTATGACATTATACCATCTGCAAACTTAAAACTATAACCTTAAGTGGACTTTCGATCATCTGAACATATAGCTAAATTTGAATCTAAATTTCCTACGAGGTTTAGTCTGTTGACTTTTCTATATGTCAACATATAATCCTTAATTCCCTTTAATATCTCAACGCTCACTAGACGGCATTCCAATGGTCTACAATTGGATTAACCAGATATTGACTTAACAGTAAAGCAGTGAATGCAATGTCCTACTGTAACATCCCGTCCCCAAAGGAAGGGTTCCAATGGGAGTTCTGAGTCACTGGTATGAGTATTCGAGGTTGATGGT
>JAOTAX010000008.1:12608666-12642595 GCA_025629825.1 Erythroxylum guanchezii
TTTTGAGTGATATGGGAATGATTTCAAATTGTTCCAAAATTGTTGTATTTTGTGGCTTTTGGATGATTTGAGTAATGATTATACGATTGGTATGAGATTTCGGGTCATGAATTGTGAAATGTTGATGGGAAGGCTTATAAAATGTGTCATGTGCATGACAAACAAGCTTTTGAAATGTGCCATTGGGCAATCCGTTTTCAAGTTGTGAAATGCATGTTATGTGGGTTTGGTTAGGTCCCTTAAGTATGTCAAGTGCACTTGTCAAAAGGCTTCTCCCGCCTACCCTCTAGTGGCATGAAGCTCCTTCAAGGACTCCCCTAAGTTCACGGCTACACAAGACCGCTATGCGAAAATGTGTAGTACGTTCTGTTTTTGGACCAACCCAAACCATTCTGATGTGTTATGTGTTCATGATGTGTGACAAGTTTCAATGAAGTCATGATTTATGATGTTTATGAATTTCTTGATAAGTTGTGAAGTTTGAAAATATGTGACATGGATTTCAATTTGAACTTTACAATGGAAATAAATACTTCAATGGTTTTTGTTTATTTCTTGGTTATAAACTTGTTACCCACAAGCGTTAAGCTCACCCCCTCTCATTCCCATCTCCAGGTGATGAGAAAGAGATCGGATGAAAGAAAGTCAAGGCAATTGTTTGTTTATGCATATGATGTATTGTTAAGTTGGATTAATGTAAAAACAAGACTTTAGACATATGTTGAGAATTATGAGATTTTGTATCCTTTGTATTTCGAATTTTTGATATTGATGATGTAATGTGGCTTGGAATGTCATTGAAGTTTGTAGAATTCTTAATTTATGACGTAAATGAAATATGGATTTGTCTATGGTTTTGAAATATGAATTGTGTATGGATGATGAGTTGAAAAATCTTGAGCATGAACCATTGTTATTTATATATATATATATACGTGAGATATTATGGAAAAGCAAGAGAGGATTTTTGGGTGATTGATAAGATGTTATTGAATATAAGAAATCATATGAATTGAGGTTGAGTGTTGGATGAATTCCAATTGGAAGTTGAATTGTTGTGAATGATGTTGTAATAGAAGAAGTGAAGTTGAGATGAATGTTAAGTTTTCATAAGGGTAAAATGTGTATGCTAATTCCCAAGGGAAAACTGTATCCATCTAGGTAGAATTAGCCAAAGTTGCCTTCATGAAAGTTATAGTTCATCTTTATAGCTTTCCAACGCTATAAAGTTTGTGATTTTTTGACCTCGGAGTTGAGAGATATGACCGTTTGAGTAGGGGATGTCGTGCAGGAAATTTCACCCGAAGGTTACACGGCCAGATCGTGTGAAATCACACAGGCCGTGTTTTTCTGGTGCGGGAGTGCCATTTTTACCCGAAGGTTACATGGCCTGACCGTGTGAAATCACACGGGCCGTGTAAAAATCACACAGACCGTGTAAAAATCACACGGACCGTGTGATTTCAGTGTAGAAGCTCCACTCTCACCCAAAGGTTACACGGCAAGACCGTGTTGGTTTACACAGTCCGTATTTGTGACCTTCATAACGACAGAATTTCAATTTTTGGTCTTCACTAAAGTTGTAGACCTAGAAGTATACTTTCTAACCGTCTAAAAACGAAGTCAATCCGACACCTATAGTGAGAGTTATGGCATTTGCGCCAAAGTATGTTCAATAGGAGTAAAGTCATGAACATATTGGATTCGTTTGGCCATAACTCCTTCGTCCGACCTCCAATTGAGGTGATTCTTGAAGCGTTAGATTCCTAACATGTTTGTCTACCTCTCCGTAGAAATTGATAGCTTTTGAAGTTAAATTCAAAAAGTTTGATAGAAAGGAAGTGAGGGGTCGGTTGGAAGAGCATAATTGGGCTACAAACATACTTGGGATTTTTTTTAAGCATATCTTGAGCTATAGAGCTCCGATTGAGATGGTTCTTGTTTCTAAATGAACTAGAGACTAAGAGCTACTATTTTGAAGAAGTCAATTGTAATTGTTGTGATTTCTTTGTGTTGGCTCGCCTTTGTGGCTTGAGATGTTATGAGAAAGATGTGGAACCGATGTGGCTTATGAGGGTTAAATGAATTAACCCTGTAGGGTAAGGCGTACATGTTGCATGATTCCGAAGAGTGTTGGACAAAAAAATAATAAGGAGTAATGACGAAGATCACGTTTCATGATTTCGCTTAAGAGTTTGGATTCCGGACTCAAGCGGGATCTAACATTTGTAGTATCAGAGCAAGGGTTGGGTTCCGGAAATGGGATCCAACACGAAAAGGCAGAAGAAGCACAGTAACACAGAGGAAGTGAAAAAGACAAAAGAAGCGGCAAAAGACAGAAGAAGTAAAAACACAGAAGAAGCATAGTAACACAGAAGAAGTGAAAAAAATAGAAGAAGCAGCAAAAGATAGAAGAAGTAAAAACATAAAAGAAGACGAAAACACAGAAGAAGCGTGGAAAACACAGAAGAAGTCGAAAACACAGAAGAAGTGCGGAAAACACAGAAGAAGTCGAAAATACAGAAGAGGCGCGAAAATCACAAAAGAAGTCGAAAACACAGAAGAAGCGCGAAAATCACAGAAGAAGAGAAAATCACAGACGATACAGAGTTGGAGATACTCTAGTACGTTAGACGGTTACTCAGTTGGAGTTAGTTACAGAACTCAACTGAATAACGGTTTCTACAAGAAACAAGAAGCACTTGGAGACGAAGGCTACAAATACAAGTTGTAGTCGAAGACTGAACAATCCTTTGAACTTGAGTTTTTGATCTTTAAGCTTTCAAGCTATTACTTAAATTGAAAAAGTTTGTATTCAGAGTGCGATACACGAGAGCAAATTATACTGTAACAAAAAGCTCGCAATATCTTTCTAGTGAGAGAAAGGAAAGGCTGAGAGCTTGAAGAGGCTAAGAAGTAAAAAGAATCCTTATGTAAGAGACCTGAAGAGGCTCTGTAAGAGAGGAAAGAATACTTGTAATTTTGGAGAAGTATAGTGAAATCTTAGACGAACTCTGAGGACTGGACGTAGCCCAAAATTTAAGGTGAACCAGTATAAAAATCACTGTGTCTACTTCTAACTCTCTACCTTAATTTCTATTGTTCTTGAACAAGTATATAGAAGTTATTTGCGATTTAACTACGTAGATATTCTTGTATAAACATTTTTTATATTCATTTAAGAATTTGAAAAAGTTCGTTTTCAAAGAAATATCAAAGGGGTTTGTATTTACGAAAAGAATACATAATTCAACCCCCTCTTCTTGTGCATTTTGTATATTGTACGTGAATTCTATAATAACACGTCATATATGACCTTTAACAAGGATTAGTTCTATCCTTTCAAACAATGGAATAGTACTATCATATTGGATGATAACGGAGAGTATTTTATTAAAGGTAGTGATTTAGTATAATTCCAAATGTATGATGGGATTATTAGAATATTAGATGTCTTATATATTCCTGAGCTTCAAAAGAATTGGATTTCCTTAGGTGCTCTTGATATATAAGTTTTTTGATGGTGATAAGCAACTAAAAGTGATAAAGGGTGTCATAACTATAATGAAAGGAAAATTATAGTATAGAATGTATGCCTTAATAAGTAAGATAATACTAAAATCGGTGGCTATACCTCTATAATTAGGGGAGAATAATGGTAGTACAAAGTTGTGGCATCGTAGATTGAGTCCCATAAGTGAGTAAAGACTTGAGATTTTGAGTAAAAAAAATTGTTGGATGGAGTTGTGGCTAAAAATATGAATTTATATGAGTCTTGTGTTCCGAGAAAACAATGCAGGTTAAAATTTACTTTTGGCATGCATAACTCAACTTGTATTCTTAATTATATTCACTCGAATTTATGAGGTCCAGCTCCTTGTCAATCCCATAAAGCATGAAGTTATTTTCTCATATTCATTGATGATTACTTAAGAAAAGTATAGAGTGCATTTTATGAAATTAAAGGATGAAGTATTTGAAAAGTTTAAGGAGTGGAAGACAATGTTTGAAAACGTACTAGAAGATAACTCAAGACATCAGAAGGAAAAATGACCTAAAAAATTGCAATAGACATGAGTTTTATAAGAAGGAAGGTATAATGAGACACTGCACTGTATGTCATATGCCACAATAAAATATAGTATAAAATGGATAAACTAAATACTCATACAGTGATTAAATGTTGGTCTTCCAAAGCAATTTTGGGTTAAATTTATTAATATTGTTACTTATTCAAGTGTAGTAAATTTTAAGACTCCTCAAAAGATTTGGTATGATACTCCTTATTAATATTCTAACTTGAGGATATTTGGTTTCCCTGCTTATGCTTATGTCAATGATTGCAAATTGGAGCCTAAAGCAATAAAGTGCGTATTTTTTGGGTATATTGTCGAATTAAAAGGGTATAGATTACGGTGTATGAAAAAGGATAGAGCTCCAAGATTTATGATTAGCAATGATGTTACTTTTAATGAATTTGTTATATTTGGACAAAGAGCCTGATGGATTTGAACTTCGAAATTCTTAAATTGATGTTCATAATGTCTTTGTTTTATCTTACTCTTGCATTCCTTTTCAAATAGTGGTGTATTCTCATCAATTAATTAATTAGCATCATATGTTTGTGTTTTAGCTTAAATAATAGATTTTCTCTGTATTGCATTATATATCAAAACTCATATTGCCTTATTTTTTGATTTGCTTGCTTTAATATATTAAAAATATAACAAAACTATTGAACAAGTGTATTATATTAAATATGAAATATTCTTTTTCGTAGGCCCTATATTGTGTTGAAGAGCATCGCTCATCCTTCTTCTTTGTAGTCTATAGTTGTTCGTTCATCCAGATAAGTCGTCCAACTAATGTATACCATATGTATTGCTTTAATAATACGATTCTGATGCGTTTGGGTTTTGCGTGAATGCAAAGGAGGTCTTGATTTTGTGTTGTTGTTTAGAATATTCTTATAATCATTTATGAGTTTTTATGTTCTTCTTTAATATAAGTATTTATTGTATGTGAAATGAGTTTGAGATCTTATGGATGATTTGAGGCATAATAACCCCTAGGACGGTATATAGGCTGGAAACTCATGATATAGCTCCCGTGAGACTTATCGGTGAAAAAATTCACAAGCCTAGGAGTCACATCAAGAACTTGCTTTCTTGATTCACAAGTGTAAACAATGTCACGTACCATAGTATTGAAATCAATTGTAGGTGATTAATTTAAACATAAATACTTCAACTTCAATGTGATTAATTCAAACATAAATACTTTAACTTCAATATGATTAATTCAAACTTAGTATTATCACAAGAAATTCATAGGTTTAATAGACATGACAGTTCTTTGCATAATAAACCCCTAGGATCATATAGAGGCTAGAAACCCATGATACAGCTCCCATGAGGCTTATTGGTAAAAAATTCCACAAGTCTAGGAGTCACAGCGAGAACTTTCTTTCTTAATTCACAGGTGTAAACAATGCTACATACTATAGTATTGAAAGCAATTATAGGTGATTAATTCAAACATAAATATTTCAACTTCAATGTGATTAATTCAAACTTAGTATTAACACAGGAAATTTATAGGTTTAATAGACATGACATTTCTTTGCATAATAAACCCTTAGGACAGTATATTGGTTGGAAACTCATGATGCAGCTCTCGGGAGGCTTATCGGTAAAAAATTCCAAGAGCCTAGGAGCACAGCGAGAACTTACTTTCTTAATTCACAGGTATAAACAATGCCACTTACCATAGTATTGAAATCAATTGTAGGTGATTAATTTAAACATAAATACTCCAACTTCAATGTGATTAATTCAAACATAAATACTTTAACTTCAATGTGATTAATTCAAACTTAGTATTATCACAAGAAATTTATATGTTTAATAGACATGACAGTTCTTTGCATAATAAACCCCTAGGACCTTATATAGGCTAGAAATCCATGATACAACTCCTATGAGGCTTATCGGTAAAAAATTCCACAGGTCTAGGAGACACAGCGAGAATTTGCTTTCTTGATTCACAGGTGTAAACAATGCTACGTACCATAGTATTGAAAGCAATTATAGGTGATTAATTCAAACATAAATATTTCAACTTCAATGTGATTAATTCAAACTTAGTATTAACACAGGAAATTTATAGGTTTAATATACATGACATTTCTTTGCATAATAAACCCCTAGGATGGTATATTGGTTGGAAACTCGTGATGTAGCTCTCGGGAGGCTTATCGGTGAAAAATTTCTCGAGCCTAACAGCACAGCGAGAACTTGCTTTCTTAATTCACAGGTATAAACAATGCCACTTACCATAGCATTGAAATCAATTGTAGGTGATTAATTCAAACATAAATACTTTAACTTCAATGTGATTAATTCAAACTTAGTATTAACACAAGAAATTCTTAGGTTTAATAGACAAGATAGTTCTTTGCATAATAAACTCCTAGGACGGTATATCGGATGGAAATTTGTGATGCAACTCCTGTGAGGCTTATCGATGGAAAATTTCACGAGCCTAGAAGTCACAGCGAGAACTTGCTTTCTTGATTCACATGTGTAAACAATGTCACGTACCATAATATTGAAATTCAATTGATTAATACTTAGGGGATGTTATGTAAAGTTTAAATGTTCTGTAAACTTAGGAGACATAAAGGATACTAACTATGAAATCACCTTTTTAAATTATCAGTTTTGCATAAATGTGTAATGTTGATAAATCTTGGATGTATAGACGATTAACACCTGATGGTTTCATTAATCTTGAGTTTGTTAAGGGGGTGAGGCTTTTATTCATTATGCATGTTCTCAACCTGCATATATGGATGGCCCAAAGATCAAATGTTCATGTACATATTGATGAAATGAATGGCCATTTATTGAGAAAAGGGTTTGTTCCAAATTATTTTGAGTGGACATGACATAGGGAGCCATTGATTTGTAGCACCTCAAAGAGTAATGAAGTAAACTCGTCAATAAAAGTGGATGAGTTTGAAGGAGGGATTGGATTTAGAGCAAATAATGTGGGTGCAGCTGAAAATCCTTATATGCAAATAGTTTATGATGCAGCCGATTATAACTTTCAGGAAAATATAGAAAATCTTGAAAAAGAACTAAACCCATATGCAAAACAAAGTTTTTGACTTACTACACTCAGCTGACCAAGAATTATGGCCAAATTGTGAGACAATGACTTAATTGTATTCAATTGCTCGGATATTGAACATAAAATTTGAAGGGCATATTTCTGATCGTAGTTTTGATAAAATTCTTGGATGATATAATGAATCATTGCCTCATGATTATACAATGGTTAATAATTTTTACAATATGAAGAAACTTATTAGGGGTCTTGGTTTGCCTGTTTAAAAAATTGATTGTTGCAAATTGGAATGTATGTTGTATTGGGGAGATGATATGGAATTACAAGAGTGCAAATTTTGTGGTCAATCTAGGTTCAAGCCTAGAAAGCATTATATGCAACAGAAATTAGTACCCTGGAAGCGGATGTATTATTTTCCACTAACTACGAGACTTCAAAGACTATATACTTCTGATGTTACTGCATCTTACATAAGATGACATAATGAACACGAATAGGAAGATGGAATAATGAGTTATCCATCGGATGCACTGGCATGGGAACATTTCAATAACACCCATTATGCGTTTGTAGCTGAAAGTCGAAATGTTAGGTTGGCATTGTCGACAGATGGGTTCCAACCTTTTGGTCAATCTAGGCAACAATATTCATCATGGTTAATCGTAATTACTCCTTATAATTTGCCTCCATGGATGTGTATGAATGAGACATATATGTTCTTAACAGTGATTGTGCTAGGGCCTACAAATCTAAAGCATAAAATTGATGTATTCTTATAATCATTGATATCTGAATTCCAACATCTTTGGGAATATGATGTGGAGACATATGATGTATCTCTAAAACAAAATTTTATGTTGAGAGTAGCTTTGATGTGGACTATTAGTGATTTCCGGCATATGTTATGTTGTCTGGATGGAGCACAACAAGAAAATTGGCCTGTCCTTATTGTGACAATGATTCTAATGCGTTATATCTTCCAAACGGAGGCTAAACATGTTAGTTTGACAACTACAAGAAATTTCTTCCTCTAGATCATCCATTTAGAACTCAATAAACAAAAGTTCATTAAGAATAGGATGGTACAAACACCTCCTCCCCCTCACAAAGCTAGTGAAGAGATATTGTAGGATATTGATAAATTAGGGTTGCTGAAAGTTACAGAATTTGAAGCTGACGAAGTTAATACAAGCATTAGTAAAAACTTTGGTTGGAGAAAACGAAGCATCTTTTGGGACTTGCCATATTGAAAAACTAATTTGATACGTCATAATCTAGATGTGATGCATATTGAAAAAAATATTTTTGACAATTTGTTCAATACCATAATGAACATTAAATGGAGGACAAAAGACAATGCAAAATCACGAGCTAATTTGAAACTTTTTTGTAGAAGGACTAAGTTAGATAAAGATCTTCGCATTAGTAAATATCCGAAATCATGTTACACTTTAGAAAAAAAATAAAAGAAAATTTTGTGTGAACAGTTGACAAGCCTAAAATTTCCCCATAGTTATGCTTCAAATTTGGCAAGGTGTGTGAACATAAGGAAGTACAAATTATTTGGGATGAAAAGTCGTGATTGTCATGTGTTTATGCAAAGGATAATTCCAATTACATTTCGGGGGTTGCTACCAAATAAGGTTTCGGAAGTTATAACATAATTAAGTTTGTTTTCAAAAGCTTAATATCATCTGAAATAAAGTTGGCTAAAATGGAAAAAACTAAAATGGGAAATTTCGGTAATTTTGTGCAAATTAGAATGGATTTTTCCTCCAAGCTTCTTTGACTATATGGAGCATCTACCTATGCATTTAGCATACGGGGCTAAACTTGCTAATCTAGTTCAATATCGATGGATGTATCCATTTGAGAGGTAATTATAGTAAATATTTAAATTAAAGTAATAACATGTTTTAATAATATAATTGCAATAATCCTATTCGCTAATGTAGGTATTTGCATCACTTGAAGAAAAATGTCAAAAGGCTAAAGTTGAAGGTTCGATATGTAATGTTTATTTAGTGGAGGAAGCAAGTACTGTTCACATTATTTTGAGCCACATGTGCATACAAGAGAAAGAAAAGTTTCTCGTAATGACGATGGGGGAGGAACAGGTGGTATTGATGGTAACTTATCCATTTTCAAATATCCTAGACGAACATATGGACGTTCAACAAGAATAATGTTAACAGAGGAAGAAATAGAGATTGCCCATGGATATATTTTGTTGAATTGTCAAGAAGTTCAACCTTTCGTACAGTAAGTTGAAATAATTGATTTTGAAATTGATTATTTGAGTTTTGAAATTTAGTATTATTCACAACTGAAATAAATAATAATGTTTTTAGATTATACGAGGAATGGTTACGTGAGCTAATGCCCAAGAAAACACAGGATGATATCAATAAAGAAGTTGGAAGACACTTTTTTCAATGGTTCGAGAAATATGTAAGTTTTCACTTACAATTATTGAAATGATTGAATTATAAGATTAAAGTGTTCAAAGGACATTATATTATTTAATATGATAATTTCTTTTGTGTAGGCCTTAGAAAATCCAATAGAGAACAAGTTCATATGCGATCTTACGAAAGAAACTTTGCAAACTGTTAAATCGTATCTGGCGTATTTCGTTAATAGATAAAAATATCATACAGAATATCACGGTTATAGGTATATTGATTAATCAATATATTAGAAGTCGACTAATGCAGATTTAAGTTATAAAAAAATATCTATCAAGACTGTGTAGTTAACACATTGGTCAATTATTATATTGATGTGGTCAACCGATATCCCAACACAATACACATTGATTGACTAATAGGCAACAATAATGACCAATGTTCTAATGACTAGAAAATCCATATATTTAATGCATATTAGTTGACCAATATGCAATAGTGGTCGATGAATGCATAATAACTAGTCATTGCCAACAATTAGTTCTTAGTTTTAATAGCTAGTTTAAGCCCAAAGACTATAATTTTATAGTTTTTCATTGTTTTTGACATGAAAAAATATTTGGATGTTTAATAAAGAAATTTCAAATATTTTTTTCGAAGACTTTGTGAGTAGTCATTATTGCATTTTAAATCTAGTGAGCCTCTATGTCATTAAAGTAATCAAGCAAGTTCTTTTGTGTTATAAATTCATTTGTAAATAAGGTTACACTTTACCTTGGAGAAAGATTGTAACGAAGAGTTACTCTTTACTCATAGAAAAACAAGATTATTCTATTAAGATTCTTCTTTTCCTTGTTGGAAGAAGAAACTTAGTGGATTTCTAAAAAGTGTCTTAAAGAGTGGATGTAAATAAAGGTCATTTGTTAAACCACTATAAATTACTTTATCTTTCTTCTTCCTTATATTCTTCAAATAATTATTCAATTGTGTAATTGATTCACATTAAGCTATTTCTTTATTTCATTATATATTGATCCTTATTTAATTAAATTCATTAGATAAAAAATAATTCTCTACAATTACTAACACCTAATTCTCCCTTCTCTTGGATGTCATTAAGGATTAATAAGTGGTATCAACGTAGGTTTCTTAAGCTCAGTTAGGTTTCGTCATCATCTTCTTATAGCCAAAAGGAATAAAAATACTAATAGAATCCCTTTCTTTGATAGTAATGACTATATCTTTTGGAAAACTATGATAATTTTTACTAATGGCTGATACTGTTTATTTATGGGAAATAGTTTTAAAAAAACTTTTTCCTATGAAATGCATAGATGATAAAAAGGTTCCTAAACTAAATGAAGAATGGATCCACAAGATAAGAAACTTATTTATTTAATAACAAGGCCATTCATATTTATTTTATGCATTAGGTAAGAAGTATTAATATGTAAAAGTGCTTGCAAAATTGGCATATATTTGAAGTCACAAATAAGGATATTGATCAAATTAAAGAAATTAAAGTAAGTATGCTAACTCATTGATATGAATTATTCAAATGTAACATGGAGAAAGTATATTAACCATGTGTATAAGATTCATTGATATTATTAGTGGACTCATAGTTCTTATAAGGATCTAAATTAATGTTGAAATAGTAAGAAAGTTACTTAGGTCACTTCCAAAGACTTAGGAAGTCAAAGTGATAGCAATATAAGAAATTAAGGACTTAACAACACTACTATTGGAAGAGCTCATTAATTCTCTCGTCACGAACAAAATGAGGCGTAAGGAGACATAAAAAGGATAACAAAACCAAAGAGAAAGATCCTAACATTCAAATTCCTAAAGGAGGAATCAAGTGAGAAGGACGAGACATCCTTAAATGGAAATGATGACAAAAACATTGCCATTATGACTAGAAAATTAAAAAAAAGTTAAGAAAAAGAACTTATTCAAAAGACAAAAAGTTCATGGAAAGGTAATGCTAATTTAAAATACAAATCTCCAACATTATTTTTTTAATATAGGAAATCAGACCACATGAAATCATAATGTCTTCTATCAAAGAAAATGAAAGAAATGACAAATGGAGAAGAGGGACAACAACAAGAAGATGGATTTTAAAGCATTAACTTGGGATAATATAAGTGATTCTAAAAGTGAATATTTAGAAGAAAAAATAGGTCACATGTGATTCATAGTCAAAGATGAAGACAAGGCTCTCTAACTCTAAATCTTATGATAGTAATAGTGATGTTAAATTGCCATATGATAAACTAAATGAAAGCACTAAAATTATAAGCATGGAAAGGAAGAAGCTATCTTTCAAACTCAAAATAGCTTAAAAGCATTTACATGCATGCATAAGTAAAAATAAAAAAAAATAAAAGTGAGCCACATAGCATCCAAAAGAATGGTCACTACAGAAAATGAAAATCTAGATGTAATAAAAATTGAGGATAAAAAATTGGAAAGGAGATCAATGCTCTCAAAGACTCCTTATCCAAATTTATTAAGGGAAGTAAAAAAAATATGAAGTATGTTATGAGCTCAAAAGAATTCTAGCAATAAGTATGAGATTAGATACATTTATGAGTGCATGAAACATCATAGTTATTTTTGTTAAGGAAAAATACATGCATATTATAATGAACCTGATAACGAGTCTCTCATTATAAAAAATGTGTATTGCTTTCTAAAATTGCAATTGCTCGTGAGTCTGATAATGAGTCTTTCATTGACTTGACAATAAGATCCAAAGTTGTCAATAGACAAATAATTTATTGAACTCATATGAAATGTGGCATCTCCCTTCACCAAACTCTAGAGCAAATATACTTTAGGGCTAAAAATATAGGACAATAATTTGGTCGAAGGATTTGTTTGAATAAAAAAGAATGGATTATTACAATATTACAATATTCGATAGTGAATCCCCAACTTTGGAGAAGAATTTGAGACTACTTGGTTATATGTATAGATCATGAGTCATGATATAAAAATGGAATATTTACAACATTTTTTCCCTTTTGCAGTTAAGTTTATCTTCAGCAGTAGACAACTAAAAAAACAACTTTGCCGAAAGAGAGAGTATACTGTTGGTTTATGTCTTATAGCCAATCGATTGGATGTAGTTTAGTGACAAAATAATTTAAAGACATTCTTTATCTTATATATTTTTAGATGTATATGATAAAGTCCATAGGAAAATGGACATTACAAATGAAATTATAATGAGATTATAATTACCATATTCATATTGCATTTATGTATTATCTATGAATTGTTGCTAGTCATTGTTCTATTAAGACTGGACAATAATAAAATGTAAAAAGATTAGCGCACTTTATGTTTTTCCTTATAAGGAAGTAGTTGATCTCATAGGTTAAAGTATAAAGATATTTAAATAAATATGTGGGTGCTTGTTAGAGAACAAATTCATTAAATTGACCTGATATGAAAATTCCATTTGGAACATTACTTGTATGCCTATGAAAATTCCCATTGTGATGATTATATAAGTGATCATTTGACTTGAAGTTTCCAAAGTTATTTTATATAGGAGTTACTATGTTTTGATACTATTTACAACCTATTTAATTATAGGTCATTCAGTCGGTGTTAATTGGATATAGCATGAACTATATGAAAGTAATTGTGTGGTCAAGATAGGATTTACATCTTAAAATAATTAAGGAGAATGTTTTGTTATTCTCGATTAATATTAATTCGGGAATCCTTGGCCAAGATAGAATGAAACTTTGTAAATAATTTATAAATGTCATTAATTAAATCAATAGATAATGACAGAAAACTAATATGATTGGACTAAAAAAGAGTAGACAATAATTTCATGCTCTGTCTAATTGAAACATTGTATAATGAAAAGATTTAATTATATGGAAAAATCATGCACGGAAAGATTAGTCAAAACTACTTTGATATTCTTAGATATTTGGGTGGTCATGATGCGTTGCTAGATATCAATCTTTATCTATGATTATAAATTGTTTAATTGGAGAATTAAAGATAAATTAAAAGGAATTTTAATTTATTTAATTTTAATTATGAATTATAATTATAATATATAATCATTGTCAACATATTTGGGAATCTAATAGGTCTCAGATAAAGAATAAGTTGAAGAAAGTAAAGATATTTTAATCAAGTTGAACTTGATTATAAAGTTTGAGAAATTTTATAATTAAATATGAAATATTTAAATAAGGATCAATGTGAAATATTAGATCTTATTTGAGTATAGTTGGTATTTAATTAGAATTATTTTTAATTTTAATTAAAGTTTATTTAAAATTAAAATTTAATTTTAATTAAATTACTAAAATGTTCAAGACCTATTATAAATAGGCTTAACCTTTATGGAGCTAGCACTTCTTGGTTACTCTCTCTAGAAGAATTAGATAATTCTTTCAACTTATTTTGTAAATACTATTAGAGATTGGACATTTATACGACTACGGTACTTAATATGGATCAATTTCATAAACAGTTCTTAGGATATGACAAGAAAATGATTAAGTTTCAGAATAAAATACTAATTAAGATTTATGCTTTAATTTATATATTAATCATTTTATAGAATTAAAGTAAATTTTATAATTATTCTGCTAAATTGGGATTGGATCCCGTCCCGATTTCGCATCATATACACCTAGTCGGTAATATTCGAATGACGACATTTAATAATCCCACAGGATCTATCCGGAAAACAGTTGTGCATACAGCAACAGAAATGACATATATCCCAGTTGGGTGCTTCTTGTTAAACCATCAACTGATGAATGCCATGTACTACCCCAGTTAGGCTCCAGTGACTAATCATCATCTGATCCAGCAGTTGCGAGTAACCATTTCAAACTTCCATAACTGGCTTACCGTCAGGAAATCAACTAACCAATCGACTTCGGAGCTCTCACAAGCAATGGCTTAAAAGAAACTAATAGACAAAAAGAAATAAAAAAACAGAAACTTGAGATAATGCCGGCTCACCTAATTCATTATTTGACAAAGAAAACCATTGCACATCCTATCAAACTGTAAAATTCCTATCACACTAAGCCAAATATGTTCGCAGCTTGCTGATGTTATTTGCAAGGCTACAATTAGAAAGTAAAACAAACTTCCATTGCAAAAGATGGTGAGTTTATGAAACCCTTTAGGATCTGATATTTTCGCTTCACTGGCACTGTATTAATCTTCTCAAGTACTAAATTACCTTGAGTAAAGTGGAGAAAACTAAAGCTGCATAAATTGCAAATGACAGAAACATATGTCTGCCAATATTTGATGGAGAGCTACTTTTGGTGGGCGAAGGTGCTGGGGTGACTGGCACTTCTTCAACATTTAAAGCCACTTTCATTCCGTTCCAGCAGTAGCATCCACTGCTCAGGAAGTAATATGGCCTTGCCTCTGTGAGCTGAGTCACATCCCGGCCACCACGGGTTATGTTGGCTATGAAGTTTTGATCATTGCAGTTTGTATAGCTAGTCTCATTGACCTCCAGAACATTGTACATATGCTTATCGAACACAAAAACTGCTCAATAACACAAAGTATTTAGAAGCCAAATAAAAAATTGATCTTAACTTACGTTGCAGATAGTGACTAATAGAAAAGCACAACAGGAATTACAGTAACCAGAATTGTTCTATTGATGTTTATCTATTCCAAGGTCCGTGAAGAGGATTTGGAGGTAGCAGTTTGGCAGTGCTTTTGCACACTCCAGGCCAAAAAGAAGAATAAAGAGACGGTTTTAACTTTTTCATTAGCAAATTTGCATATATCATTTGAAGGCAAACCATTTACTTTGTAAGCATTAAGGGTGTGCCTGCCAAAATGTTCAAAAACGAGTTATTGCATTAATGAATTCGCTACGTTCCGATGTCCATAATTCTGGATTTCATATCGTCGAACCAATCCATTAGATCCCTAAAAATTCTTAGCTATCTTCGGAAGAGATCACACAAGCAAATGACACCCTTATCCACTTCATAATTTAATTCCAAAAACCAAGTTGCTGTTTGTTCAATCAAAGAAATTGCCATCACAATCCTATCCAAACTCAAATCAAACGGGATCGTTTTTTTTCTCTCTTAAAAAAAAAAAGAGACTTGCCCTTATTAGGGATCCATAAACACAACTCAGATGTATAAATCCCTAGAAACGACTATACATAATGTGTGTGTGTCTACATATATATAGGGAGAGAGAGAGAGAGAGATTCACATACGCAGCCAATCACCAACATAGAAATGCTCTCGACTCGACCACTCAGTGTAGTTAAAGCCAGGTATCCATCCACGAGCTGATCCTACCTTATGCAGCGTACTCTCTGAAACATTCACCATCGCCATGATCACTACGACCACCGTCACCAAGCCCACAACTCCTTTCCTTCTTAAACCCTCCATATCTGTTTCTGTTCTGTCTCTCACTCTCTCGATATTGTCGCGAGCCTTAGATAATTAAAACCCTGGTGGTACTTGGAACTTCCTGATTAGCTCATTTACCTTCATGGTCTGGGTTGCTTTATAGTCGAAAACCATTGCCATCTTTGGCAAGCTGAGTTGGCAGATACGGTGTATGATAGATGCCAGTTTTCGGCATGTATTCTTGGCCGTCTCGCGTTGTGACACATAGTAGGATGAAACCAATCGACTCTAACTCTGAACATAACAAAACCAGAAGCGTTCTAGCCTCTAGGGGGTAAAAAAAAATAAAGAAGAAGAAAAAAGGTCGTTAGCTAGGCCATGGTACTGGAGTCCACCGAAAAGACATGAAACTGATTACTGATATGGGAAAGTACTTTAAAGTTCGGACTTCGGACAAAAGTGGAAGTTTTTGTGACAAAATGTGAATTGGGATTTGTTTGCATGTGAGCAGCCGCTGATAGGGCACGATCTTACAAATTTGCCTTTTCTGTTCTACTGGCAACGGTGTGCTTTACATTTTTCTAAAGTTGGACTACATTGATAAGGAGGGTCAGAAAATGGGATTTAAAAAGGTAAAAAGACAAGAAGGTTTATGTTATGTAGCTTAAATAATTTTAATATTTAATATTTAAATTTGTTGAAATTTTTTATAATTTTTAGTTTTTAAAAAATTCATTCTCTTATATATTTCTTAAAAAAATAAAAAGCATACTTAACAATAATAATATTATTTATTTATTTATTATTAACATAATAATTCAATCTAATTCTTAAATTGAAATCGAACCAATTAAATTATAATAAATTATTAATTTAACTCATGTTTAATTAGTTAAGTCAAGTATAGTATAGGAAGTGGGTCAATAATATGTAATTAGTCCATGTATGTTTTAATATTAAAAATAATTTTTAAAAAAATTCAAAATCATGAAGAGTTATTTTTATTAATTTTAAATTTAATTTGTTTTAAGTTACTTATATCACATAGAAGTACCATATCTTTTTACCTTAAATAAAATTTTGGTTAAATAATTTTTAGTTTTATCATATCTTTATTGAAACTTTTATGTTAAACCGCTGAGTTACGTTACCAAAAAAGAGGCTTTCGATTGGTCAGAATGCTTCGTCTGCGTTGAATGGTTCACTGAACGTTTATGGGATTAGAAGGCAAGTGGTTACTTTCCAACAGTTTCAGAGTTTTCAGAAAATTGCAGGATTGGTCCATTACGCGTTACATGGCTTACTTTTCCGCTGGGCCTTGCTGCAATTTTCAGTTTGCTTGCGATGAAAAGGACTAGAAGTTCTATCGATTTTTAAATTAATTAATTATTATTTTAAATTATTAAAAAATTGATATTATAAAATTTTCAATTTAGAATCAAATTTTTGTAACAAAAATCATTATATAATATATGTAACATACTGTTCAAAACATGACGTAAAATAAATTATGCATAATTACACCAATTCGAATTTAATAGTAATTTTATCAAAATAATTCTATAAAAATTTTAATCAAATACTTTTTATACACATTAATAATAAATAGTGTTTTGTTGAACATTGTTTTAAAATTTGTTTTGATATGGTCTTTATTTAAAGATAAAATTAGGATTGGAAGTAGTAAGATAGATAAGTAAAGATAAAGATTATTAGTGGAAGTAGTAAGAATAAGCTGGCATTTCATATTTTTCAGGAGCCCCCCTGAAACCTTTTGGATGCACTACATCGCGACGTGCAAGGAACCCTTTACCATCGATCCCTTCGTCGGGGATTCGACTCTATGAGCTAGTCTCTTTTTTTATTTATTTCCTCTGTATCCAAAAAAAAAATATAAGATTTGTTATCTAAATATAAAATTTTATTTGTAAAGATAAAGTTGTTATATGTTAGGATTTAAAAAGCTTATATAAAGGCATCAATTTCAGAATAAAAAGTAGTAGCAGTGAAGATTAGCAACATTATTCTTCTCCCCCCCTCTTTTCCCAACAATTTTAAATATAAATAAAAATATTATTATCTTTTATCTTTATAAAATTATTCCAAAGATTGATTGGTAAGCCATGTAGTATTGTTATTACTAGTGGCGGAAAAACAAACACAGGAGAAAATTAGACATACAATTGTGTTGACTTATAATCTAGGAGAAGTTTGGTAAAAATTATGTTAAGATATTTATTATATCTTAATTATTTAATTTTAGCATTTTTGATTATTGAATCTTTAAGATAATGTTTAAAAATCCAAATCAAGATATGGTGTAAATAAGTAACATTCCTTATTTGAGTTAGATTCTGGTATAAGAATCGCAGTGCAATTAGAAGTCTATCTTTAATTGAAGTTTAAGTGGATTATGTCAGATTATGGATAGACATCGTGTTTCTTTCTGTTGTAGCAAGGTAGGCTTACGTGAGTGATTTTGGTGATTTTTTTTGGTGGAGTATTGATTGCAGTCGTGGGTAAATGGTGAAGCTTTGATTTAATTATTGTGGTGATTTGAGGGACATGTGATTGCTGAAGTTTGTCTGGCGTGTATGTGTAACCCTCATTTCGAATAGGAGTGCGTGTGTACCATGTTGTTGTAGGCTGAAGGACAGTGTTAGTGAGCTGCAAATTTAGTGTTGTGCATGCGTGACTCCTTGTATGGGCGACTCTTGCTTTTTTTTTGTCTTGGTTGGTTGCACGATCATTGTGATGATTGTTGCTGTGTTAGGTGTGGGTCTTACGCGAATTTAGTGAGCAGAAAAAATCATTGATGGCCTGCATTCTTTCTAGTTGTAGACCAAAATTAAGGAAAATTCAAATAGGTGGTTTTCTTAAAATGAGTGTGTGTTTTTGTGAGGCTTAATTGTTGGAGCTGTAGTTTTAGGTGAATCACGTGATTAGGCTTATATGTCTTTGACTAAAGTCTTCCTTGGTTCTGTTGTGATTATTGAGTATTTTCAGCTGTATTTATTTTTGGAATATAACACACCTTGGGCTGATTGTGTGAGGGCTGCAGAGTTGGTCTTTGTTTGTGACCTTTGACTGGGTATTCTTCATCTCTCTTCAACGATAATAGTAGGTTGTGTAATCGTTTATGGTGTTGATTTTGTCAGCTACAATTTTGGTGATTTTGAACAATCTTTGTTGCTGTGTTTTATATGCATGACGTGGATCTTTGGACAATTGTATAATCTTTCTTTTAGAGGAAAAATATGCTGAAGTTTTAGTGTGGAGATTTTGAGTGATATTTGATAACTTTTTTTTTGGTGATTCTGTCTAGATTTGCAACTGTGTTTCTACTAGGTTAATGTGATTTTTTTGGACTGAATGTGTGTTGTTTTTTAGGGGAAAACGTGCAAAAAAATTGTTCCATTGTGTAGCTACATTTCTTTGTATTTTTGTTGCATTTTTTAAGGTTCAGTGTGATCATTATGGGCAGTCGTTGTTGCTGGATTTTTGTATGAAAACTCCAAAAGTTTTCAAGTGGTTTTAACTCCATTGTATGCAATATTTCGGTAAAGAAATGCTTTTTTTGTTGGTGATTTTTCTGCTACTGTGTGTGGGATGCTTCAGTGACGATATTAAAGGTTTACAACAAATTTCTTAGTGAACAACTTCCTAATCTTTTGTTGACAAAGCTTCATTGTTAGGCAAGTTGTTTTCTTTCTCAAGTGTTTTCGTTTATATTGAATCTTGTTTAATCACTTGAGTTGTTTATTTTGTTTCGTTATCATTAAACATTGTTTGAGAAAATCCTCTGTTGAGGTTAGTACGAGGCGGTCGTACTATTAAGTGTAAAAAAATTTCATGGGTTGTGAGGATGAGGGATAGTGTCAAGGGTTGAGTGGTGTCGACTCAGTAAAGCCTTGTATAAAACTATTGTCATTAGTTAAAGAATTAAGCTGGGTGAGGGCCTCACAGACGTAGGCAAGGTGTACTGAACTGCGTTACCAAATTTAGATATTGATTTATATTTATGCGTTTAATTTTTCTGGTTTTTGATTGTGCTAGAAACGACTGCGATAAATCGAAGAGTTTGTGAATCTAATACACCCCTATGGTTTTTCAAGAAACTTATACAAGAGGACAACTATGAATTGTTGGATAATACCAAAACACTAACAACACTATAGAAATTCAAAATCCAAAAGACATTAAGAATCATTTAAAATCCACAAACATTTCAACCTCTATGAAACCATCACTTTTGGATCAAATCAGCAATGTTTTAAAGAAACCCAAAACTCCCACCACATTTCATCTTATTATCGCTTGCTATATTTTTATGGCGGAGTGGGTGACAACTGCTTCCTCATAAAGCAATCCTGTGTGGTAGTAGTTTGAAGATGGTGGTTTGAATCCCACTCCCCAACAATAGGCCATACCATATGGAGGAATGCACAGTGCAACGGCAGGGCATGATGTCACATGAGAGATGAGTGGAAACTTGGCAAGAGATGCCCACCACCCATTGCCGTTGCCATTGTCGATGCCCACACATCACCTGTGGTGTTTCTCTTACCACCACTAACGACATCTTTCTCCTTACTAGTCTGCTAAAGAAGAATGGTTATAAGGAATGAAAGAAGATATAACTTCTTTAAGCTCAAACCAAGTGTGAGACTTAGTTGACCTCCCTAAAAGGTGTAAAATTATTGGGAGCAAATTGTTTTTCAAAATATAATGAAACACTGATGACAATATTAAAAGATATAAGGCACACCTCGTGAAAGAAAAGGATATACACAACAGGAAGGAATTGACTATAATAAGACATTTTCACCTATTATGAGGTTTACTTTAATTTGTCTAATTTTAACTATAACAACTAGTTTGGATCTTGAATTACATCAAATAGATGTAAATATTGCTTTTTCTAAATGAAGAATTAGAAGAACAAATCTATATTAAACAATTTGTAGGCTCCATTGAGAAATTCCAATAACATAAACTGTGTTGGTCATTAAAATCGATTTGTGGTCTTAAGTAATTTTCAAGACAGTGGTACATACGTCTTCATAAATTAATCATTTCATTTGATATTTATAAGCTTGATGATGACCAACGTATATATATTAGGAGATCCAAAGATAAATTTGACTTTTATCTTTAAAATCCTAAATCCAAGAATATATTTTGAAAGATATGGGTGAAGCTACATATATTCTTGGATTTAGGACTTTAAGAAATTGTTCAAAAAGATTGTTGTTACTTTCTCAAGTGACTTATATTTAAAAGATTTTCAAATTATTTCTTGTGCATGATTGCAAACCAATAGATAATCCTATTACTAAAAACAAAGGTCTTAACAAGACGTTTTGTGCATCTATGCCACAAAAAAGGAAACAAATGAAGAAAATTTCTTATTTCAATGCAATTAGAGGTCTTATGTATGTCATAATGTTTACAAGGCAATATATTTGTTACGCTATTAGAATGATGAGCAAATATTAGTCAAATCCATAATCAGCACATCAGAAAATAGTAAAGAGAATATTGGAGTATTTAAAAGGTATTGTTGATTATGCATTGCACTATTAAGGCAATTATATATGTATACAAAGATATACGAATATAGATTGGGGAGCAGGTTTAGGTGAGAAAAAAAATCTACCTTTGGATATGTTTTTACTTAATAATGGTGCTATCGTGGAAAAGTAAGGAACAATCATGTGTTATTTTATTCCACAATAGAAGCTAAATTTATATCTTTTTGGTAGTAGGACAAGAAGTTATGTGGCTTAGATGATTCTTAGTCAGTTTCGGGGATACTAAAAGCAAAACTGATCCAATTACAATCAACTGTAGAAGTGAAGCAACAATTGCTTATAATAAAGATCCTAAATTGTATTGTAAAATCAAACATATAGACATCAGATACAATTGTGTGAAAGATATAGTTACATAAGAAGAAGTGAACATGAAATATATATTTATAAGAGACATGGTGGCATATTTAATGACAAAACCAATTTCTTGAGATATATATATATTAGGTATGTGAAGTCATTAGAATTATGTAGATATTGAAATGTAATTGAATAACATTTCTACATATATGTTCATTCAATGTATCGTTATGTATAAATGCAAATATTAATTGACATTGTTTATTAAGTAATAAGCATTACTTAGTACTTAATTATGAAACATAGTTACTTTGTGTGAGATATTTTTGTATGAATCAAAAAGTATGTCGGGTAAATAAAAGATTGACCTTCTCATATAGGCCATCAACTTTAATATTTGTAATGACTAAAGATGAGACAATTTTAAGTTTATTATTAACGTGATAATAGAGTGTTAAAGTAAGAAACTTAAAATATAAATGCCAACTTAGATAGTAAACCAAAAGGAAATTGGTTTGGAGTAATCATATAGTCATTGTATATATATTAAGTTGCCAAGTGAGAGTTTAGAAAGATAAAGATAAGAGTAGATGAGTGAACTCAAGTTATACATTAAGTATGTATGGACAAACATCTATACAGTATTGTATTTATAGAAGACATACACTCCAAATTAATAGGAGTTAATGTTATAGCACATGATGTGTGCAAAAATGACTATAAAAGGGATTAATGTAAGCCATAAGATCTCAACTTACATTGTGTGAGACATTATAGGTTAAGTGAACATCATAATATACCCTTAGCACCCTTTTCTAATCTTTAAGAATGAAGTTTAAGGTTTGCCACTTTTAAATGTTACTAGAAGATTATAATTGATACAATCGTATGAGATAATTTTAGGAAAGTAAATTAAATTGAATTCAAGAGAATTTAGAATAAAGAAAGGTCATTCTAGTTAGTAACTTGCATACGGAAAAAAAATCTGTATTCGAAGGTGGCCACCAACTCTTAGTAGGAGAATTAAATAAATTTATGATATGATGAAATAAATAGGATTAAAGGAGATTGAATGTGAGATATGACCTACGGTATAATAAAATCAACTCAAGTATCGATTAATTAATCAAGACATAATATATTCCTAATAGATATATGACCATAAGGTCTTATGTTGATCGCATGAGTTATTAGACAAGTATGAAAACATATAGAAATCTTATTCAATAAATTCATCATGTGTGTGAGGGAGATCATAATAAAAGGATACACCTGATGAGTTTACAAGGTGCGACCTTTTAAATGATTAATTGTTAAATAATAGTAACAATTGATAATAATTATCTAAAAAAGCATAAATACAAGATTTTAAATAAAAATTTCTTACAACAGTCCTTTAATCGTTGGAATACAATCAAATCCAAGTAACTTGATGCATATGATTTAAAAGATCTTGTGTTTATCTATGTGTTACATATTTTCTTACATCAAACTTTGTCCCTATTAGTCCAATCCAACACAGAACTCATAGAACAACACATTACCATCCAACTCATATGATAAGTCATCGTAATTACTGGAGAAAGAAGTAAAACTTTACAACATAACAAAATGGCAGCGAGGAGATAAAAGAAGTGGTGACGTTAGAGAAATATAGGCATAAAAACACTCGTATGTGTGTGTGTGTATGTGTTCAAATTTGGTCTAAATTTCGAAATTTTATTAAGAAAAGTTTGAATTCGATCTAAACTCAATTAAATCGGATTAAGTCCGAGCTAATTTATGATTCCTAATATTAGTGATACTTTTATTCATCCATGAGTAGGACATTTTTCTTTTGGATTTTGATCAATGTTGATGGCATTAATAAGCATAGAAGCTTCTTTTTCTTACCAACTACAAAATTCCTTCAAAATTTTGTTATTAGACCTATCTAGCCAACAATTAAGTGTTCCACTTTTTGTTGTCATTATTATTTATATGTGTTGGTGCTAAGGAGCCCACTTACTTGGGATATTTATATTATGGGCCTAATGAGGGAACATACTCGTAGGCCTTGACACCATACTTCAACTCAAAATCTTAATGTTTTAAGTTTATGGGTCATTTTCACTTATATGCCCCTCTTAGTTTCATCTCTTTCTAATGTGAGATTCTCATTCACTTGAAATCTCAACAATCTCCCCCTCAAGTGTGAACTTTCAAATTAGGCTTGAGCTTCCGCTTGAGCAAAAGCCTTTTTTTTAAACTTTTTTCTTAGCAGCTCGAACATATGTTATCACTAAGAACCCTTTTACTCCACTAGTCTGGGCCCACTAAAAGTTTCCTTACTCTTCTATATGGGGAAGTAATCACAGGATCCGATTATCGTCTTCATAATCGTCCCTTGTCGAACCATCAGCTCTAATACCACTTGTTGGTACTTGAGAGCCCTTTTACTTGAGAGATTTACATCATAAGCCTAATGAAAAAATATACTCGTGGGCCTTGACACCATACTTTAACTCAAAATCTTAAAATTTCAAAATTTTTGATCCTTTCTACTTATATATTCTTCACTAATTTCGTCTCTTTTGAGCGTGAGATTCATCAAATTTCAACAATATGTATTTAGCTTGCCCAAGTTAGAGGCGAAGCTTAGTACGGAGAACATTGATGAATGGATAGTTGACATTAATTCTTTGCAGACAATCTGTCGCGCAGTTATACAAAATTAAACAACACGTCTATGCACGTAGTTATCTGACAAGATAGACAGTTTTCTTGCCAAGGCTGTCAAGATCATTAACTTTTCATATGTTGACTGGCGCACATCCTTGACAAAGCGGATTCGTGCCAGCAACTACCATGGTTTTGTCTTTGTTGCTTAAACTTTTCATATGTTGACTGGCGCACATCCTTGACAAAGCAGACTCGTGCCAGCAACTGCCATGCTGTTGTCTTTGTTTCCTAGTTTGCAAGGTTCTTCTGCTTGGCTGGAACTCCTGAGTCTGAAAATGTTAAGATCATGAAATTTGGGACAAGCATAGACATCCAAGTCTTCCAATCCTGACAAGCAGTCGGAGAATGCTTATCGTCATATTCTTTATGCCGTGACTTGACATGTGCAAGAATCGAATCATTGATCTTAAACCTTAAAGGACGACCTCTGAACTGTTAGTTTTGGTGACTGATCAGAGCAACAAGTTTGATACTCAGTTATAGCCTATAAAATTTAATTGTCACAGTTTCAGGCAGAAGACGCCATGTTAATATGTCATTTCCCCAAGGCCATTCATTATCTGTTCATACCAAATACTAAAAGAGTATTTGAAAAAGGTCTGAAAAGGATCAATGAACAAAGCACATGCGTCTCCATTCAATTCCAAAATCAGCGGGAATTTTCACATAAATGAGCTCACCTACCACATGGTAGAGGGGCCCATATATCTACACAGTGCATGGAATCAAAGACAATTGTCATTTTTCTCACCAGTCCATGGAGTTTTAGTGAACATTTAGCAATTCAAACACCTTCCTTAAGCAACACAACATTCAATTTCAGGCCAACTATCTTATACAAAACAACCCTCAAGAAAGAAGTAATGGAGAAGAAAACTCAAATATCCATTCACAGATTGGTTTACTAAACTTTAAGCAATAATAATGTGGAGAAAACACCGAGTTGACACGACTACAACAAATGGACAAAGGCATCCCATACTGCACCAATGGCCAAAACAGCTGGTAGAACGTATTGGCCTCTAAGAGCCAAAACCGGAGACGGAGAGGCACTCTTCTCGTTTAAGGGTAAAGCTTGGGGAGGGGGAGGGGGATTTTCAACACTAACAGCTAGCTTCATGCCACCATAACAGAATCCCTTCCCGCTAATGAAATAATATTGGCGAGTCACGTTCAGAGGGACAACGTCCCTTCCAGCTCCCCTAGTCCAGTTGTGAAGCGGATGATCAGAGTTGCATGACTCGTAATCGGTCTTGTTCACTTCTAGCACATTCATCTGGTTCCTATCATAAACAAAAACTGGGAAGGACTTTGACATCAGTAAGATTTGGACTTGAAGAAAGAGAACACTAAAATAGTTTTGGAACAATCAGTTGAACACCAATGCAATCAAGCTTTGAACTTCGAGGAAGGAAACAGTGTATTATATTTTTGTACAAGACAACATTTTAGTTCTGCGACCTTTTAGTGTATGTTGTAATTCAATCCTGACAGTTGATAACTGTTCCAAATCCCTTTTGAAATCATGTAAAAGAGACCCAAAGACAAGTGAAAAGGAAAGCTTACAGATCTGTATTTCCCATTAAGTATTGATCAGACTATGATATCAGATAAATGATAGCAAACACTTTTAACATCAACTTGCAATAGATTTTGTCACTGTAACCAGTTAGCATTCTTCAGTAAAGTAAGAATCATCCATCTAATTCCTGGAATAACAAAAGAGGAGAAACATAACAGAAAGCCCCCTTTCCTTCAGATCCATAAGTAATTCTATTACTTCTTCCTACAAGGATGGATCTTTTTGTATTTGCAATTATGCAATTTTTTAAGCTTTCAATTACATAAAAACAATAGCATTCTGAAATTAATAAGCAAACAGAAGCAAACATCTACTGATGCTTTCCACTCCCAAAAAAAAAAAGGTTTACAATGAGAAACTAAGAGTTAATGCAGCACAACAACCGAAGTGTACGCTGTCTGGATTAAACTGACTCCTAAAACCAGATGCGAACTAGCTAGATGCTTAACAAAACGAACAGTGAAAAAAGAAAAAAGTTAACAGAACCAGCTCACCAGAAACAGAACCCATTTCGGATCTACTTAACTTTCCTCCATTTCCCAATGCATACTAACTAAAAATCAAGAAATATGCCCATACTTCAACTAAAAGTTTATGCATACAAGTGACAAGAAGCTAGATTTGCGATACAGAGTACTTACAGAGCCAATCGCCATTGTAGAACTGCTTGTCTTGAGCCCAGATGGTGTAGTTAACATTAGTAGTCCAACCCATGTTCGATCCTACAATCCACCTAGTTGCAGAAACTTCGGGTAACATCACCACAATTGCTAGGATGCACACCAAACCCATCACTAGCATTGATGACCCGAACCCGCGTCCTCTCAGCACTCCTTCCATTGCCTCTCTCTCTCTCTCTCTCTGAGGTACACTCCAAAGATTTGTCGGCTTTGCGTTGATGAGAAATTTGACAACTAGCTAGTGTTTATCAATAAAAGGTGACCACTCCGTCAATGTAGCTTCTAGATCCACAAGCAACTAACCATGGGCTTTTACTAATTTAAAAACAACCTTGGTGTTTAAAGTACTGTTATCCCAGGATTAAAAATTCAGCGCTCTGAACAAGTAGATCGTTAGAAGGTGACTCTGTCTCACGTGTAAGACATATTTCAAAGAGTTCAGACAAGCCCCAACGGTTTAAAGCTTTTTGTGGTCTCTCCTGCGGCGATGTGATATTTATTTTGTCTACTTTGTTTTTTGGGCTCATATGAAAGTGAAAGGACTAGGTACGTTTCCCATTTCTTATTTACTTTTTACGTTTTACTAAGAGGAATTGAATGGATTCAAGGATCTCTCTAACATGTTCCGTTGAAACTAACTAGTGAATACTTGTGTGCAATTTGAAAGACTTCAAGCAACTCCACAGTAATAATGCATTGATCTAGTTGCCATAAGAGAAAACAATTTTTTACATGATGACTACTGTTGAATTAAACGAGTTAAAAAGGTAGTGATATATAGGGGTGTGTGTGTATATATATATATATATATGTATGTGTATAAAGGAGGGGGAGAGAGAGAGAATATGAAAACCTTACAAAAAAAGAAGTGTACATTGGGATCTTCTGAAGACTAGATATTTAAGTAAATAAGAAATCTCTTTATTGCATTTTAGGTTCTATTTGACTTAAAATTAAGTATAACTTATTTTGATAAATACTAAATATCTTCATTTTGCAAACTACTACCTTATAGCATATGTAGATTCTCAAATTTTTAGAAATATGGAGCTATTAGTCCAAAAGGTACACAACAAAGTAGGCATATAATGGAATTTAGAATTAAATTTGGAAAATACTAGTTCATACATAAGATAATGCTAAAACACATGGTAAACTATAATTTAGTGGACAAAAATACATTTCCCTATGAGGTTTTGATATTACACATAAAAGAATTAAATATCATTATTAAGGTCAATGGCCATCTAAAGTGAAATATTACAAATACTCATTTTGTAGGATTTATACACTGTAACAATAATAACAGTCAGTCCAAGGTTACACGGTGAGCCTTGAGTTTGGGGAGGGTGAGTCATGAAGTAACGGGTAAAGTTACTCTTTTTTGACCATAAGATCATACGTTTGAGTCAAATCAACCTTTTTGTGAAAATCATAGCAAAATTTCTGTTTAGCTCAAATTTTTTTTTTGAAGTGTTTAGCTCAAATTTATAACCTTCAATACAAATATTTGACTATAATATAATCATTGACTAATGGCATTGGTCCAAAACCTTTTGTGTGTTACATAGTATTCGTTCATGGAACAATATCTTTTCTTGCTTAACATGAGTGCCACTTGGCTAACCTCGTCAGATTTCGCATGCTGAAAAGCCAATGATCACGTATGCTTTTGCCGGTTGTTCATGATGACTAAAATCCTGGCATCATTTTAGCAAACACACAATTTGTAATTCCCGCAATCAAGTTCGCATGGTTATTTTTCTTCTTTTTTTTGGCCAATTTCATCATGGGAAGCTTATGGACCCCAAAACATTTCATATGGTAGAAGCCAAAATCTTGCAATCCTTTATAAGGTTGAGCTGGACCTATTCCAACACATCAACTACAAGCTGTGCGCTAAATGTCTTGAGATGCCAGTTGGGAAACTCGAGGCCTTCAAGTGGGAAATATGTTAGTATGTTTAAGTTATAAGGCAGAACTTCAAACTCTAAACCAACATCTAAAATGGGAAAACATTGTCTCACCCAAAATATTAATTCTTTAACAGATTAGAATGATCTTTTTCATTCACAGTCATAAGACGTTAAGAACATATATGGACCTGGTTGTTGGTCTTCCTTGAAGGAGACTGCCTAAGCGTTGCACTATAATTGTGCATCTCTGAAACCTTAAAGAGGTATATCCAGAGTTTCAAATCACAAGCTTTAAACAAGTACCCAAAAAACAGACAGGTTCCACATAACTATAAACATATATCGCCAAGTTCAATCCAACCTTCTCAATAAGTATGCAACTTGTACTTCTTTTGTCAATGGCATGATCCACTCACCATACAAGCGCTCAACCAAGCTTGGTGGGATTTTGTATGCAGGGGCAACCCCATCTCCCTCAACAGGTAGCGTCACCTCCATGCCAAAAGTTTTAGTTTTGATTTCGACCCTCTCCTTGATTTCATCTTCAACTTTTGGATATGTCAGCAAATTCATCAATCTATCACTGTCCTGCAAAACTCAGAGCCTACCAGGGTGAGCACATACCACCAATACCCCGCTCTATGAAGAGAAAAATAAAGTTAAGGAATTTATCATGGGCATGCCTGTGCTCTAATTGCAGCTTCGTAGTCATCTGGACGGTCTCGAAATTTAGCCTCAGCCACAAATTTACCATAGTGGATTCTTTTTGAGAGAGCCTGCAATTACGAGAATATATGTCATAATAACTTCTATATTATATTAATGCAAATTTTCAGCTCCTTTAGGAATGCGAAGAAAAATTATTCACAGAAAAAAGATAGCACTTCCTTATGATGCTTCATCAATTGCGAAATAGGATCTTATGAGAAGAAATTCGCATTTATTAACTAAATCGTCAGGAAAAGATTACCAATCATGGGGATCCTGAAGATTTCTTCATTACCATAAAGCTAACGTGTCTGGAAATTTTCAAGAACAATGAAAGTTGAATAGGATCAATCCATAAGGCAATCCATTTTGCAGCTTCAGAAAAAACATAAGTGGCTATGGTAGAAATGAAGGCATTACAAGTAGAACTTGAGAAATATAATATGAACTCAAGCAAGTGCATGCATCCATATATGAATCCACCAACATCTGTCGAAGAACCAGATAAGACATGTTTCAGTAGTATATATCATGGGCATTAGGCCACCATGATGAGAAATGGCAAGTTGCAATTACAAACTTAACCCTGTTTCCAGTAATAAGCAAATCTCAACTAAAATGAGTTCTTCGGATACAATATTGTTCTCATGAAGTCTAACCATTCATGATTCCCCAAGGACACAAGGACGTATAGCACAGTTTTTGTTATCTCAGACTCAAAGGGAAGTAACAACACGATTTAAAAATAATTTGCAACCGCCCATCATTTCGATACCAAATTCGTTTTAAACCATCAGCAAGTGGATACATTCAGTTAAAAGCATACCTGAAGGCAGATTGTATCCCAGACAGCAGCAGATCCACAATTTCCATCATTTCCTTCCTTGACCAAACTATGTATAAGTTCTGTGAAGTACATATCCCAGACTTTCTTATTTATGTTAATGGAATCAGCAATCGGATGCAGTACCTATTTGGTAAGAAAACAATTATGATAAAAGAAGAAGAACAAACAACCTCAAAAGAGTTGTGAGAGAGCATATGATCTACCATATGCTGGGATGCACTTGTCATATTTGACATCTTACCTTTGCATACTGCACCGGTGGCACAAGCGGCTCAGGTAAGTCCTCAGGGAAGAAAGGATGCTCATCAGGGCTCTTATATCTACCAGCCTGATGTACAGAGTAATTGTGAAAACATGCATAATATAGGTCTTGTTTGCAATTTGAGAAGCTCAAGTGCAGCATACCTGAGCATGAAGCTTTTCAGATTGCTTGAGTATAAATTCCAACAAAGATCCAGGGAAACCATCCATGGTGAAAGCATCAGGGTCATATGTATCAGCATTATAACAATATTGGGATCTTTCAAGGAGGTTATATATAATACTGTCCTCTTGCCGAATCAAGGAACGCCTTATATTTTCTAGTTTCAAGCTCTCAATTTCGTCTCTACATATGGTAGGCATATATAAAAAGATTAATGACATTGATAAGTTGGCTGAATATGCTCAGAACCTTCCAATTAAATGATTGTATGCAGAAACAATTTGAGACTCTTAAAAGCATTCACAGAAAGAAGCAATGGTTGGAATTGAACAGAAACAAAGATGAAATTATCACTAAAAATTTGCAATGTACGAAAATGTATGAATTCATAATGAAGGTCAATCATGTGCAGGAATTCTCTAGAAGTTCCAAGTTTCCTTGAAGCATGAAGACTATATAACCAAATAGTTCCATGTCTACCCTTGATTTTAACCAGTCGGATTAAATCCACCAGTATCATATATATTCCACAGAGAAGATGATTACCTCAGTTCATGCATATAAGCATGATAAAGCAGGTTTAATTACCATAACCTTGATATATCAGCATAATAAAGTTAAGATTCAAGTGCCTATCTGACAGGTTTCACATGTTTTGACACACTTTCTTTTAATAATATGCAACCCAATGTCATGTAACTTCTCTTTGATGGAAACACTATTCTCATAACCTGTCAACAAAATAATCGAGAAATATCACACACACACGACAGAGAGAAGATAACACAAGAATTTTATGTGGTTTGGCGAGTGAGTCCATCAAAATAATCATGTTCATTCCATACTTGGCAAAGAGATAAAAGGCCTCTATATCTAGGATTTTTTTCTCTTTTAAAACGTCAACAAAGAAAAAACTCAAAACACAGATATGCCCTCCTCCAACAAAGAAAACCTTTAGAATGCCTTTCATCGTGAAACCCCCTTCCTTACTGGGAGCTTCAGTGGTAGAATAATCTCTACAAACAATATGAGGCACAACTCAAAACCTAGCTGCCTCACAACAAAAAAAAAAAAAAAAGAGAGAGAGAGAAAAGGAAAGAGATCACCAATCACAAAATAAGAACTAATAAATAAAATTTGAGCCATAGATAATCTCAAACATCAGAGGCAATTCACGTTTATATTGTTGCATTAAGAAAGAATCATTAGTTCATTAATTGTAGATATCAGCAACTAAAATCTCAATTAGTATTTTGTTTCAAAAATTCTTTAGCATAGAACTTAGGAACCTATAGAATTTGTTAATAAAGAAGCACACTATCTATAAGCCAAATTCAACAGCAATAACATAATCAATGGAGTAAGTTTTAAAGACTCTCCAATATGCAGCCTGATGGGCCAAAGCCAGCAGTCCGTTATGTTTATCAGAGGAGGAAGGGTAGGGGTTTCCCAAGAGCTGGATCCATTATGGAAGTCTAGAAGGAATCTGTTACTAGAAGAATAAAAGCAACATGTGCGATGATTGCATTGTTGATTTACGCTAAGGGAATGTCTGCTGGTTTATTTGTGGGTTAGGCCAGCGTGGCAAGTTTGTTACAAAAGTTGTTTCTTGTTTGTTAGCCAACAGTAGTATATAGATGAGAGGCTGTAGAAAGGAATAGTAAGGAAAATGATATGTTGTATTGACTGAAGAGTAAGGTAGGCTCTTGAAAACCTACTGGAGTCGTTTACAATTCAATACAGAAACATTCTCTATTCATTGTTTACATTTCCAGAAGTTTGATTCTATCAATTTGGTATCAGAGCCCACGATCTCCCTGTGTGTAATTTCCTCGTTAATCATGGAGTCAGCGTATCCAAAAACACGAATGGAAACCCGTGTCGAACAGCTCGAAGATGATGTTAAAGGCATTAACGCCAATCTCACCCTCTTGATCACCCAACTCCAGGAAACGCAAACCAATATCCAACTGATTCTCCAAAACCAAACCCATCCAAACAGCTCCTCCATCCACTTGGGAGAACCCAGCCTTTCCAAAACACCCACGACAAACTTGGGAGACAACACCAACATCACACAAAATGATTTACTTAACCCCGAATTACCTGGCACACTACCCTTCACTCAACTTTCGACAGAAAAGGTTCCAGAAAGGGACAAATACCCCAGAAAATTGGAGCTCCCTGTTTTTGATGGGGAAGATGCGGATTCGTGGATTTTTCGAGCCGAGCGCTATTTCGCCATTAACCGCCTAACTGAAGCTGAAAAACTAGAGGCTGTCGGCGTGTGTTTTGAAGGGGAGGCTCAGGCTTGGTTATGTTTTGAGGAACGTGACAGATCTTTCTCGACTTGGGAAGAGCTGAAGGTGCAAATATTGCAGCGTTTCGCCGGACTTCAGGATGGCACACTGTTGCATCGTTTCTTTGCGGTGAGACAGACAGGCACCGTGGCGGAGTATCGGTCCCAGTTTGAATACCTGGCGGCTTCGGTGAGTGCGTTGGAAGAAGAAACTATGGCAGCTATTTTTATGAATGGATTGCAAGAGAAGATTAAGGCGGAGTTGCTTGTTTTGAACCCTCGTTCCTTGAAGGATATCATTGATACAGCTAGCCGGATTGAACGGAAGAACCAGATATTGGGGGTGACAGGGGGGCAGACGAAGCAACGGGAGGTAACAGCCCTCCAACACAAGCATGACTCCAAAACCATTACTTGGACTAAACCTCATAACCCACTGACCCAAAAGCCCTTTCCACATTCCAACCCAAACTCAGCTTCCCCAGCCCAAACACAATACAAGACAATACCCACCGATCCACCTAAACAGCTGTCCCTCACCTCCCCACCCAAATTCCGGAAATTGACTCCAGCAGAGGCTCAATCAAAACGAGCTCAAGGGTTGTGTTTCCGCTGTGACGAGAAATGGCATTTTGGCCATAGGTGCCCTCAAAGAGAGTTAAACGTCGTGCTAGTGAGTGAAGAAGAGGAAGGGGATGAGATTATAGCAGAAAAGGAAGACTCAGTTGACGACGCCTTGAAGAATGTGGAGTTGTCCCTTAACTCTGTGGTGGGATTGTCGGAGCCACGGACGTTGAAATTAAAGGGAGTAGTGCATGGAATAGAAGTCGTGGTGCTTATTGACTGTGGAGCAACACATAATTTCATTTCAACTGGGGTAGTAGAGGCTTTGCAGATTCCTATTCAGGAGACGTCACCCTATGG
>JAOTAX010000008.1:12648179-12674843 GCA_025629825.1 Erythroxylum guanchezii
TATAGTATTTTTGTAATAGATTTTGTTGGTGTACATATAGTAAAGGTTGAAAGACACAATGTAGACCTTTGATTTTTTGAGAAATGAAATGAGGAAAAGTTAGTTTTAAAAAGATTGTGATTTTCTTATGATGCCATAGAAAGTGAATGTAAGTGATCGATCGTAGCTCACCCTTATCGTAGGCTATGTACCGGAATGATCTCCAGGCGTCCCGGTGTGTACCCTGCAGTAAGGGGGCGCTACAGTCTCACCAGTGAAACCCTGACCGGTTTCAATGCGAAGAATTGGATAAAGGATGTATTGAATGTTATGGAGATAGATGAGGTTGATATGACCATACGGACAGATAAGTCATCTCCACCTACATCCATGAACTCGAGAGTTCATAAAGCAGCCTATGAAACTTGGGATCGGTCTAACATATCTGATGACCATTAAGAGATCCATACCTAACCATCTGCGAAGTGGACTTCCGGACATAGACATAGCGAAGGAGTTTCTTGATAATGTCTCCCACAGAGGTACAAAGTCTCACCTGATATTGAGATAAGTGCCTTGATGAAAGACTTATTCTCCATGAAGTATATATGAGAAAAAGGGGTGTAATGGAGTACATATCGAGAATAATTCATTTTCACGGTAGATTGAAGATGTTAGGACTTCAATGCTTTGATAGCTCATTGCGTTGCCGAGGAGGAGAGACTCAAGTTTGCTACTCCTACAGCCCTCAAAACAACTTAAGGGAAGACAAAGTTGAAGCCCACTAAGTTCAAAAGTGGAAAGTTCAAATCTTCTCCATATGCTAATGTTGGTCAAACCAATATTGATAAATGTCCTAGGGACATAAAGAAACTAGTAGTATGAGGTTTAAAAGGAAAGATTGAGACCATCAGGTTGCTCTTTGGTTTATCAGTTTATAAATCTAATTTGAGATAGTCGCATTAGGTTCTTGGTAGCTATTTAGTGGAACATCTGATCAAGGTGCTTTCGCGATGCAGTAGTTCATATTAAGGATAAAGCTAAATAAAAGGAAGGAGAAAATATTGGTTCACATCAATACAGAAGTAGAACTAATATCTATAGGGGATGTATATACTGAACTTTGTTGTAAGGTTCATTTGGTTTTTACACGACACATTTTATATGGGATCTTTTGATCAATTTTGGATAAGGAAGGTTGACGTTTTGCATTTAATACTTTTTTTGTACAGTTTTTGTTTAATGCAAAACATAATGGTACAACTTTCTTGTCATATAGTTTGTATAGAATGTGTCTTACCATGAATTAGATATATGCTTCTTCATATTTTGCAAAACAAGTTATGAAATGAAGGACCCTGATGAATGAGAAGTCATACATGGTGTGGCATAAAAGTTTAAGCCACATTTCCAGAGCTAGGTTGAGAGATTGATCAAGCAAAGCATTTCTCAATTCTAGATTATGATGATTTGGGAACATGTGTTGACTGTTGCAGGGATAAGTTGACTAATAAGGGCATTAAGATCAACTTATGCTTCTGACTTGTTGAGCATGATACATAAAGATATCAGTAGACCTTATACAATTGCATTGTACAATTCCAAATGTATTTTGACGTTTGTTGATGATTATTCCCATTACAGCTATGTGTTCCTGCTTAAATATTGAAGGTTAAGAACTAATTAGGAAAATTCATCAAGATAGTCAGATTTGATCGTGGAGGATAATATTATGACAAACATGGTGTTTCAGGACTTTAAAAGGTCCGTTTGCCAGATATTTGGAATCAGTTAGAATAGTGACTTAATTCACTATACCGAGTAGTTCTGAGCAAAATGGTGTATTGCCGAAAGGTATAATTGCACCCTAAAGGACTTAAAGAAGTCGATGCAAAATAGGGCTAATATACCTGATTATTTAAAAGTTGAAAAACCCAGCCTTGTACATATTTGTGTACAGGGGCTGCCCTAATGAGGTAGCATAATTCTTATAAAGAAAGATTGCATGCTCATTCTGTTCATTGCTATTTAGTAAGATATCTCGACTACTTTAAGGCTACAAATTTTACTGTAGAGAAGGAGGGACCGGAATAGTGGACTCACAAGTAGCTAAGTTTCTGGAATACAATGTCTATGATGATGTTGGGCCTATTGACCCTTCATATGATAGCAGGGTAGATACTATATTTATCATATAACCACTACTCATACAGTTAAACCTGGTGGATCTAGGTCTTGGTACCGTGCCTGTATAGGAACATAAACCCATACCTGTAGACACAAAGGTTCCTGGGAGTACAAGATCTAATACAGTTAAGTAAATCCACTGGAGTGAGACGACTTGTTATCCCATATGATAACATAGTCTATCATGTGTACAAGACTGTGTTATTAGACATGTTATAGATCTAGTTACTTTTACAAAAGTTGTTTCTAGACCCAATGCGGATGTGTGGTGGGATGCGATAAATGACGAGATGCAAGCCATAAAGCATAGTAAGGTTTGGGAGCTAGTTAATTTGCATCAGAACAGCAAACCTGTCAATTGTAAATGAAGTTTTAGGACCTAAAGGATTTCAGGATAAAGTTCAGTAGTTTATAGGCTCGCTCAATTGCCTAATGGTTCACTCAGAGAGAAAGGTTAACTTTATGTTACCTTTTCTCTTGTTTCCTTGAATGATACATTTTGAGTGATTAAGGCAATTGTAGCTTATGATGATATAAAGTTATATCAGATGGTTGTCATGAGTAAAGACCTTTATGAATTGGTCTATATGATACAACCTGAAAAATTTCAGGATCCAGATAGAACTGACATGGTTTGTGCATTAAGCAGATCAATATATAGTTTATATCAAATCTCCTAAAAGTGATACCTTACAATTGAGGAGGTTATGACCTCTTTTGGCTTCATGAAAAATAAAGCTAAAAAGATGCTTGTACTATGAGGTCAAGGGAAGCAAAGTTATCTTCCTATTACTGTATGTGGATGATATATTGCTCACGTCAAATTACTTGACTATATTGTATAAGGTTAAGCAACTTTTGGTTAAGAACTTTGACATGACGGACCTTGATGTAGCATCTTCTGTCCTAGGTATTCAGATTCACCAGGACAGATCTCAACACTCATCAGACCTCTCATAAAATGCATACACTAAGTATATGTTACAAACGTTTAATATAGTTAACAGTAAACCTGTTATAGCACCTGTCTCTCATAATGAGAAATAATCTTTGGTACAGTATCCAAAGAATAAAGTAAAGAGAGAGGTTATGAGGAATGTTTCGTATTTTAGTATGATTGATAGCTTGATGTATGCTCGACTATGTACTAGGTAGGACATTGCATTCACTATTTGACTGTTTAGTCAATATCTGATTAATCCAGTTGTAAACTATTGGAATACAGTCTAGCGAGTGTTGAGATACTTAAAAGAATTAAGGATTATATGTTGACATATAACGTAGTCAACATACTAGACCTTGTAGGGAAAGTTCGTAGATGGTATAATGTCGTGGAAGTGTGTAAAATAGACACAGGTAACTTCCTCGACTATGTATGTAGACTGTATGCTATGGGGCTGCTTCACAGATGGTTTAACTCATAAACTTGATTTCTAAGTTGTCTGTGGTTGATTAAGTGGCTAGACCCATTTGATTGTATTGTGGTAATCTTCTTGCAGGGTTGTTTAATAACAACAAAGAATATCACAGGGTTTTAGCATTTAAAGGTCAATTATTTGACTATAAAGGTGTTAATACAAAAGGTGACATTAAGGTTCAGAGCATTTAAAGACTGAGGAACTATAAGTCGATCCTTTAACTAAAGGACTTCGTCCACTTGTGTTTGTGAAACAAGTATACAATATGGGTGTTTTGATGTCCTTAAACACTGTTATGTTTGCTCCATGTACATTTGTACATTTTGATGTATTATGACAGTGTGATGGTTCATCAATAAAGATGATCATCGTTTATCCTCAGTAATACGTGTTATCATACATTGTCATAATACGTATAAAAGTCTTAAGATTTACGTCGATCTTAAGTATTTAAAGGTCATTGGGCATATATACAGATTGACTTTGTGCCTATGTCATTTAGACGCATACAATTTTAGTATAGATATCTATGAAGTTTGGCATGACATAGGGGATATAAGTTTTTAATCCCATAAAGGTTCACTAATGCAGTTTAGCATAAAATTGGAGAGCATAAAGGTTTTCTCTAATGCAGTTTAGCATTTGGTGGGTGGAAACAAGTTTTCTCTAATGCTGTTTAGCATTTGGTAAGAGAAAACAAGATTTCTCTAATGCAATTTAGCATATGCAGTTTAGCATAAAGTCGGAAAAATCAAGACCTACAAACAAAGATGATATAATTTAGATCATAAAGATATCATCCTAGTTTGCCACACTTTGTTTTCCTGTTCATGTTAGTCAGGTATTAGGTATTCGTGATTGTATTGGATCTGTGTCGTACATGATACATGTATTTGATATTTTTCGGTATCGAAAGCCTTGTAGGATAGAATGATGGACTTTCATTATCTTTGGATCAAATGTTTTGTTTTAAAACTTAGTCGACTAATTCAGTAGCATAGCTTAATCGAGTTTTTAAATTGTTTTTAAACTAGAGTCAAAATTGTAATTAATGGTTGTCCAAAGGGGAGAAAGTTGAACAATTTTGTCCTTTCCCATAAAGTTGGACAACTATTAATTACATTTTTTGGTTTTTAAATTAATTATAAGTTAAGTTACGTAATTTGATCAAGATAAAGATAATAAAGTGACCCAATAAATGATCTAGATTAATGTTCGGGTAGAAAATGGATCCTAATTAATGTGGACCAGAACCATATCGGCCTTGTGATGGAGAAGCCCGATATAGAAGCTATATAAGGTTAAGGTCTCATGCAGTTGCTCATATCAATCGTAAGGATAAGGAATCTTTAACCCATTAGGAGAGTTTACGTATTAAGAAAATTGTAGAAAGGCCTAAACCACGTATCGGTAAACACTTTCCATAAAAGGTCTTGGGAGATTCGTAATCGTTTGGAGCTCGGAATCGGCATCGAAATCAGAGATGAAACCGAAATCAGGTGTTCCGCATTACTTTCGTTTTTAATCCTTTCATGTTGATCTTGGGTATGTAATAAGGTATGTACTACGTATTACAGAAAACTCTATCAGCCACTATTCATCAACCTCAGTTTTTAATGGGTGACTTTAATTCCATCTTAAATCCTAAGGAAGCACGAGGGATAAGGTCTGTGGGCACTCCTTGTATTGATTTGAGACAATGCTTCTTGCACAGTCAAGCTTCTGATCTGCTAGGGGGGTGATTTTTACACCTAGTGCAACAAGCAAGATGGAGCAGATTTCATTCATAAAAAACTTGATTGCAGCATAGCAAATCGCTACTAATTCATGGCCTTTCCAAATAGCTAAACAACATTCATTTCTCCCAACCTTTCAGACCATTCAGCCTTACTCACTCACCTGGACACTGAGAGAACATTCCCACCTTCCATATTTAATAATTTTCCCACTGACCTTGATAAATTTGAGCCCTGCATCCTCAAAGCTCTCAATGTTCCTATTCCAAACTACAAACAATTCATATTTGCCAAGAGACTCACACTCATTAAACATGCTACGAAATAACTCTTTTAGTCGAATGTGGGCAATACGCACCATCTTCTGAACACAACCACTTATGCTCTTGACAAGGTTCAGGAAGACCTTCAAGCTAATCCCCATTCCCTACGCTTGTGGGAACTTGAACGAATTGCTAGACATCATCTTACTAGTGCTCTTACCTTTGATTAGCCGCTAATGAAGCAAAGTTTGAGGTTGGAATGGATGAAGGACGGTGACCGTAACACAACTTACTTTCATAGAGTTGCAATTTCCAAAAGAAGAAAAAACATGATTCTCTCACTGATGCAGATCAATCAAGAACTTAATTCCCAATAATCTTTGCTTCAAAGGGCCTATGATTATTTCTCCCACTTGATGCAGGAACCATCCAATGTCGTCTCCTCTCATGAGTTTTTAAGAGAACTCATGTCATTTCACCTCTCTTCTCAAGAAGCGGAGCACCTGATTAAACTAGCCACCAATTAAGAAATTGGGAAAGTATTAAAGTCCTTCAACTCAACCAAGGCACCTGGCCCTGATGGGTTAATGTAGTGTTTTACAACAAATCTTGGCATTTGATTAAACATGCAGTAGTTGATGCCATAAAGGAGTTCTTTAGCAGTGGGAAATTGTTGACAGAATTTAATAGCACCTTCATAACATTTATTCCCAAAGGAGAGGAACAAACTTCTTTCTCAGATTTTTGACTCATTTCGTGCTGCAATATAATTTATAAATTCATTTCCAAGGTGCTCGCTAATCGACTGAAGACTGTTTTACACCGCTATATAGACTTCACCCAAAGAGGTTTCATACCAGGCCGTATTATGGGAGATAATATTCTACTGTTGCTAGAGCTTATTAGATCTTACATGACTAAACGAGGTAGGCAAAATTGTACATTAAAGGTGGATCTAAAAAATGCATTTGATAGTGTTGATTGGAGATTCATTCTTAACACCCTTTAAGCCTTTGCTTTTCCTTCAATCTTTATTTAATGGATTTCTGAATGTATTACCACACCTACGTTCAAAATCTTGGTGAATGGACAACCTAGCCATCATTTTAAAAGCTCCAAGGGGATCCAACAAGGGGACCCTGTTTTTCCTTACCTATTCGTCGTCGTTATGGAGGTATTCAACTGAACTCTTCAAGCTGTTGTGGCACGTACAGAGCCTTCAAATTTCACACAAACTGAAAAAGGTTGAGGATCACTAACCTTTGCTTTGCGAATAACCTCTTACTCTTATCTAAAGCTGACCCACTTTCGGTCTCCACATTAATGAAAGCGTTGAAGCTGTTCAGCAAGTTATCTAGAAGCATACTAGTCGCGGAGCCTTCACCAATCACTCTTGTAGACAATTCCTGCAAATGAACCTTTCCACCACTCTATGGTCTAAGGTAGTCTAGTTTAAAAGACACCACCCTGAGTAACTTTTGTACTTTGGACAGCTATGAAAGAACGATTGCCAACGGCGGATAGGTTGAAGTGTTTTCTTTACATGTCGAACTGATGTGTCCTTTGTAAGAAAGTGGAAGAAAGCCACGATCACGTGTTCTTCAAATGTGATTTTGTTCGCTCTAACTGGTTATCCCTTATACACCAATGTTTCATCAGTCATTTCCCTAATGACTGGAGCTCAATTAAGTTGTGCAGTTGTCAGTTTTCTAGTGTGTCTGATCATGATATCAGCTGGTGCTTTTGTTTAACTTTCTCCTTCCTTGTCAAGGCCATTTGGGATGAAAGAAACTCTCACATATTTCATAGTTGGCGATCCACTAAAGAGTTGTTCCAACAGAACCTGAATCAACAACTCCGTACCTACATTAGCTTACAAAAACACATTTTACATAACCATGACTATTGGGTGCGAATGTGGCATATTTAGCTAAATTATTATCTACGAAGGTTGTTTTCTTTTTGTGCTATTATGGTTCTTAACTATGTATATAACTTCACAATCATGTATACTCTCTGTAGGCTGTAAACTTTGGTTTGTCTTTAATGGCTCAACTCTTTACATTTTCTCAAAAAATTTATTTAATAATTCAATTGAAATGCAATGTTTCTAAAACACGTTAGATGGACTTAGTAATATTATCATGAAAGAGCTAAGTTTTGTTAAGAAGTAGTTCAATTTGAAAAAGTCGTTAAAAAAAATTCTTTTTTATTTTATCCTAGTCTTTAAATTTATTTTGACTTTTATTTAGGTGATGTTGATTACTCTTTTTGTGCACAAATTTTCTCCTACAAATGAGTTTTACATTTTTACATTAAAGTTTTTTAGTCAAAACGACTACTACTTCACTTTTTAAAATGTAATTTACTTCATTACTATATTGCATACTTAAAAATATCTTATTCCTTTTAGATTAACAACAACGTCTCAGTAGAAATCTTGCTGAGATGAGATATTTGAAAAGGTCTAGTAGCACACAGTCTTACCTTTAACTAATGGAGAGATTGTTTTCGATAAACTCACAAAAAAGAAACAAAAAATTTTCAAAAACAAAGAGAAAAAACAATAAGTAAATACATAAAACAAATAGATGCATAAAAAAATAAAAAAAGTAAATCTTTTCGCATTTTCTCACTCAGACATTAAGATGCTTCCTTTTAGTATGTCTAAATCACCTAATTCTTGTCTCCCTGAACTTACCATCAATGTTAGTCGCCTTCAACTTATCTTTTACCTTTACATTGCTGACTTTATCTCTTCTTGTAAAGTTGCATATCCAATGGAGCATCCTCGTCTCTGCCAACATTAAGTTATGAATATGTAAATGTTTGATGGCCAACACTTCGCTCCATAGAGCATGGTTGACCTAAATGCTAAACAGTAGAATTTACCATTCTTTATGTGGTATAACTTTTAAACCAATTTTTATTTCCACATCAAGTGCAACCTTATGATCTTAAAAGTTACACTCTAGGCACTCAATCTCAATCCTGCTTAATTTAAAACCATTTGATTCTAGCATATCCGTCTAAAGTTTTAGCTTGAAATTATACCCTCTTTTGTTTCATCAACTAAAACAATGTCATCAGCAAGCAAAATACACTAAGGCACATCCTCTTTGATATTCTTGGTGAGCTTGTCCATAACTATTGCAATCAAGAAGGAGCTTAATGAGGATCCTTGGTGTAGTTCGATATTGATAGAAAAATGCTCTAAATTTGCTCATGTTATCCTTTACTTTAGTCTTAACACCCTTATTCATATTCCTAATGATCCTTATATAGTTGATAGGAACTCATTTAACTTCTAAACACCTCCATATATGACTTCCCTAGGTACCCTATCATAAGCCTTCTCTAAATCAATAAAAACCATGTGTAGATTCCTTTATCTGTCCCTATAATATTCCATTAATCATCTAAGGATGTGTAAAGCTTTTGTCGTTGACCTCTCTAGCATGAAACCAAATTAGTTCTCCTATACAAGTGTATCCTTTCTCACTCTTTTCTCAATTACATTTTTACACTCTTATTCCTATGAGTTTATACCCTACAATTAATCGGTTGGTTCTATTTTAGTGACATAATTATTTAAAGACATTGGTTATCTTATATATATTCAAATGTATATGATAAGGTCTATGATATAAATGTACAATGAAAATAAAATTATGATGAGATCATAATTATGAGAATCACATTGTATTTATATATTATCCCTAAATTATTCTTTGTCATTTTCTATTAAGACTAGACATTAATAGCATGTAATAAAACTAGTACACGTTATGTTTCTTCCTTATTAAGGAAGTAGTTAATCTTATAGAATAAAGTATGAAAATACTTAAAACATATATAAGTACTTGTTAGAGAATAAGTTCATTGAAGTGACCCTATTTAAATTCCATTTAGAACATTACTTGAATTTCTATGAAATTCTCATTGTGCTAATTGTATAACTGATCATTTAACTTGAAATTTCCAAAATATCTTACTTAAGGATTGTTATGTTTTGATGCTACTTATGATCTATTCTAATCAATGATAGATTAGTCAGTAGTCATTGGATACAACAAGAACTATATGAAGGTAGTTGTATAATCAATATAATATTTATCACCACAAAGTAATTAAGAAAAATATTTCGTTGTTCTTGATTAGTGATGATTTTGGAAATATTTGAGCAAAGTAGAATGATAATTTGAAAATAGTTTTCAAATGTTATTAATAGAATTAAATGCTAATGTTGGAGAATTAATATGATTAGACTCGAATAGAGAAGACATTGATTCAATGATATATCTCTAAACAAAACATTGTATGATGAAAGGATTTAATTATATAAAAAATCATACATTGTAATGTTGGTTAAAACAATTTTTATTTTCTTAGATATCTGGGTAGTCATGATGCGTTGCTACGCGTAGGTCTTGATTTATAGATATAAATTGTTTAATTAAATAATTGAAGATAAATTAAAGGAGTTTAATTTATCTAATATAAATAGTTTAATTAGAGAATTAAAGATAAATTAAAGGAGTCTAAGTATCTAATCCTAAATATGATTAGGGTTAGTTGACCTACAAGGATTGGGTTAAAGAGAGGAAAATGTATTTTAATCAAGTTGATCTTGGATGTAAAATATGTAAAACTTTAGGGTTAATTATAAAAAAAGCCCAAACTTTCGTCAAATTTTCAATTATAGTCCGAATTTTAAAAAGTAACAATAAAATGTCCAAACTTTCAATTTTTTTAATTCTAACCCAAACTTCAAAAAGTGACAATAAAATGCTCAAACTTTCAATTTTTTTCAATTTTGGCATGACGTTATCTGTTATTATCCCGTCCTCAACCCTTTATTTTTTGTTTGTTCTTCTGACACCCCAAACTACTCTCATATTACAACGTACTGCACCAGTAAGCTCTTTACTTTTTGTTTGTTCTCTTGACGCCCTTAATGTGAAGGCGTCGGAGCTGTATAATCTGAAAATTGAGGGTGAGGGTGCCGAAAGAATAAACTCAAAACGAAAGAAAAAATTGAAATCACAGTCTAAGGTCGTTGTGGCTACGTAATCTGATTTAGGTCATTTTTAAACAACGATATCGTTTTAATTATGTGATTAAACGAAGTCATTTCATTAATCTTTATTTGTTGCGTTAATTTTAGCTGACGTGTATTAATAATTAAGGTTTCTGAAACGCGTAGTAAGTTACGTTAGCGAACTTAACGAAAATACTAACATTGGGCTAAAATTGAAAAAATTGAAAATTTGAGCATTTTATTGCTATTTTTTGAAGTTCGGGCTATAATTGAAAAAAAATTGAAAATTTGAGTATTTTATTGCTACGTTTTAAAGTTCTAACTATAATTAAAAAATTGACGAAAGTTTAGGTTTTTTTTAGTAATTAACCAAAAACTTTATGATCAAATACAAGATATTTAATAAATAAAGACTAATATGAGATATTATATCTTATTTAGGTATAATTGGAATTTAATTAGAATTAAATGTAATTTTAATTAAATTTAATTGAAATGAAAATTTTATTTCAACTAAATTATTAGAAGATCTAAAATCTATTATAAATGAACTTAGGCTGTAAAGGAGTTAGTACTTGTTGTCTAACTTGCTATATAATAGAGTTCTCTTTACATGTTCCATAGATATCGTTAGAAGTTGAATACTTGTACGACTATGGTGATTAAGATGAGCAAATTTTATAAATAGTTCGAGGGAAACAATAAGAAAATAATGAAGCTTTATAACAAGGTACGAATTATGATTCATGCTTATATGTTTTTTTTGTTAATTATGTTATGAAATTTTAATTGATAATAACTTTTGAAAATCATACAAAATAGGTTTCGTAATTATTCTTTTGCATGTAGGATCAAATCTACACCCAATTTTTTAACAAATTCATCCCACCTTGCTTTCTTATTTAATTCTCTCTAGTGATTTTAATGGAATAAAATAACAACTACTTGAGCTTAAAAAATATTTCAGATGTATATATTATTTTCAAAATTTTAACTTTATTTTTTTAAAATGTTCATTCTTTAATATTTTGTGAATTAATTAAGAAAAAGAAGAAGTTATGAAACCTAAAATATTATCACTAGTAATTAATAGTCTATAGCATTTTGCATAGGTTTTCTAAGAAAAAATATAAAACTTGTATGCTAAATAGGAGTTTGTTGTAAAATTGGACTCACTTCCATAATGTCAGACGCACTATTCTAGAGTAGAAATCTGGATTTAAAAAGGTTTTAGATTTTAACTCTACGGTGACGGTAATTGGTAAGTCCTGCTTAAAAAAAGAAAAGAATATTGAAACTTGAAATCGCCAATCCGAAAATCCGATCATAAAAGACAAAAACACATATTCTGGACTAATGTCAGCAGTTCCATCCCACTTGGCTTTCAGATTTATCCATAAAGACTGCTAGGCGCTAGCAATGCAACATAGCTTGTAATGTCTACACCAACGCAAATGTCAGCACCAGTAAGAGCCCCTACATGGGTCTCTACAAGATGGCTCTTTGAGCAGAGGCTACACGACCTCCAAAAGTGCTCAAACTTGGACCACGTTAAGCAAGTCCATGCCCAAATTCTCAAGCATAACCTCCATAGAGATTTGTATGTTGCACCCAAGTTGATTACAGCGTTCTCTCTCTGTCACCAAATGGATTTGGCTGTTAACGTTTTCGGCCAAATTGAATTCCCCAATGTGCACTTGTACAATACTTTGATTAAAGCCCATGTGCACAACTCTCAGCCTTATCTGGCTTTTGGTGTTTTCTTTGAAATGCAGAGAAATGGCGTTTTGGGGGATAATTTCACGTACCCTTTTCTTTTAAGGGCCTGTAATGCGCAGCCTTGGTTCCCTATTGTGAAGATGATACATTCCCATGTCGAAAAATGTGGGTTTTTGGACGATATATTTGTGCCCAATTCGCTTATCGATAGTTACTCGAGATGTGGCTTGTCGGGTCTTAAGTCTGCGTTGAGGTTGTTTACGGTGATGGGTCAAAAAGATGTTGTTTCTTGGAACTCGATGATTGCTGGGTTGGTGAAAGCTGAGGACTTAACTGAAGCTATCAGGTTGTTCGATGAAATGCCTAATAGGGATACTATTAGCTGGAATACAATATTGGATGCCTATATGAAGGCTGGGGAGACGGAGAAAGCGTTTGAATTTTTCGAGAAAATGCCAGAGAGGAATGTGGTGTCATGGTCAACTATGATATCGGGTTATAGTAAGGCCGGGGACATGGAAATGGCTAAAATGTTGTTCGATAGGATACCAGTAAAGAATTTGGTTCCTTGGACCGTCATCATTTCTGGCTATGCTGAAAAGGGGATGTCAAAGGAGGCCACAAGATTGTACAATCAAATGTTGGCAAGTGGATTGAAGCTTGATGAGGCAACTTTGATTAGCATATTGGCTGCTTGTGCAGAGTCTGGATTGCTTGGGTTAGGGAAAAAAGTTCACTTTTCTATTGAAAGAAGTAGGTTTTCTTGTACCGTTAATGTGCATAATGCATTGATTGATATGTATGCAAAGTGTGGCGTTGTTGAAAAGGCATTAAATGTGTTTAACATAATGTCGAAGAGAGATTTGGTCTCTTGGAATTGCATGCTTCAAGGGCTAGCCATGCACGGACACGGCAAGCAAGCCCTTCAGCTTTTTTCGAGAATGAAACAAGAAGGGTTTAAACCAGACAATATAACTTTAGTAGGTGTTTTATGTGCTTGTACTCATTCTGGTTTTATTGATGAGGGCCTTTATTACTTCAATTCTATGGAGAGCGATTATGGGATCGTTCCCCAAATTGAGCATTATGGTTGCATCATTGACCTTTTGGGTCGTGGGGGCCGTCTAAAAGAGGCTTTTAAGCTTGTACAAAGCATGCCAATGGAACCAAATGTGGTTATTTGGGGAACACTTTTGGGAGCATGCAGAATGCATAATGCTGTGCGACTAGCAGAGATGTTGCTAGAACACCTGCAAAAATTGGAAAGATCAGATTCTGGTAATTACTCTATGTTGTCAAACATTTTTGCTGCTATGGGCGATTGGGACACTGTTGCCATCATGAGACTGCAAATGAAGAACACCGGAATGGAAAAACCATCCGGTGCCAGCTCCATCGAACTGGACAATGAGGTTCATGAATTTGCTGTGCTCGACAAAGCACATCCATGCTCCGATAATATATACAAAATGATCCGTAAATTGGATCGGGACCTGAAACGAGTTGATTCCTTCCCGGAGGTGTGCGAACTGTACAAGTAATTTGCAGTTTAAACGACAGGAATGCAGTTCTACAACCTTTTAGTTTTGAAGTATATGAAGAGCGTCAGAGAGTAATTTCCTTAAGTGGCTGAAGTTTCAGAGTAGAGGAAAATTTTGGCTGTACAGTGAGTTGTATATAATACGTCAAACGTCAAAAAGATTTGGCACAGATGACCAACTTTGTGTGGTAAAATGATCCCTCCAATTCCTAATTTTCTAAACCTGTCCTCCACTTCCTGTATGTAAACGGCCAACTCTGCTGATTTAATCAAGAACTCTGTATGCTGATACTGCTGTTAGCACTTGCTTTTTATGTTGTTTCGAGGTCGATAGGTCTGGAAATTCTAGTTCAAAGTTCAATCGAGTCGGGATTGTTAGGTGAAAACTGGATTTTGATCGAAATTTTGAACGACCCAAAGTTTGTTTATGAGTTCAAACATCTAATCATCATTAATTTATCATGTTAACTAGCTCATTGCTCTCTTGTTGTTTACTTTCGTACCGTCGATTGAGGGTGAAGATGCCAAAAATCATTACCACACTTCATATCTTATATAGCAGTAACTCCACAAAATACAATGATATATGTAACTGTAAATAGAAATATAAACATGAATAGATCGCAAAGATAAATATAAATCAAGCAAGGATAATGGTAGTAGAAATGGATCAAATAAGAATTCTGGAATCCTTCCCACATGAAGTATAAATGATGATCTTTTGATGCTTATAAGTAAGATATACACTACCTGTAGTCAGCCGCAATTTTCTAAATGTTTCTGTCAGCAAGTAAAAGAATGAGAGAGATCAATGAGAGGAAGAAAAGGAGGAGAAGCACAACCCTGGACTTCTCAAAGGCTGACGATTGTAGAAAGGAGAATGAAGGCCATGAATAGAACAAGTTTCGAAGTGAGGAGACACTTTGACAGACAAAGACGACGGTCAATGCCGCACCTTTCTAAATGGGTACCAAAATGAATAAGTTTCAAGTATTTGTAAAAATTTCTTGCCAACTTGTTCCCGATATCGTACGCTTACTCTGTTTTGTGAGCATCCCATCTATTTTTCTGTCCCATTTATTGGATAAATGAATACTTATGAAATAGAGTAAGTACAGGATAACAAGAACAGGTAATTAATTCCCAACATGTTCCGATTGTTTCGCATTCTTTGTAGGGCCCTTGAATTCCTCGCAAATGGTAGTAAGTAATGTTGTGATCGTCAAATTAGACACGATATCAAATTTCAATTATGGTACTATATAGCAATGATGCCAATTAACATTCAATACTCTCTCCGATTCATAATAAGTGTCGTTTTAGAGGGATTTTAATTATTCAAAATAAGTGTCATTTGTGACTTTTTATGCATATTTATAATTTTACTTCCAAAATTACCCTTTAATTTCTCTCACATCTTAATTACACAGATTATATTTTCAAGGCACTTTAATATGTAATTAATAAGGGTATATCAGATATTTCATTAACTTTTTTAATAAGTGTGCATTCCTTTAAAACGACACTTATTATGAATCGGAGGGAGTATTTTTTGAATAAGTTTTGAAACTACAAAATGTTTTTTTAATTTATTTACAAAATAACCCTTTAATATATTGTGCTATATATATTTTTAATTTTACAAATGCATTAAATTTGTTATGATCATGTCTATTTATGTTTTATCGTTTTCCATTTACATCATTTTAATTTTAATTTTTTGTTTACGTTTTTTTATTTTATTCATTTTAAGTCTTGATTAGATTTCAATTACAAATATTTTTTGTAATATAATGTAATCATTGACTAATTTTTAACTAGAGTTTTTAGTTTTCTTTATTTAACTTGAGTTCATTTAAATTTATTTGAGATTTTTTATTTAACTAATTAATTAACTAAAAAAGGGAGATTAGGGATAAAGGTTGGAAATTAGTTGTAAAATAAAAAAACATAAAATTAAGAATAAAATGTTGGGCATTGAATTAAGAGGATAGGTCTTTTGTTTTGTTTTTTTTTTCCCTCTTCTAAAACATGGGCTAGAAGACAAATTTAAGAATTATGAAACATAATGGCAATCATCTTCCAAAAACAAGAGATTGAAAAAAAGCCCTAAACATCTTTTAGCCCCCTTCACTTTCCTAAAATGAGTGAAAACCTAATTTTCTCATCCTTTGCTAGCCACCATATCTATCATTTATACCATATTGTTGCCTTCCTCTTAGCTTTTCCTAGTTGCTACACTCATCTTTAGACCACACTAATCATGTTTACTATATCCTTTCAATTTTGTCCTTATTTTTTTGTTTATGTTTTAATTTTCATTGTTATCTCTCCACCAATTAAGAGTGACAATAACAAAGAGAGCTTTCTCTATGACTTACATAGGAGTTAAGAGTTAAGATAACTCAATTTGGGATTAGCATCTTAGGGTTATAACCTTTTTCTCTTAATTTAGTCCTTTTTTATTTTTTACCTAATAATTATCTGGCATTGAATATATTAAATAGCACCAGCTGATAATAGTCAAAACAGTTAATACCAGCTAGTACCCAAATTTTGTACAATAATTTTATTTTCCAGTATTCCTATCAGTACAGTGCATGTTGACTTGGTACGAAACCCATAACTCTGATTGAAAGGTCTGTCTATTTGAGTTATTAAAATGGGACATTCTTGTCTGATGGTGTCACTATTTAAAGAGCATAAAGTGGGAGTTCTCTTATTTTTCCTAATTTTTTGAGATATCTACTTGTCATATTTGAGAACTTTTGAGAGCTTGTCTTCTTTTCTTTCAGAAGTAGGATAATTTTTCAGACCTGTCATAATTTTATAGAGGTAAACTTGCTTCTTTTGTCCTTATAACTTTATTATAGAGTCTAATAAAGATAAGGTTAGTGTAAATAACCAGCAAGGATGGGGGAATAACCTCTTAGCTCATTTTTGTACCATATAAGGTTTATCACTTTCAAATTTAAAATTGATAGTCCAAATCAAATAGTTCGGTTTGTCAACACTCAATTTGTCATCCCTGTTTCATCTAAGATTCCAATTTGCATTGTTCCTTTTTCTGCTTATAATAGGCATGACAAATAATTGAGGATTAGGATTTCTTTGTTGGATTCCCAACCAAAAGAGTTAAATGATGAGTTTGTTGCCTTTTTATATCCAAACAAGCTTAGAAGAAATGAATTCTTATGGATGTGTGAAAAACATTAACATCTTTGCTTTTTACCTTTTCATTTAGTTGGGTCCTTAATATCTAGCATTGTTATGGAAATTTTATTGACAAAATTGTTTCTTTAGATGGATGTGACTATTATTGCTTCACCATTCATAGATTAAGATAACCATGGCACCTTTCATATCTACTAAAATTCTTTTCACCATTAAATTTACCATTGACAATTTCATAACTATTCAATCTTTATGTGGGTACACTAGGTTCCATTTGTTGTTGTCTTATAATAACTTTGGCTATTCTACTTCTCTTTCCTAATATATTGTTTTGATGTTTATCTTGTTGGGCTCTTACATGGTACACCTAAGTTATGCTTTGGTGTCTTTAACTTCTTCTTTTAGGATGATGTTGAATATCCTTTTGCATGATGGTTGGTATGCTTATAGTTCTCTCATTTGTGACCTGCAATGTGCGTCTTGACTTTCCTTATCCCTCTGTTTATCTCAATTATATTCTTCTTTCATTAGAAATATCCTAAGACTTACCTAGTTGCTTAGGTTTTTGACTACTTAATGGAGGTTTATGCAATCCTTTGTATTATGCCTAAAATCTTCATAAAATTAACAATATAGGTCCTTATTTCTTTTGGATGTTATTGTCAACAATTTTCTCAGTCTTCTTATCATGTCATTATTTAATACATAATCAATCACCCTATTTATGGAGATATTGAATTTTGGAATCTTTTTCTCCATCTTTATTCTATAATTTTTCTCTTTCGTTAACCTTACGACTTCTTTCCCTTAGTTTGAGGATTGACCCTCATACTCTCTTCTTGTCTTTCGCTTTCTGTGCTTAATCATTCTACATCTGAATGTTAAGCTTAACCTCTAAATATAAGTACTTTTGCATCTTTACCTAGACTTCTTCATAATTGTGGGGTAAATTTTTTTATATACATGGAATTCCATAAAGGCTGGCTAGGTTTAAGGCCATTAGTGAATGTTGTGATTGTTATTGTGAAATCCAAGTTTAAGATTTGGCTTGCCTCCAAATTGAATCATTGTAAATAATAACTGATACTTTCTTCACTTTATTGAGCTACTAAGATAAAGTACACTGAATCTCTAGTTGTACAATTAGTGCTTACAAAATAAGATGTAAGTCTATTAGTAGGCTATTGAAAAAAGGCTATCAAATTTGATTGCACGCATTGATAATATGATCTTGTTGCTTTTTTCAGTGTTAATGAACAATCCTTATATTTAATCATGTATGATGCCACGTGTAGATCTATAAGTTCCTTATACATATGTACATGGTTGATAAAGGCGTGCATTCCATTGTAAGTGTTCAACATTGATATTTTAAATTTGTTTGGCAATCGTTCCAATAGAATATTTGGTATTAGTGAGTTATATGCTATGAGATTAGATTTCTATACATGACATGTTGTGTGGGTAGAGAGTATAATCGAAAGGAAACATTTGGAACGTGGTTGATGGGTGTGTATATGTCTCCTGTTTTGCATGTTGACTTGTTGTTTTAGTAACTCTATGAAGGCAGTCTGTTTTGGTAGGTAAGTTGTTTTGATGGAATCAATGGTGGTGGTTTGGTTGCATGATTCAGTGGCAAATGCTACATTTTCTTCTTTCATAGGTATGTAAAAGTATCAACTTTTAGCAAAGGGAAGGAAGAATGGAATAATAGGAAAGAAAAAGTAATAGAGTTCTAATTTTTGTTTTGGCTAGAACAACACTTGTCCATCCGTATTATGATATTTATACTACAATATCATATTTTTATTTTGTCAATACCAAACCTAACAAACATATATAGCTTTCATCAAATAAAAACTCCACAAAATAAGGATCTTCTAATCTTTTTAACTAATACTATTGCTGACAAAAAAGTTACAAAGAATATCTTAAAGTATCTATAAAAATTTCAAATTTTAACACTCCTCTTTGAGAATTCTCTTTGATACTTTAAGCCTTGATCTTAACTTTTTGAACTCGATTATGGAAAGTGCCTTAGTCAATTTATCAATCATTTGATTTTTTGACCAACAATGCATTAAATTGACTTTACAGTTCTTCTTAGCTTCTATTATTACATAAAGCTTCACATTTATATATTTGTTTTTTTTTCATTTTGTACAAGGTTCTTTGTAATAACAATGGTTGACTTGTTATCAACCTAATAATCGCATCTTTTTGCCTTTGTCCTAGGTCTGATAGCAACTTATTTAACCAAATTGCTTGGTTTGTTGGTGCTACTACAGAAATATACTCTACTTCTATTGAGGATTGAGTTACCAATTCTTGCTTTTTTTTAATTCCATTTATATTAAAAAAAACTTCACTTCCAAATGAGAAAGCATAATCGGAAGTGCTTTTGGAATCATTTATACTTTCTGCCCAATCATTATTTGTGTGACGCCCTAATACCCCCTGGGAGGATATTGCAAGTGTCACACACACAGAACACACTGAACATGAAGCATTTCGAAACATACAAAACACTTTATACATGTATTACCAGAATCTCAACAAACATACATTGCATATCAAAAATTTGGAAAGTAGCCTGAATTAAGGTTATTACAACCCATCAAAATAAAAATTCAGGAGTTATAGACATCAGATAAAAGTCCAAAAAAACAATCTCAAAATACATATGAACAAAACAAAAATCAGACCCCATTGGCCATCGCGGTTGTCTTGTTTCAGTTCCTACGTCCCTCTTTCAGAACCTACATAGGACAAATCCACCGTGTTAATCATATAGCTTAGTGAGTAATAACTAAACTATAAGTCAACAACAGATACAAAAATTTTATAAGTAACAGAATTATTCAACACAAGAGGATATAAACCCTTCAGAAACATAATACAATTTAGCTTATGCCAAAATCAAACTAATATCAGAGTACAAAATCATAAAACTGCTAAATCTATTTACAGAAGCGGGTAACGGGATTTATATAGAAGAGATCGAAGTCTTGATACCGAAGTGTCTTAGAAGAGGCCGAAGTCTAGACACCGAAGTGTCAATATCAGAAAATACCGAAGTGTCAGTAACAGAAGACACCGAAGTATCGATAACAGAAGACACCGAAGTGCCATTAATAGAATCAGCTGCAGACCCTTTTAGGCATGCCTATTTACCCACAACTAGGGCTTAACAGATTCAAAAATAGAATATCTGAAATCCAATTTACATTACAATCAAACAACTTTGTAAATCATTTAATGGATCAAAAGCAGAAGCAAACAGAACAGTCAAAGAAAACTATCAAATTTGACTATATAAATTACTTACAAAAATTACCGTCTAAATTACTTACTAAATCTTCTTGTTGCCTATTGCCTCGGCATCCTATCTAAAATCGATCGCTCGATGGGTTCCTCTAAAACATTTAATATAAACATATATCATTAAAGTGCACAATTATAAATTCAATTATGCACATTCATGTATATTGAATATGTATGATGCATGTTCATGACAAATTCCTGAGCTTCTTATCCTTAATCTTGTCACATTGTCAATCATGTGAAACCATATTCAATTGCTCAATCCAAATTTATTTCACAACCAACTTTCGGGTTCTCTTTGTTCAATTATTCTTAAGGTGAGGTAATTAGGTAATACTTCCTTCTAGAAAGTTGTTCTTCTTTGTCTTAGGTTTCTAATGATACCAAGTTCATCCAATTTGGTTCAGTATACTGAAAGTTATACTCAAAAGATTTCAGATTGTTCTTAAGCTTCAACAGAATTCTTATCTCAACTTCCAATCAGATTCTGAAATTCTTAGAGGCAGAATTAGAATTCTATCACTTCAAAAAATTTGTAGTTTTATGACTCTAGTTTAATTCAAAACAAGAATCACTCCAATTGGAAGTCCACAGATCCAGATATAAGTAAATTACCGAAGTATGTCCAGTAAAAACATCCCAGTTATCATACTTCAGTACAGTCACAATTTTAGATCAAATTCGTTAATCAATTCAATTCATAAAATTCTAATTTTTGGTGGAGATGAAGATCAATGCCTTATGAATCTATTGGTCTAAGAATCAAGTCATTTGGACATTAGGTGAAGAAATTATAGCGAAAAGATTGAAGGATATTTGGCAAAATCCCTTCAGAAGAAAACCATTAAAAGTATGCACGATCGCGCTTTTCACCTGATTTTCGCAAAGTCGCGGTTGTGCTTTTGCACAATTGTGACATTTGACATTTTTCTACAAATGTTACCATCGCGCTTTCTGGTTTCTTTTTGCACGACGGTGCTTTTCTCTTCTCCTTCTTCAATAATTCTTTTCTCCATTTCATCCCTTAAATCTTTCATTTCCAGCCTTTCCACTTCCTTCTAACTTATCCCTTCAACATTTCAAACTCCAATTCAATCTCCAAATAAATCAGAATCAATTTTTATCAATCAAACACCAAAATCTGAAACTTCATATTCTTCCTTTCTCTCTCTACTGTAAATTTTCAAAAGTTGATTCTTACATCAATTTACTAAATAAATTACCCAAAGCAATTCTTCTAACTCATTTTTAGCTCATCAACACAAACACAAGTCAAAAACCCAGATTCACACTTAAACATCAAAATTTTGGTTCTCAACAGACCTATACATGTACAGTGAAAGACATAATATATGTTCAACCTTTTTCCTGAATTTCTTCTTTCTTCTTAAACCTAGTTTCAGTGGTTCTTCTACCTCCAAAACTCACTTCATCACTATCTTAAAACATATTGCTTCTCAAACATGCAAAAACAACATATCCATATTCTTTCATTTAATTCATTCTTCACCAAAAATACACTTCTTTAACCTCACAGGCATGCATTCATTTACACAGTAAAACATCATTAAATTAACTTACTTGAATCAACAAAAACTCTAACAGTAATCTTCGGTGGAAGCAGTAACAATTCCTTAGCAGAGAGATTTCAGTGAATGAGCAAAACAGAGACAAGCTACAGTGTTCTTCTAACCAAAAGCTTAATCCACGTATTCACTTTGCATGAAGTACATGTGTCGTCCAATTAAGACTACCACATGTCACCACATATGCAAGCCAATAGTCCATATTAAATCAGTCCACGTGTTATACTAGGATTGGTCCAAAATTTCAATACTTTTCTAAAATTCACCAACAATTCCAAAATATCCAAAATACACCAAAATGGCCAAATCACATTTTAAATCACATTCAATAACTCAATTATACTCAAAAAATGTCATGAATGCATGCATAATAATTGTATGTGTCCAAAATGATTATGCACTAATAAGCAAATATTCAAATATGCAAAGCATGAAATGTACTGAATTTTCTTAATATTCTAACCCCTAGTATGAGGTGTTACAATTTGCATGTCCTTAGATAACTCTTATTATTAGGGAACCACAAAACATAGCCAAAGGAACTCTTTTAACTACACAAACATGAATCTAACAAGGTGAATGCTTAAAATTTAAGAGTAAGATTATTGACAGCATCAAATATATCCTTATAGTATAAGAAGCAGGCTGCCAACTAGACTTTTATAATTAAAAGCATCTACTTTACTACCAACTCTTTTCTTTGACAATTTCTCATGCACAACCAAAGGAGTTGCTGTTGGTTTTGATCTCTCCTTATAAAACCTTTTTAGAATCTCTAAACATATTTTTACTGTGAGATGAAAATTCCAACCTCACATTGATAAATTTCCATACCTAAAAAAAAATTCATACCCAAATTGGACATTTCAAATCCCCTCTCCATTGGTGACACAAATTTCATAAATTCTTCTTTGAATTGTATCATGTAACTAACAATTCATCTATATACAAAGAGATAATAAGCTGAACATCTTCATATTCTTTTAACATATATAGAGTAGCTTCACTTTCACTTCTTTTGAATCCTTACAACAACAAATAACCATTGATTATGTTATACTAAGCTCTTAGAGCTTGTTTTAAGCCTTAGAGAGATTTAAAAAGCTTTTAAACTTTTTCATTGTTACCTGTAACTTGAAATCCTTCTAGTTACTCAATATATATATCTTCTTTAAGGAAACCATTAGCAAAGTTGATTTAACATCATCATCATCATCAACAACAACAACAACAACAATACCCAATAGGAAATTTACAATCCATCTTTGTTGCTAAATCTACTAGAAGCCTTACACTATCTTGTCAAGCTACTAAAGCAAAGGTTTATTTAAAATCAACACCATACTCTTAGAAATAACCTTTCACAACCAATTTGGCCTTAAGTTTGTTTACATAATCATTTGGGTTATATTTGATTCTATAAACCCATTTAACACCAACTATCTTTTAATTTTTGGTCCTGTCTACAGGGCTCTAAAATGCCATTTTTATTTATCATTTTTAGCTTCTCCTTCATTGCAACTCTCTAACCATCCGCTTTAGTAGCCTTAACATAAGATATGGGCTCAACTAAAGTTACGTTGAATCTTTCATATACTTCATCAAGTGACTTCATTCCTCTCATTGGAACATCATCATAATTGTCATCACCAATTTCATCTTCTATTTCTTCAGGAACTTGGGGTATGGTTTTTCCAATTTGATTAACACTTACAGTTTCTATCTCATTTTTCTCCCAATTTCATACAACTACCTTATCAAATTTGATGTCCTTACTAAATATTTTTTTATTTTTAAATTTAAAACTCTATAACCTATAGAGATCGAGCTATTTCATATAAAGATTCTCATCTCCAACTTTGTGGTCCAATTTATATCTTTTCACATCTGGTACATGAGATTAGTATAAACTTCTAAATACTTTGAGATGCTCTGCAACTGGTTTAACTTCATTCTAAGCTTTAAATGGAGTTTTATCCTTTATAGACCTGATTGGAAGTCTGTTTAACAAATACATAGTTGTGTTGACAACTTCTTCCTAATAACACTTTTGAATTTTCTTTTCAAATATACATCTTGACTTCTTTACAATGGTTCTATTTTTTCTCTCACTCCCCCCATTTTATTGAGGAGAGTAAGTGACAGTTAGTTGATGTTCAATACCAACTTTATCAGGAAATCTATCAAACTTATCTTATGTGTATTTGGTGCGATTATTCGATCTTATCACATTGATGCTATAATTTGCTTGGTTATCTACCAAAGCCTTAAATTTGTCAAATACATTAGCCACCTTTGATTTTTGCTTCATGAAATAAATCCAACACTTTTTGTTATAATCATCTATGAACATGATGAAATACCTGCTCCCACTTAGTGAAGATGTATTCACTGGTCCACATACATCTGTATGGATAAGTTGCAACTTTTTAAAAGCTTTCCAAGCCTTATTAATAGGAATTGAAAATTTATTTTACATTTCAAATTGATAAACTTAACACACATTCTTTTTATTATGCATAACGGGAAGACTTTGAGTTAATTGTATGTTATAGAAGTGCTTAAGTTTAATATAATTATAATGGCCAAATCTTTTATGCCATAACATAGATTCATCAATAACAGTATTAAAGGCAAGCATATTTGTCTCTTTCCAATAAATTATAAAGCTTTTGTCTCTTATTTTTACAACCATTAACTCACAACCAGTATAATCAATAATGGTGCAAGACATATTTTAATAATGTAATGAATAATTCTTCTCTAGTAATTGACTCATACTTAGTAAAATTTTGCAAATTTTAGGCATAAATAACACATATGAAATGTATTTAGTACTTGTTAGAGTCTCAACAACAATAACTCCTTTGCCTTTCACATTAACAAATTCTCCATTCTTGATCTTCACTTTAGACTTGTATGACTGATTTAGCTCACTAAAGCTACTTAAATCAGGTGTCATGTGGTTTATACAACCACTATCAATAAGCCAAGTGCTAGTATACTGGCTTATATAACAAATAGCAACAAATAACTTCTTTATATGTTGTTATTGCTAATTTTATGCTATTTGAGCTTGCTGCCTTTGTTGGTTATTGTTTGTTTTTACATACCCTCTCCACATTAACAAATTGCTTATATGAATGCCATTGTACATTTCTCTATGAACGACCCTTCTTATTACAATAAGGACAAGGAGGAAATCTCTTCTTGCTACCACTTTTGCTAAAATGGCGTTCATACTTTTGTTTATCCTTCTTTGTACCAAATTGTTTATTCTCTCTAGCTTGAACTTTCCCTTTTTGCATTGAATGGAAAGTCCTTTTTTTTTTCTTGTCTCAATTATCTCCTTTATTCTTGAGCTTGAAAGGCATAAACAAGCTTACATAAAGGAATTTTAGTTATATCCCTCTAAGTTCTTAAGAGAAGAAAGGTTAGACTCAAAATTTACAAGCAAGCTCACGAGAGGACTCAAATTTTACAAGCAAGCTCACGAGAACCTTCTCCACCACTCGGTGATTTGTTAGATCCTCGTAAAGAAGCTTGATTTTGTTAACCACTTCTATGAGCCTATCCATATATTCTTGAATAGTCTTATTATCCTTCATCATCAAATCTTCAAATTCCCTTTCCAAATTCAAAATATGAATTTTCTTTTTTTATTACTCCCCATATACATATCCTTTAGCTTATTCCAAGCTTCTTTGGGAGTTTCACAAGCCATAATCCTTTTGAAAATTACACCTAAGACTGCACCTTGTATATGAAACAAAGCTTTTGGAGCTTTTGTTAACTCTTCTTTTTGAACCCTGATTTGATTGAGGGTTAGGTTTTGACCCAAAGGTTGTGGTTGCTTCTTTGTTTCAACCTATTGCCATAAACCAAAGCCTTTCAATTGAGTTTTCATCTTAACAACGCAAATTTGATAGTTTTCACCATCATGAATTGGGAATATAGGGGTTGTAATTGTTGTATTACTAGAAACCATGGTGTTTTGGAGGTTTTTAAGGTTTAAAGTTTATATTTATTTTTTTTTACGGAAGGAAAGCCTTGCTAATATTCTCTCTTAATCACTCACAAGTGTTTTAAAATCTTTGAAAGCTTTGATACCATGTAAAAGTAGCATCTTTCAACTAAGGAAGGAAGAATACAATAGCAGAGAAACAAAAGTAATAGATTTCTAATTTTTGTTTTGGCTAGAACAACACTTTTTCATTTATATTTTGATATTTATACTATAATATCATACTTTTGTTTTGTCAATACTAAACCCTCTAGTTTTCATCTAATACAAATTCCACAAAATAAGGATGTTCACACATTTTTAACTAATAGTACTATTGAATAAAAAGTTACAAAAAATCTCTTAACGTATGTAGAAAATTCTTAAATTCTAACAAGGTGGAATGCTTTTCTGAGTGTCCATCTTCTTTCTACCACAATTACTCGAAGAAAGTTGAGAATTATTCGAATAGGTATGTGAAAATTTTCTCACGCTTTTAGTAGATGGCACTAAATGGTGTCGTTGTAAATTATATAGCATTTGCTTTTGGTAATGTTTCGAGTTTTAAATCCATACATCCTTCTTCAATTTATAAATTTTTTCAAGAACAATTATTGTTGTAACACCCAAATACCCCCTGGGAGGATATGTGGATGCCACCCAAGACAGTACAATCAAATCAGACTAGTTGACA
>JAOTAX010000008.1:12717426-12740319 GCA_025629825.1 Erythroxylum guanchezii
GATGAGTAATTCTAACATTCATCTAATTATGTGTGTTTGTGGACTATTACTCAATTACAGGCTAATTAAAGCAAAAACTGCCAACAAGTTTTTTCGTTCTAAAAAAGAAAGCAAGGAGACAGGTCTAAGGTCTGCGTTTGCGTTTTTAACGCAGATGTCGAACGTCTGTGTCAACAACACAGACGTCGAGCGTCTGCGTTCAAAAACACGCAGACGAAGGTCTACGCGCAGATGTCAACATTTGCGTTAAAAAAGCAGAAGTTCGACGTTTGCGTTGAAGGCAAACGTTCGACGTCTGCCTTCAATGGAGAAAAATAAAATTTTAGGAGACAAATAAAAATAAAAAGAAGAATCAATATGAGAAGATAAGAGAGATAGATGAGTAGAAGAAACAAAACAGAGTCGGTGACTGGTTTTATCAAGAGGAGAACAGACGCTATTTCAAGTTTTATTTGTGTAAATAACGGAAACATTAAACAATTAAAGAATCCTTTTTTTATATATTTTCTATTTTTCATTAATAAAAATTTTATTATTAATTATATAAAATTTTATTATTAATTATTTAATAAAATTTATTATATTAAATATTATTCTATTCTATTTGATTTATATTTAAAAATATTTTATTTCTATAATATAAAAAACAACTTCCCGAAAAAGCTGAAATTCGAGTTTTTCTGAAAAGCTCCAAATTTTAATTTTTGAAAAAGCTGTATTTTAACTTTTTCAAAAACTATTTTTACTTAAAAAGTGCTTTTGAAGTTTGCAGTTAAACACTTATTTTTTTCCTAAAAATAACTTTTGCGATGAAAATAAATACTTTTAAAGTCTCCAAAAACTGAGCGAAACAGGCACATATGAGCGTCCGTGCAAGTTTACTCGCGGGGCCTTGGAAGTTCGTAGGATCTATCGCATACCTATCGAACACTCTTTCCACCGAATTCGCCTGTTGCGTCACCGACTTAAAGCTGTTAAATTCAGGTAACACAATGCAATAACTGGCACGCATTTATATAAACCCGAAAACCCAACTACAACTATAAATCACTCCTCCCAAGTCCCAACCTCTCCAAAACCTCTCAAAATATGGACGCGAATACCCAACCTCCCTTTGACTTAATCATCCTGGGAGCTTCGGGATTCACCGGTAGATACGTTGTCAGAGAAGCTCTCAAGTTCCTTAAGGCCCCTTCCTCTCCTCTCAAATCCATTGCCCTCGCCGGCCGGAGTCCGGCCAGACTGACCCAGGCCCTCCAATGGGCTGCACATCCCGCCCCTCCTCCCACGATTTCCATTCTCACCGCTGACACCTCTGACCCTTCTTCCCTCCGCCACCTCTGCCGCCAAACGAAGCTCATACTCAACTGTGTCGGCCCATTTCGCCTGCACGGGGAGCCCGTCGTCGCCGCTTGTGCCGAGACTGGGTGTGTATGTCTAAAGATTGAAACATCATGGTTTTTGATGCATCTTTTGTGTGATCGGAGAAGTTCATTTGTCTTTGTTTGATGTTGATACTGCTAGGTGTGATTATTTGGACATATGTGGAGAGCCTGAGTTTATGGAGAGAGTCGAGATGCAGTTTCATGAGAAGGCAGCAGAGACAGGTTCTTTAATGGTTTCTGCATGCGGGTTTGATTCTGTTCCTGCTGAATTGGGTTGGATGTTTAATTCCAGACAGTGGGTTGCTCCGTCTGCGCCAAACAAAATTGAGGCCTATTTGAGTTTGGAGTCTGATAGAAGGATTGTTGGTAACTTTGGGACATATGAATCGGCTGTCTTGGGGGTGGCTAATGTAGATAAGTTACAGGAACTGAGACGGTCTAGACCCAAGAAGCCAAGGCCAGTGGTAAGGGATTTTAATTCTATTCTTGTTATATGGGAGTTAAGATCGATTTCTATTTGGACTTGATGATGCTCTCATGCTTTTAGCTTGCACATGCATTTCATGACACATACCTCATTGTGATGCTTCTTCTCTTCTGAATCTAATGGTTCTTTCCTGTTGTAGGATCATAAGTTATTCATTCCTTAGTTGATCTTTGCTTTGAATTTACATGTCCATTTGTCCATATATGGATTAAGTTTTTCATGAGAGTGAAAATATAAATAATGAATTATATATTAAATTTGAATATTTATGCTAAAATACAAAAAATATGAATCAAATAAAATATCAGTCAAATGTCAAATGTTTTATTTTTTTGTAAATATTTTGCACTGTCATCTCTTATTTTTGACTTTGTTGATGTGAACCACCGCCTATCTATGAAATTTTAGTAAGAAAAATATTTAATAAATTAAAAATAATATAAAAATAAAAATATCGAAAATAATTGAAGACACAAATGTAGAACAGCCCCAAAAGGATTGATTCCTCCTTTATTTTCGATGAAGTGTCTCATATCAACCGATGTCTCAAATGTCTTGTTCCATACTGTCATTTTTAATGCACCATTTTTTTTTCTCTTTCTTGATCTTGTTTGATCTCTCAAGATCAAGTGCCTTACTATGATCAGAAGCAAGATCATTTGAATTTTGTCAAATTTCAAAAGAATAGGATCTTGCAATTCTTCTCCAGGTTCGGGAGTTGGACATCTCTAGCTTTAGAAGGAGGACATTCCAAGTTTTCATATTTGTTAGTGCTTTTCTTCTTCTTGTAGGAGAGTGGAAGTTGAAAGATTGTTGTAGGAAACTAAACAAGAGGAAGCATGGGAAAGACAACAATAGTAACAAACAAAGGACCATGTTGTAGAGAATCCTTTAAAGAAACAAAAACAAATCATTCTAGTCAAACTTATCTACATAGCTTTAGTTTACTGGTGAATGTTTTGGTTATGTTTTTACGGTTGTTGTGTAATGAACAACAATCAGTCAATAACAAAATCTTTTTTCCTTTCTCTCTCTTTGTTCTTGAATTCTTTAATTTGCCTCCCTATTCTCACGATTTCCATAGTTATTTTTCAATTTGATGGATTAACTATAACATTTAGTATTAGAGTGGTTGAACCTTGATTGTGGCATCAATAGCGGAAGGCACTAGTGGAGCAAAAATGTGAAGGTTGGAGGAAAATGTTAGCAATTTGACTGAAGCACAAGCCTGAAATGAGAAACTGTTATTGAAAAAACAAAATTGATAGATATGGAAGGGAAGTGGAATTGAAACTAATGTTTAATCAATTTATGCAAAGATCTAAGAAAGAGTATTGCTTGACATCAAGGGGAAAGGGAAATGCTTGTAGTATGACTAAAATCCCTCTTGAAAGCGATAGATATATGGTACCTTCTAGATTTAGCAAAATATCAAGAATGGTGGCTACACATTTAGAAGGGCGAGCTCAAGAATGGTACCGATTATTTTTGAAAAATAGAAGCAAGCATGGGCAGGAGGATTGGGAGGAATTTGTAGCCACTCTCAATTAGAGGTTTGATGAAGATATATTTGAAAACCTCGTCAGATATTTGAAGGAATTGAATTAGGAAGGCATTATGCAAGATTATTGTGCACAGTTTTATTGTTATTCTAATAAACTATCACTACCTGAGAATTATTTGGCGGGACTTTTCTTAGAGTGTTTGAAACCCAAGTTGGAATTAGCTGTTAAGCTACTTGACCCCCAAAATCTTCAATAACACAATTGCTTGCAAGGAAACAAGAGGCGGTGGTCATAATTAACACCAATTTGCATTAAAGGAAATATCAAATCACATCATAACCTAGGTGACCTAGGCAGTGGAATGCCATCTAAAGGGGTAGTACAGGGACCAACTGCCACCAAATATAATCAAGCGGATGGAATCCTATCTATGCCTGGAAGTTAAGGAAAAATTACCTTAATGAATAACCTCGAGAACGGTTAGCAGCAAGGACTTCGACGAGATGCGAGCAAAAGGATTATGTTTATGATGTGACAATAGGTACACATTGGAGGCATAAATGCAAAAGAAAAAGAATTAAAAGTTTCACTTCCACATGATAAAAGGAGAAGAAGGATTAGTAGTTGAAGAGGAGCAACCAATGGTTGATTAGAATGTAAAGCAATAAATGCTAAACATATCACTAGTCTACATAGGGCATGATCGAACCCAAAGAGGATATTTAGGCATAGCAACAACCATGAAAAGAGTGCAAAATGTATTCCATTGGAGAGGTTTGGCTAATAATGTCAAGAATTATGTTAAGCAATGTTTAATTCGTCAAAAGAACAAATATGGCATTGTTGCATATCCTAGACTTTTGCAAACCTGAAGGTTGTTGAAGAGAAATTAGCATGGACTTCATTGAAGGCTTACCTTTATCTAGAGGTAAATCAGTAATATTTGTGATTATAGATTGATTTAGCGGGTGTCTCATTTTATTGCTATTAAGAAAAATCGCAAGTGTCCATCAACCACATCTTCAAACTACATGGAATGCTCAAGGCAATTATGATTGATAGAGACTCATTATTCTTAAGTGCTTTTTGGCAAGAAACCTTCAAGCTACAAGTAGTTAGCTTAAACTTCTCTTCTACATACCACTCCCAATCTTACGAACAAACAAAAGCTATTAAAAAGGTATTGAAAACCTATTTTTGATGTTTCTACAATGATTTTTAGAACAAGTGGTCTGATTGGATATCATTAGCTGAATGGTGGGATAACACAATCTATCACTCAATTATCAATTCAACACCTTCTGAAATTCTCTATGGTTATCGACTGCTAGTGTCACTAATTCCAAAATCTTAGCTATGGATCAAGCTATGAGAAACTGAGAAGTAGCACTCTTGATGACTAAATTCCATCTCAAAATAGTCTAGCATCGAATGAAGTAGCAAGTAGATAAAAAGAGAGTAGACAGGAAGTTTGAAGTGGGAGAATGTGTGTTTTTAAAGCTACAACTTCATAAACAACATTAACTTCAAAAGAGGAGCAACCATAAACTGTGGTCCCCATTGTACTATGGATTGTGAAAATCATAAAGAAGGGAAAGGTGGCCTACAAGCTCCAATTGCAAGCTAAATTCTCAAGTCATCCTATGAGAAACTGAAAAGTAGCACCCTTGATGGCTAAATTCCATCTCAAAATAGTCTAGCATCGAATGAAGTAGCAAGTAGATAAAAAGAGAGTAGACAGAAAGTTCGAAGTGGGAGAATGTGTGTTTTTGAAGCTACAACTTCATAAATAATGTTAACTTCAGAAGAGGAGCAACCATAAATTGTCCCCATTATACTATGGATTGTGAAAAAACGGTGGCCTACAAGCTCCAATTGAGAGCTAAATTCCCAAGTCATCCTATATTTCACGTTTCTCAACTCTAGAGGTATGTGTCTAAGCATATACCAATGTCATCTCCCCAACCACATTCATCACGGTATATCGAGCTCCAGAAACAATATTGGACAAAAGGGTGTTCAAGCACAACAACAAATTAGTAACAAATCTTGTAGTCCAATAGACATACAACTCAATAGAGAATGCAAGTTGGGAACTCCTTTTTTTTGTTGCAAAAAAGATTTTTTGAAGCCAACCACATGGACAAGGTTCTTGAAGGAATGGGCAATGTTGCAAGAAATTGAACAAGACGAAATGCAAAAGTGGCAACAATAGTTAAATAAATAAAGAATGACGTTGACGAGGAATTCTTTAAGAAAATAAAAACACATCATTCCAATTAAATGCTGGCAATAGGCTTATATACGTGGCTTTAGTTTAGTGAATAATGTTTTGGTAATATTTTTATAGCCATTGTGTAATGAACAAAAAAATTAGGCAATAACAAAATCATTTTCTTTTCTCTCTCCTCATTTTGGAAGTCTCTGATTCCCCTCCTTGTCTCTTTTCATCTCCTTTCCAGATTCTTCTTTTTTATTCTCACCATATCTGTAGTTAATTCTCGAATTGAGTATTGACAAAGATGGAGCCAAATCAACAATGTAAGAAAATTGTTGTTTGACATTATTTTTGTTGTTTCCCGATATGTTTGGAGGAAGGTTTTCTGTCAATGATTGGAAGTGCAAACTTAAGCACTTCTTTGCATTTTGTACCAACTTCTGCCTTAACTCAAAAGACTTACCTCCAAAATTCCTTTGCCTTTGAGAACCACCTTTTTTCCTTTCTCAACCTGGGAACACATGAACTAGAGAAGAATTGTATTATGGATACAATTTTGGGTTTGCCTGAGAAAACCAAGGAATGAAAAAAAGTGATGAGCACATAAAATGTTTCATTGTATATAAAAGAGAGGTAGGAGATGTAAATCGACTCATAATATTTGTATTTCTGACGACAATAAACTAATCAAGTTTTAGAGCTAACCATTAGAACTCTTTTATGGAAAAATGGATCATCAACAACAATTTATGAGTAGAAGACTATCATCCAAAGACAAGAGGCTGAAGTTTTGGTGTCAACATTGGTACTTGAAAACCTTTTTTTTAATTTTTCCTATTCTCCTTGAGATTGGGTTTGAAATTGAAAACTTAACACTTGCAAAGTGAAATGGTAGAGACTAGGTACTTTAGAAGATAAAAGCAAAATAAAAATCTATTAAGCTCTTTATAAGCCAGAATCTCCCTTAAAGAAGGAATAATAGCCAATAGGAGAATCTCCACAAATGAAATATTCGAATGAGTTGAATTGTCATTGATATCCCTACATCCTGTAATGCATAATATTTATACACTCTAGCTAACAGAACAGAGAAATAGAAGCATATCTGAAAATAAGATTCTCAACTAACCAGTAAACATAACTGACTCCTACATCCTAGGACACTTAGAGTAGACATAAAACAATTAAATAATTAATTAAAACTGATATGCTGATTTACTCTTGCTTAGCACATGGCTTTCTCCTGAAATACGTAATCAGGGGTTTATCACGTCTCCCCCCTTTGAAAGTCACCTTGTCCTCAAGGTGGAAATCTGGAAATTGAGCAGCAAACAGGTCATAGTCTTCCCAAGTAGCATCTTCAAGAGGTCGACTTCTCCAAGCTACTAATAACTCCAAATCATGTGTAGAAGTCCGGCGATGGTCAAGCACCCTTTCTGGTTGCAGTTGCAGCTCCCATTCAACAAAAATGGGTAGTGGAGCTGGTGATGATGGTGGTAGAACACCATGAGCAGGGCGAAGCAAGGAGACATGGAAAATTGGATGATGCTTCGCCCTGGAAAATTGGATGAATCCGTGCATCTGGTGGAAGTTCCAGTTCATAAGCTACTGAACCTAGCTTTCTCAAAACCTTGTAGGGTCCAAAAAACCTAGGAGATAGCTTGTCATAATGCTGCTTGGATAGAGATTTTTGTCTAAAGGGCTGAATGCATAGCAAGACATAATCTCCAACATTAAATGAAAGTTCCCTACGCTTCTTGTCTTGCTGATATTTGAGCCTTAACAAGATTATCTTTTAGCAATTTCAGCATTGCGTCTTTCATCAACAACTAGTCTTCTAATTCTGCATTAGCAGTCTCACCCTTCACAAATGGATGTAGAGGTGGTGGGTCCTTGCCATAAACCACCTTGAAAGCTGTAGTGCCCGTGGAAACATGAAAACTAGTGTTGTATGAATATTCAGCCCAACATAAGTAGGAACTCCATTTTTTGGGTTGTCATGAGCAAAACAACGTAAATAGGCCTCTAAGCATCAGTTGACAACTTCTATTTGGCCATCGGTTTGAGGATGGTAGGAAGTACTCATCCGCAAACGAGTTTGACTGAGACGAAACAACTCTTGCGAAAAAGAACTTAGGAAAATTGAATCTCGATTAGAAACTATTGAACGAGGCATGCCATGGAGGTGAACTTCCTTGCAGAAGATTCCAGCCAGTGTTTTAGCTGTATACGGATGAGAAAGTGGCAAAAATGGCTACATTTACTCAAGCGATCAACTACTATAAATATAGTGTCAACACCTTGAGATTTAGGCAGCCCAATTACAAAATCAATGGAAATATCTTCCTAAATTCTTTCTGGAATGGGGTAGTGGCTGTAAAAGACCAGTAGGTGCAAGAGTTTCGTATTTGTTGCACTGACAAGTCAAGCATTGTTGAACATGAAGCTTGACATCCTTCTTCATGTGAGGCCAATAAAACTGATCTGAAAACCTCTTTAAAGTCATCAAATAACCTCTATGTCCACCAATGGGGGTTTCCTGTGCTTCAACCAAAAGAGTTGCACGTAAGTTGGAGTTAGAAGGGATTACCAACTTGCCTTTGTAAAAGAGCTTATTGGCTGACCACTGAAAATTGGAATGTGAGGATGAATCTTTCTGTAGGTTAGAGATGAGATTCTTGGTGTGATTATCCTAGAGATATGCTTCCTACAAATCAGAACAATCTAGAGGTACAGGCATGATTAAATTAAAGAAATCAACTTGTTCTGGTTTCCGGGAGAGTGCATCAGCTGCTGCATTATCCTTCCCTGCTTTATATAATATAGTGAAATCAAAGGGCAGCAACTTCAAATTAGACGCTGCTGAGAATTTTTAGAAATCCGTTGCTCAAGCAAGTGTTTAAGACTGTTGTGATCAGTCTTGACATAAAAATGGTGGCTAATTAAGTAATGTTTCCACTTTTGGACAGCAAGCACAAGGGCTAATAATTCACGATCATAAGGTGATTTATAGCGATTAGAGTAAGAGAGTACCTTATTAAAATACGCTATGGGGTGCTCCTGTTGCATGAGAACAGCTCCAATCCCTTCCATAGAAGCATCACATTCAATAGTGAAAGACTAGTGAAAATTTGGTAACTTCAAGACTGGCACTGTTGTCAATGCATCCTTGAGCTCCTGAAATGCAATTTCAGCCCGTTCATTCCAGCAAAATGCATCCTTCTTGGTGAGATCAATAAGTGGCTTTGCAATGACTTCGTAACTCTGCCCAAATCGTCTATAATAACCTATGAGTCTAAGAAAACCACAAAGTTTTTTGATATTAGTTGGAGAAGGCCACTGCTGTACAACCTCGATTTTCTTCGAGTCAATGCCAACACCTTCTTGTGAGGCAATGTGTCCCAAAAAATTCACTTGTTGCTGGGAAAAGTTGCACTTCTTAGCATGAGCATAAAATGCATGTGAGTGTAACGAATTAAAGTTCACTTCCAAGTGAAACTTATGAAGATGAAGAGAGGGGCTATAAATTAAAATATCATCAAAAAAAACCAAGACAAAACACCTCAAATGGGGACGGAAGAGGTCATTCATTACTGCTTGGAATGTGGAAGGAGCATTTGTGAGGCCAAATGGCATGACAACAAATTCATAATGGCCTGCGTGTGTCTGGAATGTCGTTTTATGAATATCTTCGGGTTGAACTCGAATTTGATCATAATCTCGAGCGAAGATCAATCTTTGAGAAGTAGGCAGCACTGTGGAGTTCATCGAGCAACTCATCTACATTGGGTATAGGATACTTATTAGAAATAGTGATGTGATTGAGTTCCCGATAGTCAATATACATCCTCCATGCACCATCCTTCTTCTTGACTAGCAACACAGGACTCGCAAGTGGACTAGAGCTAGGCCGAATGAATCCTTTAGATAACAAGTCAGCAACTTGCCTCTCAATTTCATCCTTCTGAAAATAAGGATATCTATATGGCTGTATGTTTGGAGGTTGAGCATTAGGATGAAGATTGATGGCATGAGTATGACTGCGGAGAGGTGGCAGAGAGGTAGGTTTAGCAAATACATATGAGAAATCTTGGAGTAGCCCATCAATATCAGTGAGTTTCTAACTGAAACTCCCTAAAGACTCAGTTTGCTTGGTCATTACTCTCAATTCTATATTAGAAGTTTAACTCTGAGGTACCCCCTGCAATTTGTATCTTCGGCCATCAACCCAGAAATCATGAACATTTGCCGCCAATTTGCTTGCACAGTGTTTAAGGAAGCCAGTCATTCAATTCCTAAAACCATGTCAACACCGGCAAGAATGAATGGAATGAAATCACCCACAATCTTCAAGTCGTGAACCTGAATTTAAAGTCGTCTACACACCTTATTGCAGCGAATCAAGGACTTATCGCCAATCTAGACCCCAAATGAAGTGATAGATTGAGTGGGCAACTTCAATTCTAAAACAAGTGTTTGTGCCACAAAATTGTGGGTAGAACCACTGTCTACAAGAATAATTACTTTCCTTTGATTCAATATCCCTTGTAGCTTCATAGTAGAACCCGAGTTACTGCCTAGGATAGCATGGAAGGAGATTTCGGCCTGCATCTTAGATTCGAAATCAGCTACTGGTTCTCCTTCTGTGATTTCCATAATTTTTAAAGTACCTGCCTTCAACGGTGACCCGGCTGAAAATCTCATCGCCTTGTAAATCGTTCTTGGCTTCTAGATGCACACGTTTGCCTTGAGTTCCTCCTTCAAGCCATTGAGGAAAACACCTAAGAGACAGTGCTCTGGCCAATTCTTCACTCGTGCAGATCGCTTAGCAAATTCTTGACGATACTCTTGCACCGTTCCCGTCTGTTTGATGCCACAGAGATACTTGTTCGGGTTTGAAACTCTGCTGGACCATAATGCTCTTGAAACGTCTTTGTGAGTTCCTCCCAGTAAAGCAAAGTCCGTTCGGTATTGATCCATGCAAAGAGATCAAGAGCGTCACCTTCAAGGTACATGGCAGCGATGTCTACCTTCATCTCGTTAGGGGTGTGATAATACTGAAAGTATTTTTCAGCCTTCAGAATCCATCCTCTCGGGTCCCCACCTTCAAACTTGGGAAACTCAATCTTGGTTGACGGACGCTTGGACAGATTTTTCAGCCACCATGGTGTGTCATAATCGTCCTCATCATCAGAGCTCTGCACATGTGCTTTGCCCCCTTCTCGGTTACTGTGACTGCCTTCAACATGAGGAGTCTCGTTGGAGGATATCTTCAGAGCAATCATCTCTAAGTTGAGATTACTCAACTGAGCAGCCATGTCAGAGAGTTGCAACAGAAGAGCTTCAGATAGGTCAGTGGTTGGATTCTGTGGGTTTTGTGGTTGCTGTAGGTTCTGGGTGTTTTGTGGGTTTGGTTGATTAGAAGAAGATGAGCGTGTGTTCACTATCTTTGAACCAGCTCTGATACTAAATTGGTAGAGACTAGGTACTTTAGAAGATAAAAGTAGAATAAAAATCTATTAAGCTCTCTATGAGCAAGAATCTCACTTAAAGAAGGAATAATAGCCAATAGGAGAATCTCCACAAATGAAATATTTGAATGAGTTGAATTATCATTGATATCCCTGCATCCTGTAATGCATAATATTTATAGACAAATGAAATAACTAATTGCCTAAAATGACTGACCCTCTCGCTAATAGAACAGAGAAATAGAAGCATATCTGAAAATAAGATTCTCAACTAACCAGTAAACTTAACAGACTCCTACATCCTAGGACACTTAGAACAGACATAAAACAATTAAATAATTAATTAAAACTGATATGCTGGTTCACTCTTGCTTAGCTCGTGGCTTTCTCCTGGAATACGTAATCAGGGGTTTATCATGAAGACCCATATAATATTCTTGAAAAATGTCACCTAGATCAACATACAAATAGAATTAGAGAAGTGGGAGGATTAGAATGGCTTTAGATGGATTTGTTGGAAAGCCCACAATTGGAACCTTTTGGGTGTTGTTTGGCTTCAAATGGGAGGGTTAGAATGATTAGAAAGCTTCATAGTTGTTTGGGGATTTTAGTTTTCCAGAGTTCTCGACAATGATGAGTGGTAATTTGAGGATTTTTTTTAATTATTTGTATGTTTAGCTGAAACATAAATATTTATTAATATGAAATTCTACGTTGTGTGGCTCTCCACATTAGCCAGACAAATGGCCGCTGACCTCTGAGTTATATTTACAACAAATTAAAACATTTGTTATTTGATTGATATTTTTGAACTTCTTGTTAGTATTATAAAGTTGAACAAAGTTTTGAATTTAAAATATAATTCATTCAAATATAAATCATCGTCAAGAGTACGATTATGATCAATCAAACTTTCGACCGAAGTAATTCAATAAAACATATAATGACTGATGATAAGTTGATATATTTTCTTCATTACAAGAATTTGGGGTCTTAAATAAGAAATTTTGGACAAAACTACTTTGCTTGCATATATTCTAAAAGAATGGAGGTTCTGTTTAAGAGTCCGTAATCCTATAAATGCCATTTGAATATAGAAGAAAGGTGTTTGCCCTTAAGAAAATCTCTCTGACTGATTGGAGAGTGCAAGCTGCAGCAGCTATATAGTTGTGGCCGATGGTGATTATATTCACATCTTATTTGGCCAGAGTAGTTGTGGTCCTATCATGTGATGATTGTTGAATAGGGGAGCTCCTGGGTGCTATTAAATTTGATTTATGGTGGTTTTGATGGCAATTGTAGTAGGAGCCTTGTGTTGTGTTTTCTTGACTTCAATTACAAAGCATTAATGAATACGTAGATCCTTCCGACCATTCTCATGAAGCATGAATTACTTAAGTGGAAGAGTGGCATGACATTGTGTAAATTTAGCTGTGGATCTTCTTTCTACGAAAAGGAACAAATGTGGAGGGTGTTTCAATTAAATTGGATTCCTGTTACTGTTTTGTTTGGCAAAAACCAAGATCGAAAGCTTCACAAGTCTAGCAATAATGTCAGCCTTTTATGCTAACGGGTGCTACTTTTACGTCGAAATATTTTAAGGTTTTACAACAAAGATATAACGCCAAACGGTCAACTAGGAGCTGTTTCTGGTGTTCTAACTTTAGATGCAAAAGTCATGTCCTAGTTCTTCGCAATCAGGACAAGCCGGTGATGGCAATTGTCTTGATTTTTTACCATGAAGCTGTCAAAGAGCTGCCAATTTTAGTTTCTAGCAGACTTTTAATATGTTGGTCGGAGACTATACTCACATCCTATGTTTATTTACTGAATGTTTTCTTCAATTCTATATCTAACTGTAGTGTTGATGATGTTTGATAGAATGGTTTGTGTTTAAAGGATAGTCAACTATCATCTACATCAATTTGTTATATCCAGTAATTTCTGGTTTAACCTTGACACTTTGACCACTAGCCGAACTCACTGATGTTAAGTTGGCTTGAAACTTTTCAGATTCCTGGCCCCTATCCTCCCAGAGGTCCTCTGATAGACCACCAGAAGGAAATTGGGCTCTGGGCAGTAAAGCTACCTTCAGCAGATTCTATTGTAGTTCGAAGAACCCTGACAACTTTGACAGAAAACCCAACCGGTCTTCCTGGCATTAATGAGAGTGCTGAACATATTAAGAATCGGGAGGCTTTCTGGTCAGTGGTTAAGCCTGTCCATTTTGGGGTGAAAATAGGCTCTAAAACTCTTGTGGGTGTTTTTCGATTCATTGCAGTTGGCATGTTCATTGGGCTCTTGGGCAGAAGTTCTATTGGTAGGTGGTTTCTCTTAAAATTTCCTTCAGTTTTCAGCTTGGGGTGGTTTCGGAAGGAAGGTCCATCTGAGGATGAGGTGAGAAGTGCTTCGTTTAAGATGTGGTTTGTTGGTCGAGGTTTCAGTGATGTAAACCATGTTTCACAGCAAGGCAAACCTGATCTTGAAGTTGTGACAAGAGTGATGGGACCTGAAATTGGTTATTTGACAACTCCAATCATCTTGCTTCAGTGTGCCCTGATTCTTCTGAGCCAACGTGATAATCTACCAAAAGGTGGAGTTTTTCCCCCTGGGATTGTTTTTGGCTCAACTGATCTCCAAGAACGTCTGCAACGGAATGGTATAACTTTCGATTACATCTCAAAGAGAAGTATCTCTGGTTAAAATAGAACCACATTCATAGAAATCAAGACACACACCGTGCATGTATTTTACCTGCAACCTCTGTTATATAATAATTTGAGGAGTTTCCTTTAGAACTGTCTGCCAATGGCTAATATATTAATGGAGTCCCTTTGAAATGATTGCGATGCCGATGAGATTTTGGCTTGATTTGATATATGCACGCTTGAATTGATTCTCTCTTTTTACCAAACTAATGCTAACCTTCTCCCTATACTTATGAACGTGCCACTTCCCTTCCCTGACATTTTCAGTTTTGAGCACCACAGCTGATACAAAATGAAACTGTAAACAAACAAGAAATAAGTGATACATGAACTGTGGAATACTTCAAACATTCTACATGTCATGTATGATAACAATCATACTTGAGGTGATATAAAGACAACAAAATGGGCGATAAATGAGGATTTGATGCTGAATACTTCAAGCCTTCAACATGTCACAGAGCTCTGTCAAACCCCCGGTACTGTTTCCACATACTCCCACTCCTTTTCTAGCTTCATCTCTGGTGCGCATGCCCTGGAGTTTGAATGCTTCATTCTCCATTACGTATATGATCTTTTCTGCAATTTTGGCTCCAGTAACAAGAGTTTCTCCACCCCAACCCCAGCTCTTCTCCCATGTCCCCATTCCAATTCTTTCCACGATATCTGCATTGATCTTCTGATCTCCATGTTGTGGCCATGCTAAGATGGGCACACCACACCACAAAGCCTCAATTACTGAATTCCACCCGCAGTGACTCACAAATGCACCAACTGCAGGGCTACTTAATATATCCACTTGGTTTGACCACTTGAGCACCTGTCCCTTCTCCCTCACTTTATGCATCAACTCATCACCTAGTACCTGATGTAGGTCTTCATCATCCTCTACATCAACTCTTTTCTCCTTTACCACCCATATAAACCTGCTACCACTTCTTACCAATCCATCGCCCAATTCCCTGATTTGCTCTCTTGACATGCCCGTCCTACTGCCAAAGCTCACATAGACCACTGACCTAGCCGGTTGACCTTCAAGCCATGCTGATGGCACGCATCTCCCAAGATCGCACGGTAGAAGTGGTCCAACGGCAAGGACTGATGGTAGCCCTTCTATGACTTTTCCTTCATTAAGCTTTCTGAGTGTTTCTTGCTCGAATCCTTCAGATGTGTTGACAAGAATTCCACTTGAGTCTGTCATCTTTCTACCATTATCAAAGAAATAGATTTTCAAGAGGTTATTTTTATCTTGTAGAAGTGGTGGGGGAATCCATGATTTGGGTATTGGCTCTAGACCTGGAATCTTGATGGCATCCAACCCCTCCAAATCAGAAGTATGTTTTGAACCAAATATGGTGTGGTAGGATAGGAAAAGTGTCAACATTTTAGCAGATGATGTGAAGAAAATATAGTTAGGAAGGTTAAGTACTTGAGTGATGGGAATAACTGCGGCAGCCAAGCTCATGTCTGTGACGAGAGCAGAAGCAGGTGGGGAGAGTGAGGACAGTAGAGGCAACAGAAGGGAAGATGATTGCCGAATGACTTGAATATGGTAATAGAAAGGGTCATCTGCATTACCAGATTGCTTGTGATCAAGCGGAAGGAGATGAAGCTGCACTTGGGCGATTTGAGGGAAGGATGTGAGGAAGTGAGACAAAGTTTGTGACTCAGCCAGTGAAACCGTTGGACGTGGGGTGATAATGGTGACTTGAACATGGTGAGTTGTCAGTGAAGCAGCTAAACGAAGGAAGGGTGTGAGGTGACCCATACCAGCACTTGGGAGGAGAGCTACGTGAGTAAGTTTTTGTTCATTGGCACCCAACATGTTTTTCAAAGTAAACAGGTATTGGTGCAAGGCGTTGATTAGATCTTACTCGGTGGCAACTTCAATCTTATATATCCGACTAGTGTGTGAGTCAAATATGACAACTAAGACTATGTTGCTATGATTGAAATGAGTGTATATCTGCGTCTGCACGTACATTTTAAAAGTTAAAACAAGCGTGGACGGCAAGAAAGTTTGTACACAATCATTTTCTTAATCAATCTATCAAACCCCATACCCCAAGTCCTGCTTTTTGGGACAACTACTGCATTTATCATATGATCACCCATCCCTTGAGAAGGCAATTTCGGTATCTGTTATCTACTTCCACCCTTGCTATTAGTATATGCAAAAACTGAGTCTGAGAAGTGAATTAGGTTATGTACATCAAAGCTTCAAAAGCATTAAACTTGCAATTTGATATATTATGAAGGGAACCCACCCCCCTGCTCATCGTAGCTAAATACAATCTTATATTACATAAGGCTCTTCCAGTCGTAAAAGCCTTAATTTAACGAAAGATACATGTCAGGGTCAGAGATTCACCAGAGAGGGCAACACTGTTCATGTTAGAAAATTGGGAATAAGTAGGTAACTTCTTTATAAGATTTTTCAAAAGCAAAGATAACTTTAATTTTATAAAATAATTAACAATTTAATTATAATAAATGTTAATTAATTGTATTAGTTGTTAGCTGATTCTATCAACGATTAGCTGACAATATATAGGTTTTGGTTAGTAAATAATTAATCAATTATTTTTTGGCATATTTAGAAATATTTGACTGTTTGATGATATCAAATTGTTGATAATCATATTTAGTAATCAGTTGATTAGAATAATAGATTGAACTCAATTCGTTATTTTTGAAAATACTCCTATGAGGAGCATTTTGCTCCAACTGCTGATAAATTAAGAGACAAAAAGACGATACAATTCTAGGTTATAAGATTAGAAAATGTATATATACGTAAAAATATAGATTTTGTGAAACGAAAATGTATGAATGAACGCTTATATAAGAGTTTGTAACAAAACTTAAATAAGAACCTAATACGTAGAACGGGTCTTAATACTTCGAAATGTTTAGAACCAGTCTTACAGGTTAAAATAGATTTTAGATTTTTATTTATAAAGAAACAATTAGCGGTTTGGATGACTACTTGACTTGAGCTTAATAAATTGGAATCGAGGATTAAATTGACTTCACTTAAACGAATTGAATCTTTCATTTCGTTATTTACCTTTATTCGTTAAAAACAGCCACTTGAGAAAGTAAAAATTTCCTAATATCATACAATTTCAAGAAAACGTTATTTTAATTAATTAGAAAACAAGACAAGATGATAATTATGAACAACCAAATAACTCTGTGTTATAACAGAGATTTAAGAATAATATAAGAGATGAATTTATCTAAAAACAGTCTTTCTATTATATAAGTATTATTGGGCCTTTTCAAACTTTTTGTCTTAACGGAACTTCAATTAGGTGTTGACGATGATAAAAGAGAAAGTTATCATAGTGATTACATAGAGGGGTTTTTTATTATAAGAAGAGTCGGAACATGGTTCACAGGAGTGGGTGTCCTTTCTATGATGTGTGGTGATATTTCTAAACATTTGAATGCATCGGATGAACTCAAAACTTCTTTAATCAATATTGGTTTTTTTTACGTGGAGAAGACTCTCAAATTTTATTGAATTGAAGCTTGCCAATTTATATAGTGTTTTTTAACTAAAATTTCAAAATCAGATAATATTTAATCTAAATCAGCATAAAATAAAATCTAATTTATTTGATAGATATCAAATCAATATCTCTAAACTGATTCCTAAAATCAAGAATCTGCAAACCTAAGGAATTTTCCAACAAACTCCTCCTTGTCTTAGGAATTGCAGAGCTTTAATGTCAAAATAATCCATCCTCTTGATGCACTGCTTTTGCCTCTTCATTTTGTGATTTTTTTTTTGCAATGTCGGCATGGTGGATATATACGAATCATTATTGTTTCTGTTGTTGTTGTTATCGATCTTATTGAAACTTTTGTTTTTGTCTCCTCTTAAATTTTTTTCTTCTTTTCTTTGTGCATCTTGATTTGAGTCATTGTAGAATTTGTTGGCAACGTCCGGAACATTGTAGTCTTCATGTACAGCTTCCCACAAGTTATTTGCTTCAAGGAAGGCCTCCATTCGAACAGCCCAACCTAGATAATTTCTTCCATCAAACACTGGCAGAGTATTGGTATTGAACGATGATTCTGAATCTATTGTCGTGTAGTTTTTGATTTGTGGTGTGGGAAAGCATAGAATGAGTTATGGGTTATAGTTATAGGTTTGTAGGCTTAGAGGTCCCTTAAGATCAAGAGAGCTCTGATACCAATTATTGAATTTTTTATGTGAGGAGTAGACTCTCAAATTTTATTGAATTAAAGCTTGTCAATTTATACAGTCTTTTTCTAACTAAAATTTCAAAATCAGATAATATCTAATCTAAATCAGCATAAAATAAAATCTAATTTATTTGATAGATATCAAATCAATATCTTTAAACTGATTCCTAAAATCAAGAATCTGCGAACCTAAGGGATTTTCCAACATTCAATAACCAAATTTCTATGTCAAGCTTGGAAAATAGCAACTAGTTCTAAGGAGCTCCTCATTAATTATAATCCAGATTCACCTAAGACTTTTAATCGAAAGAAGGAAGAAGCATATTCGCTCAACTTGACTGCCTCTATTTGAAGGCATAACAGAATACCACCCCCTTCATAGGCTCTTTCAATCACGTTAACAGTAAGTGTTTTACAGGTCTTCTCAACTTTCGTTTCACTTGTTTCAATAAGCATGACATCACCAGCATAGTTGTTGCCTTCAATATAGGAATAAACAGCTTTGGTGTGTCCGTTTGACGCATTTAGATTGTTTTAGCAGTAGGTGGATTCTTTGCCACCTGCTGGCCAACGAAATCCAAGCATGATGGTGCCATGCTCTAGTAAGGAAAGCAGGGTGAAGAAACGTATACAGAAGATCATCCGGTGATTGAGTTATTTTGTTGCTTAATTCTCTTAGCGATAAGGATGTTAAGTTGTGTTCAAGTTGAAACTTATGCAAATGATTCCACAATTATTTGTGGAATACTTCAAACATTCTACATTTCATGTATGATAACAATCATACTTGAGGGGGATATGAAGACGAACAAAATAGGTGATAAATGAGGTGTTGATGCCGATTACTTCAAGCCTTCAACATGTCACAGAGCTCTATCAAGCCCCTGTTCCAATCTCCACATACTCCCTCTCCTTTCCTAGCTTCATCTCTAATGCGCATGCCCTGGAGTTTGAATGCTTCATTCTCCATTACGTATCTGATCCTTTCTGCAATTTTGGCTCCATTAACTAGAATCTCTCCACCCCAACCCCAACTCTTCTCCCAAGTCCCTATTCCAATTCTTTCCACGATTTCTGCATTGATCTTCTGATCTCCATGTTGTGGCCATGCTAAGATGGGCACACCATACCACAAAGCCTCAGTAACTGAATTCCACCCGCAGTGACTCACAAATGCACCAACTGCAGGGCTATTTAATATATCCACTTGGTTTGACCACCTGAGCACCTGTCCCTTCATGCTCACTCTATCCATCAACTCATCACCTAGTACCTGATCTAGGTCTTCATCTTCTTTCACATCAACTCTTTTCTCCTTTACCACCCATATAAACCTGCTACCACTTCTTACCAATCCATCGCCCACTTCCCTGATTTGCTCTCTTGACATACCCGTCCTACTGCCAAAGCTCACATAGACCACTGATTTAGCCGGTTGACCTTCAAGCCATGCTAATGGCACGCATCTCCCTAGATTACAAGGTGGAAGTGGTCCAACGGCAAGGATTGATGGTAGTCCTTCCATAACTTCTCCTTCTGTAAGCTTTCTGAGTGTTTCTTGCTCGAATCCTTCAGATGTGTTGACAAGAATTCCACTTGAGTCCGTCATCTTCTTACCATCCTCAAAGAAAGAGATTTTGAAGAGGTTATCTTTATCTTGTAGAAGTGGTGGAGGAATCCATGATTTGGGTATTAGTTCTAGACCTGGAATCTTGATGACATCTGACCTCCCCAGATCATAAGTATGTCTTGAACCAAATATGGTGTGGTAGGATAGGAAAAGTGCTAACATTTTAGCAGATGATGTGAAGAAAACATAGTTAGGAAGATTAAGAACTTGGGTGATGGGAATAACTGCAGCAACCAAACTCATGTCTGTGACAAGAGCAGAAGCAGGTGGAGATAGTGAGGACAGGAGAGGCAAAAGAAGGGAAGACGATTGCCGAATGACTTGAATATGGTGAAAGAAAGGGTCGTCCGCATTACTAGAATGCTTGTGATCAACTGGAAGGAGATTAAGATTCTTTTGGGTGATATGAGGGAAGGATGTGAAGAAGTGAGACAAAGTTTGTGACTCAGCCAAGGAAACTGTTGGGTGTGGAGTGATAACGGTGACTTGGACTCCGTGGGTTGTCAGTGATGCAGCTAAACGAAGGAAAGGTGCGAGGTGACCCACACCAGCACTGGGCAGGAGAACTACATGAACACCCGACATTTTTCTCAAGGAAACTGGTTTACTTGGTGGCAATGCTGACTACACCTTCAAAATCTTATAAGATCCCATAAGTACAACAACCATTCATTAGGGGAGTAGGAGTACCTACCAGTCTTCCCGGAATCTTGTTTGGTGTAAAGGGGTGAGGGGTGTTTATAATTATTTGATCGCTATCAATGAAATTGTGTATATCTGATTAGGAAGTTATAATCTAGTCACCAACCTCATGACCTCACTCAACTCACCGGACTCGACTGCGCATACCGCAAAGAAAGAGTCCGCGAACGCGATGAAGATCCACCTCTTTTAGAACCGCCAAAATCACAATGTCCCCTGAGCTACAGTGCGGTGGTCTTCAGCCAACCTAATTCTGCTAGCGCTGTGAATGACTTACCTTGGCCAGAGGAGGAACTAATTGAGCTTACTGACGGGGATATTAACCTTGTTCAAGGATCTCATGGTCTAGGGGTCGAACTGTTGCCCACCTTCCGAGGGAAATTAGACAATGTTTGGGCCAATGCAGTGGTTATCAAATTGCTGGGATGAAGACTTGGATTCAACATGCTCCGCGATCACCTCCTCACGATGTGGCATCCCCGAGGCCCCATGAAAATCGTTGACCTCGAAAATGAATTTTATCTGATCAATTTTAAAGAGGAAGCGGACTACATACATACCTTAACGCAGGGCCCCTGGATCATAACCGACCACGTCCTCTCTGTCCAACCTTGGGCGTCAGAGTTCAGGCCTTTCAATGGACGAATCACCCGTATAGTAGCATGGGTTAGATTCCCTGAGCTTCCCATTGCCAGATACCATCTATTTATTCTCACAGCACTTGGCAATCTGGTGGGGAAAGTAATCAAGATTGATTCAAACACATAACAGGCTTATCGTGGACGATTCGCGCACGTAGCTATTAATCTGGACATCAGTTCTCCTCTCCGTTCAGTGGTGGAGCTCGACGGGGAACTCATCCATGTGGCTTACGAAGGCCTCCTCCAAATTTGCTTCCACTGCGGAAGGGTTGGGCACAGAACTATGGCTTGTCCTTTGCGACCCGAACCCACGTCCTCCTCCGGACCCTCACCACAACCAGCCCATGTTGACAGAATTGGTGCCTCCTACACCAGAGTTCCCCATCAAGCTGCTTATGGCCCATGGATGCAGGTTAACTGGAAGGGTCGTCGGTCTTCCCCAACATCCACGGGCCCCCGCTGCGATAAAGCTACCCACGCATCACCCACCGGACCCCGAGGCTCGCGGTACTCCGCATTATCCATGACTGAGCCACTCGTTTCCCCAACATCTCTTCCCCCAACGGTCGACTCCAGACGACATCCCGATACATTAGGCTCGTCAACTCCCAACCTCAACTAGTCAAAATCCCTAACTAATTTGCCTTTGAGTGATGAAGGCCAACAGAGGGGAATGCAAATCCCTCCAACTGATTTCCCAAATCTTCCGCAGGCTACGACGTCGCACCCTCTCCAGTAGGCCCACGCCTTAGGCCAGTCATTGCCCACATCAGCTGTGGGTCTTCCTAGCCAGCGCCCACAGCAACAACAGTCCAGGCCACAGGGCCTTCGACCTCCCAAGCCCGACCCAGAGCGACAGCAGCCCCCTCCACACTCCTAGGCCTAACCCAACTCACGTCGCGATTTCTATTCCCTTGCATGCGGAACTAGTTTTACCAGACCCGTCCTTCCCTATGCCTCTTCCCACGGACTTGGGTAGTGACACGAAGATTCCACCGGTCCCAGTAGCCATCCAATCCCGACACCCCTTAACCACCCTCATGAATCAACTTCCCCTCGACCCCCTGACCCAGCTTCCAGGCTTAACGTTGCTGGGACCTCTTCTGTTGCATCGGACACTCCAATGGAGGAATTTGTACTGGACCCCGAGCTAATTCAATGCTAGGATTTGCCTACACAAGCAATCAACACTATGGACGGTTAGCGTTGAAACTTCTCCTCGTTTTACACTATTATGACGATTTTTATCTGGAATTGCTAAGGGGCTGGAGGCAGGGCCTTCAAGCCTATCATGAAAACCTATCTTCGTATCCATAAGCCTCATCTCGTTGTTCTGGTCGAGCCACGTATCACTGGTGTCTGAGCATTGAAAATTATTCGCACTCTAGGGTTTAGTAATTCCTTCCGGATAGAAACAGAGGACTATTCGGGAGGTATATGGCTGCTTTGGAACGATGATATCGTTGTCCGAATTTGTCTAGCTAACAGACAATTTGTGCATGCCAGCGTGGGCTGGGATAACTGGTCGTTTGATTTTACTGTTATCTACGCGAGCCTGACTTACGCGCTTCAAAAATATCTATGGCATTACCTGTCGACCCTTGCTAGGCACACTATTGCACCCTGGCTTCTGGGAGGGGATTTTAATGCAAAACTGGAAAGTGTGGACAAGCGCGGAGGTTTCCGTCTCTAACCCATTGTTAACACTAAATTTTGCGACTATATACTTCAATGTCACCTTCAGGACCTTGGATTTTTTGGTCAAAGATTCACGTGGCGGAGGGGTTCTATCAGCGCGAGCTTAGATCGTGCCTTCAGCTCTTCTTCCTGGCTTTTTACTTTTCCTAATACCTGTATTACCCACTTGCCTTTTCTTAAATCGGATCACCATCCCCTCCTTATCAATTTTCATACTCCTAATCCTCCCC
>JAOTAX010000008.1:12740419-12751867 GCA_025629825.1 Erythroxylum guanchezii
TCGTCCCTTCCAGTTTCAATCCTCCTGGCTTATCCATACTTGCTTTGCACAAGTGGTAGCTTACAATTGGCACCCGCATGCCTCGAATCTTAGTGGAGCGCTCACAAGTCTTTCAGATACCCTACAACAGTGGAACGACAAAGATTTTGGCAATATTTTTCATTGTAAAAAGCGACTTATGGCTTATCTCGCATGCATTTAACAACCTTTAGAAGCCTACGACTCTCCCTCCCTCCAAGCGCTCGAGGCTCACCTACGGATGGAGTTAGAACAAGTCCTTTATCAAGAAGAACTGTTCTGGCACCATCGGTCCCGAAGTCAATGGCTCGGACAGGGTGATCGGAATACTCACTATTACCACGCTATTACCCGCTCTAGGCGGAGGCAAACTTGTACCATCTCTTTGACCGATGACATTGGTAACGTGATTACCGACACCATGGCCCTCCGAGGAATAGCGCAGTGGTATCTAGAGACCTTATACCAGTCCGACGGGCATTTCCCCTCAGCGTGGCAGCACCATGGTTTTTTTCCCCCCATTCGGCCGTACATGACCGTTGAGCTCACTCGTCCTTTAAGCCCGGAAGAAATCAAGACGGCATTCTTCTCCATGGCTCCTAATAAAGCCCTTGGCTTTAATGGGTTTACCACATTGTTCTACCAATCCCAGCGAGACACTGTGGGACCCTCCCTGTCTCTTTTCCTCCAGCGCATCTTTCGTCATGACGTTTAGGAGTCGGCTCTTAACCTCACCATTATGGTCCTCATTCATAAAACTCCGTCCCCCTCGTCGACTTCTCAATTCAGGCTGATTGCTCTTTGCACTGTGCTTTACAAAGCTCTCACCAAAATTATTGCTACTCAAATCAAACCTCACCTTAAAGAGCTTGTAGCCCCTACTCAGTGCAGCTTTGTGCCCGAGCGGCTTATTACCGACATCATCATCATCACTCAAAAGGTAATTCACTCTATGAACAGAAAGACCGACCAGAAGGGGACTATGGCTATTAAAGTGGACCTCGAAAAAGCATATGATCGACTAGCTTGGGGCTTCATCCAAAACACCCTGATTGATGTTGGCCTGCCTGATTCTGTGATTTCACTCATTATGAAGTGCATTACTATTGCCTCCTTCCAAGTGAACTAGAATGGCGAGCTTAGTGAGGCCTTTACGCCTTCCCGGGGTATTCGCCAGGGTGACTCACTTTCTCCCTACCTCTTTGTTCTGTCTAGAACGTCTTGGCCAAGCGATCACACAATCAGTGTCCGACAGCCGATGGCGTCCGATCAAACTGGGTAAAAATGGTCCGTCCCTTTCTCACCTATTTTTTGCCGGCGATCTCATTCTCTTCTCCGAAGCTGATTTTGATGAAGTGAACATCATTCGGGATCTTTTGAACTCTTTCTTTGATTCTTCTGGCCAACGCGTGAGGATGGCCAAATTGAGATGCTACTTCTCCAAGAATTCCCCTCCCTCGACCTATCACTCCTTAAGCCGTGCTTTGGGGTTTAACCAGACTACTGACCTCGGTCGGTACCTTGGGGTTCCCCTCCTACACCAATGCGTCAGCAAACAAACCTACTAGTACATCCTCGACAGGGTCCATCAACGCTTATCGGGTTGGTCTCCCGACACTCTGTCTTTCGTTAGCCGCCTTACCTTGGCCCAGTCTATTTTAGCAGTCATCCCGAGCTATACTATGCAGACTGTCCGGTTACCGCGTGATCTGTGTGACGATTTGGAACAAACCATGAGACTATTTTTGTGGGGCTTATCTCACGACTGAAAGAAGATCCACTTAGTTAACTAGGAGGAAGTGTGTAAACCTAAAGAGTTGGGAGGCTTTGGCCTCCGTCAAATCAGGGAAACGAATGATGCCCTCCTAGCTAAACTCGGTTGGTTGTTGATGGCCAACCCTAACACTTTATGGGTTAAGGTACTCTCTGGAAAATATAAGTTTGACGCTAACTGCCTCCCCACCTCTTTTACTTCCACCAGGGGATCTATGGTGTGGCGGAGCATACAGGCTATATGGCACTTCATGTCCCAAGGCCTGCAATGGAAGATCGGCGATGGCACCACGACGCGCTTCTGGCTCGACCCTTGGGTCACGGGAGTAGGACCTCTCATTTCCCATGCTACTCTTCCTATCCCAGCTCCACAGCTTAGCCTCCCTGTCCGCCACTTCGCGGATTCCATCGACAACTAGACTTGGGAAGCCTTCCAACCTTATCTCCCACCTCAGATTTGCCAAACCATCGTCGGCACGTTTCCTCCTAAGTCGTATCTGAGTCCGGATAGGTTGATATGGGGAGCATCTGACAATAGCCTTTTCTCTATTGCTTCCACGTACTCCATACATATGGGCCACGACGACGAACCTTCGCATGGAGTATGGCGGGCAATTTAGCAGTGGCCGGGACCCCAAAGGATTCGATTATTCTTATGGTTATTAGTGAAAGATCGCTTACTTAGTAATCAGCAGCGCATCCGCAAGCACCTCACTTCTGATAGCACTTGCCACCAATACAATCTAGAAGAATCCTCCTTCCATGCTGTTAAGGATTGCACTAAAGCCCAACAAGTGTGGGACGTCTTCACCACGGCCCTTATTGCTTCTGACTACTTTTTGCTACCTGCTAGAGACTAGATTCTCATCAACTTTCAACAGCATCGGAAAGTTTTGGGCCAGGACTAAGCGCTTATTTTTGGCACATCATGTTGGTTCCTCTAGATATGGAGGAACAAGTCTCTTTTCGATCATCAATTTACTTAGCCATCCTCACCTATTTTTCCTATTTTGTCTTCTGCAGATCAGATACCTCAGTCTACCGAGTGGCTCCATCCTCGCCAAGAGCAGCTCATCGGTTGGAGTAAACCGCCGCCAGGGTGAGTTAAATTAAATACAGATGGTGTCTGTAATCGCGCCCAACGCTCGACTACAGCAGGTGGCCTCATTCGAAACAGTGACGGCAACTGGCTTGAAGAATTCACTCAGAATCTCGAATGGTGCGCAACATTATCAGCAGAACTCTGGAGCGTCTTTACCAGCCTCTCGCTAGCCTGAAGCCTGGGCTTCCGTAGGATAGAGCTGGAAGTGGATTCGCTCGTGGTGCATAAGATCCTCCCTTCGAAGGACAACCGGTCCCAGACTCTCAACCCTATAGTTACGAGTATCTTGGAACTGTTCACCAGGAACTGGTCTGTTGTTCATTGATGCGTCTACCAAGAAAGCAACAAATGCACTGACTGACTAGCTACCTAAGTCGTCCACTCCGACATTAAAGTCACCTATTTTGCCACTACACCTACCGAGTGCCATCGTATCTTATTAGAAGATCTCTCACGGACCTGTCTCCCCAGACTTGTTTTGTAATTTTGTTTTTTGTTTCCCTTTTAAAAAATGTTCAAAATACAAACAGGAGAGGACCAAAGGGAACCTACAGCTAGCTACTGGTTTTGCAGAAGTATACAACACACTTCAGCTACAACTAAACTAGTTTCCATCACTGACGATTACTAATGAACCCCCAAATTGAGCGCTATGCTAACTCTCCTGCTAGTTCATCCAAATCTTTCTTTTTGTCCTTTCCGAAAAGTAATATCATTAACACATCTTCCAAGTCTCCTCATCTTCCTCAACCTTTGTGGCCCTAAGCACCCATAGAACCTGCAGCCACTATTCCATAGAACCTTTGGTCCATGGTTCTGCTTCCCAAGCTCAGACAAACAAAGGACTACGTTAGAACAAGAGAAATGAACACTGAACAACGCATCATAAAGACTTTCAGAGACTGCACTAGTTTAGTGATGCACAAATCATGATAACTTTGACAATAAATGGCATTTGTTAAGTTTAAGCTCGTGGGGTGCTAATTATGGATTACATACCTGTCCGCGCCAATAAGATGTATGTTAATCTTACCAGTCAAGAAGAATGAATTATTGCAGGGTTTTGTCGTGAACACATTTTACAGCATTTACACTAAATGTGAATACACGAGATCATATGATCCACTTGCCATCACTATGAATACCTTCACGTTGCTTTATGAGAAAATATAACCTCAGTACACTATGTCACAAACTAATCTCCTGGCGTGAATATTGGCAAGAATTGATTTAAACTTCAGCATGGGTCACGGCTGTACCCCTTTGGCTAAGTTGATTTTAGAGCAGAATCCTAATCAATAAGCATTTCGCCTGTGGTGGTTTGTATGGCAGCTTTTGTGCTTTACATGCTGAAGTCTTCCCCTTGCCTCTTTAATTCTTGGGACCTCACGAACTCCTCTATTCTTGCCTTCAACTCGACATTCGGAATCAGCATATCAGCAGTAAGCTGGGAGCGGTTAAATGGGTCAGTCTGCAAGTCACAGCCAATGAGTTAGAGACAGCTCACTGTATTTAATCTTTGAGCCCTTTTGGAAATAAATTTAAAGAAAACTTGAAAATTGGAGATTGGAGATTTACTCCGTCACTAAGGAGATGCCTTTGAATGACAGGCCTGTCCACTGTGATTCTCGAGGAAGGTAACATCACAGGATCCTTCATTAAGGTGTACTGCAAAAAGCGAAAGAGTGTTAAATAACCATGTTTCTATTGTCCACTTGTATTGTATATGTCAATTCTTTATGTTTCAAATGGTAGTAGCATCATCATCATTGCCCCAGCTAGAGCTAATGACATGGTTAAACTAACAATTACAATCTTGATCTATTATGACATAGAAATACGCAAAAGAAAAGCCAAGGGCCATACCTGGATCGGGTCGAGGAATTCATCTGGGATATCACCCAGGGCGGCTTCAGTGTCCATTGCCTCAGAAGCTGCAATTTTAGCTTTTGCACCAAGCTCAATGAATTCCTGTATAATCCTTCCATCTTCACCAATTTTTCGAAGGACATCAGCTGCAGCAGTAAATAACTGGACCCAGAAAATAGTGTCAGATTATCTATGACCGGCTAACAGAATTGAGAACAAATTAGAATGACAGCATTCCATCTTTCTGGAACTTTCTTACAGCAGCTTACCTGCTCATTATATGATCGGCCGTCCCTTGAGATGGCCGCTGGGAATATCTTTTCTACATCACCCCTAGCTAGATGAACGTATATTCGTACAATCTTCAATGGAATAAATAGAAGTGAATTAGGAGATGTACAGCAATACTTCAAGAGCATTTAACTCGCAATTTTACATGATTTTAAAGGAAAACACCCCGCTGGCTCATTGTATCTAAAAGCAATTCTTATTATGTAAGACTCATCTAGTTGCAAAAGTCTAAATTTAGGGATGAGATAAATGAGAGGCTTATAGATTCACCCAGTAGTGCAGCACTCTTCAGTCATTTTGGTGACTTATCTGAAGATCATACAAGTGGTCTTCCAATCTCTGTACTCTGCCAATTCCTCCCCAAATCCCTCTCCTAGCCCCTCCCTACAACTTCTTTTCCCCCATTTGTATACACTAAGAGATAAAAGATAAAAAGCAACTGACACCGATAGAGATCCAAGCTAACCTGCTTAAGCAGATGTTTTGGCCGGAATTCATACTTCTCAGGGTCTTTCAAAGTCAAAGATTTTCTTTGTGGACCAACAAGTTGCAAAAGAAAGTAATTGAGCATGCTGGCAACTCTTTCAACCTGTCCAAAGTGGAAGACGCAAAGCTCCTAACTAAGTACAAAACAAATTACAGGGAACCTGCAACTAAGGAGAAACATCAATGGAGGAGCAGTGAAGGAACATTTTATTACCATCTCAGGAAGTAGGAAAGGTACAGTTATCTGCTCTGATGTGAATGCCAGCATACTCACATCCTCATTTGCCAACTTCATATCAATTCGGATGATCTGAAAGTAATCCAGATTATTAATTTGATCAAGTATTTTGACTTCAAAGGTAGATAAATGCACTTATTGAGTATAGAAACTGACATTCTCCTGGGAATGGAAAAGGCGAGTTCTCTCCTGTCTCTCTTGAGCTGGCCTGCGTTCCCATTCTGCAGTATTTGACATCTCTGCTTCCAACTCTTTGAGTTCAAGAATTTTGTTCAGACTCTCATCTAGCAGATATATACTATCGTTGATCAAGAAGTTTAAGAAATTCAAATAGACACCCTTTTCTTCTTCTCTGGCAATCTGAAACAGCATAAAACAGTGGGTTTAAAAGATATGCCTAATCAACTGAATAAATGAGCAAATATTTCTAATCATTGTTGCTATACCTGTCTCCAAGCATTACGATGACTAGGAACCTGCCATAGATATTCAAGAAGCTCTGCGATATTATGCCGAATGTTGAACTTGTCATAGAACTGCACAAGATAAAAAAACAAACATGTTAACCAGGTATGAAATCATATGAAACATGGAAAGATGTTGAAATTTTTGTTCCTTCAATTGCATATTGTGGAAGATTTCTATCCTGGATTGATATAGATAAATTTATATCCCATCAAATTGAAAAAAGAAGTTATCATTCTCATTGTTTACAACCTAAGACATTTCAAGTCTGTTCGCTAGAATCACATAAAGGATATACATGTTCTATTTGAAGTAGAGTGAAAACAGAAAAGGTTCGTCAAACAGAAAATGACAGAAAATATAAATAGTGAACAGATTCTTGAATCATGGTTTATGGAGTTAAATTAACAACAGGAGTAGCTGATGTGCTGAATATGATCTAGAGATGGGCATCGGATGACATCTTCTGTTTAAGTAACTAAGGCGATATCAGATGACACTGTGCATGTGCTAAATATCAAGGGTATTAAATGCCAATAATATCTATTGTTGAGGTGCAAATGGACCAACTCAAAGAATCAATGAGTCTAGAACACAAATCATATGGAAAAGAGGCCTCGTGACCCAATTAACTAAATGAAGGAACCAAATGTTTCTTTAGTTGCTTATTAACTATTCATGACCACAAAACACAAGAGAATAAGAGGACATGACATAAATAGACACATATCAAACATATGCAAAAAGGCAGGACCAGGTAAACCAGCTAGAGAACCGGTGGTTACCAATTGACTGAAGATCCGGGACCAATTTACTAACAGTAATTAGTTCACACTTGTAAAATGATAAAGCAACTTATTTTGCCAGCATAACAATTATTCCGAACTAAACTAAGAAACAATCACCTGAGTGTGAGAACCAGTGAACTCAATGTCCACATAAAGCTTTAAGAGGTTCTTTACAAGAAACTCCAGAGACAACTGATGGCCTTCAAATAAAGTGGCTGTCGCAGATGAACCACTGCAAATGTAAACCAAGCACTGTCAGTACCCAGCTTTTTGCAAACTCAGCAACATTAACAATAATCAACATCAAATAGGAGTCACCAAATTACCTTCTACGAGGCATCCAGCAATTCAACACTTCAACCATTTTCGCTCTTAAATACGGGTTTCTGATATATGTTGGGCTTGCCATGAACATGATAATGAAGTTCATAAAATCATCCTGTCAAACAAGAATAAGATGAAAATCAAAATCAAAATCCAGAGAAGTAAAATAAACAAGTTTATTGAGGATGCTATTCACATTATTTAAACATGAGCAGAACCTACCAGTGTGACACCATCTAACGCTTTAGGAATCCTGGAAGCAAATATGAGCAATTCCATTGCATCTTCAACAAAATGCTCAGGCATCGATGCAAAATGCATGGGACAAGTTGACGGAAGAGGCATTCTAAATCCACCAACCAAGTTCACCAACCAAACCACCATCAAGCGGTAGAAAGAAAGTGCCCGCTGAATGAAATCTCCATCCTGAAGAGTAAAAACCAGGAGTACTAAGAAGAGAATAAGCCAATAATATTTCACATTTATCATTTCTACGATCCATAGGAAGAAAAAGTCCGAGTTGGAGGAAGAACAAAAGGAAGTAGTAGCAGGGGATGTGATTAGAGATGCTGAAATGCTATTTTCAACTAAAGAACAGTCAAAAGATTTATGGTCCTTGCTAGGATTGAATTATTCATCAAAACAGAAAGCAAAACCATATTTTCTGCGCAAACGATAGACCACAAAGTAATAGGCAATATGCTTTTCTGGACGAATAAAGAGATAGATTTCCACATTCTTTGAATTCATATGCTTTAGCCCAAATCTAAGTGATCATATCATCAAAATGGACCTCCATTTTCCTTGTACATCAAGTAATAGCCCAAGGCTAAGTAATCATTTCATCAAAATAGACCTCATTTTCTAATACATGATTTAATAACTGTTAAACAACACAACCACCACAAAAGAATTCTATGAATAAGATCTTGCTTGGGATTCCTTGTACAAGGCTATTCACATTTTAGGGGTTAAAATTCCTATTTCACAGGATTTAGTTAGAATTCTGTATTATTATCTAAATCCTACCACAGAAGCCTAGCCAATAATTCATGACTTTCTTCTGTGCAATATTTTTCCAAACACGAAATTTGACTCAACTTCTTTACTTATATATCTGGTCGATGTAGGTAAACAAAATGCAAATTTGAAAATATTTGGAACCCATCCCTTATTATCTTCCTAAGTTTCCAGTTCAATTTTCCCTAATCACTCTCTAGTGTCTTCTTGTTATCAATTAAATTGGTATTAGGATATACAATTGCATCTAACTGCACCCATCATACTGATGAAAATGGCTATTACTCTCAGTAATATTGCCTAAACATTTGGTTACCATTATTCTCCTCCCAACCAACACAATGCCAATCTTGATGAAAAAGCAAACATATTTCAGTTTGCAAGTCAGGTACCATTTGATCATGAAGTGGATGAACTGCTTGACTTAAAGGGGCAAAGATGACAGGCAAGGGTAGTTTACCCTCAATATTTGAGCTTCATAGCAAAGCTTTTCCTGTGAATACAACTCCAGTTCTTTCTCGAGGCGAGTGATATCCTGCTGCAATTGTGGAGCAGGTGCTTGCTCTTGCATGGACTTAAATGTGGACAGTGTATCCTCACATCTGGAGATGTCCTGAAAGGATGGTTATTGACAAAAGGAAGTGAAAAACATTATCATGATGTTGATTTAGTCACTAGCAAGGTATCAGGCTGATAAATTCAATATATGCAAGAGAATTTTCATTCGTGCTAGGCTACATTGAAAAAAAAAAAACTACTCAAATGTAGAACATAAATAGATATGCATGTATTACCTGAACTAGATGCTTAAAATCAGAAAATGCTTTCAACAGACCCAAGTTGAGAACCCTTGCTGTCATAAAGAAGCATTCACAGATAAATGTAAACCTTTCACCACTATTTGGTGCAGGTAATGCACTCTGCAGTCCACCAGCACTGCTACTAGAACTAGTGGCTTCGTGAGATTGTAGCAAGCGATTATTGTGATCAGATTGTGTAGAGGCATCACTTGCCCCAGGATTATACCTATTGATCCAAGCAGCAACTTCCTCTGAGGATGCATGTACTGCCGTCAACCCTCTGAATTCAGGAAAAAGAAAAAAACAAAGGATATCAAGAAAAGTGGGATTAGCGACTAGAAGATATATCCTGTCTTTTTAGTGTCATTACCTTAGATCCAGACGGTTACCATAAAATACATATCTTGGATCAATTTTATCCCTCTTTTTCATATGTGGATCCAAAAATGGTTCACAAAGCCGAAGCATGACAGCACTTAGATTGACAAACATGCCTGAACTTGCACTAGATATAGGATCCACCTGTACCGAATGTTAGACACAATATAAGCAAAAAAGTTTGAACTACGTTTTTCTTTTGGGGCATCAGAATGTGCAAAGCCAAATACACTTTGGAATGACGTTATAAAAGAAACACAGTAAACATAGATGGCGACTCATATATAATTCAATGAGACAGATGTAACTTGTTAAACGATACAACTTTGGACTGTGGCACCAAAAATCACCTGTATCTGGGCTCTTGATGAGTTTCTATTGATAACCTCAGCAAGATACTGGAGAACATGCTCACGGGTATCACTACTTTTAAGAAAAGTGAGAAGAATTTTCACCAGCTCATCATATAAGTTATTCATAAGAGTTTTGATCGTCGTGAAAGAGGATAACAAATCAGCTGCCCTCCGAGTTGATGCATCAGAAAAACACTGCAGCCTGGAGACAAAGTTGCCATTAATATCATCCTAGCCATTACACACCAAGAACATATAAAAACCATGAACATAATCACAGCCACAAAAAATCAAAAGATTCCATTCCACCCACCCAACATCAGGCTCGCTTCTGAAAGTCGTATGATCAGGCAATGCACTGACATGAAAAAAAGGACCAAGAATGCTGGTCATCTCAATAACTCTTCCATTCAAGTAAACTCCTTTGGGAATCCACCACGGATGGTTCACAAGAGACTTAGCTCCAGCCGGAAAACCCACCAAATACGCTAATGCCCTAAGTGGCTGCTGAAAGTTCCCCAAAGCTGAAACCTTTATAACATTCCCTCTCAAATCTTCATAAAGCCCCTTCAAAATAGGGTCCACACTATCGAAATCCCCTTCCTTTAGCAGCTCATCCAAAAACCCGGGAGGCGGTGGCATAGTCCCGCTGGAGCCGAACCCGTCCTCCACGGCGGCGAAAAGCAAAGGCAGAAGTGGCGATACATTGGACTTCCCGGCATTAGAATTCGAAGGGAACATACCGGGATTTCCCAAGTGGATTCTCAAATAAGAAATGAACAATTTCTTCGCTAGCTTGATTGACAATTCAATCTCCGACCTGACGGTTTTGTCCTTCATGTTAGCGACTTTCTTCAATTCCTCCAACGCTCGTCGGTAGCATCCGAGAAGATACTGAAACGGTGGCTCGACCTCGGGGAATTCACCGGAGAGCCGGTCGATGAGAACTCGCTCCACGAACTCTCGGTTCAGCTTCAAGTCCTTACCTTCGCTGAGGATCTCCGCAGCAGTCATTTCCAAGTAAACAAGTCGAGGATCAGAATCCACAGGACCAGTGAGAGAGATTAGTAAGATTTTTCTAAGAATTATATCCTCGATTTCCTGGAGAGATCGCTGGGGCTTTGAGGTAGCCATGGAAGGAAATAGTTGAAAAAAATCAGTAACTTTTAAATACAGAAGGAAAGGTTTGAGCTTTTGAGTATGTATGGAGGGAACTTTGTCTTCCCGGTAAAGAAACGGAAAAATGGGGAAAGCTAGTAGGGTTTAGAAGAGGGGAGATTCATTGATAATGGTTATGGAGAGGACTAGCTAATACATTGTCCCACGGCAAGAGCAACAGACCGGAGCTCCTATGGAGCCGTAGGGAAAACTCAACTACGTCGTTCCAAGTCGACAAGGGGTGATTCTATCCAATGGGTAGTTTCTCCTTCCAATTCTTCTATTCAAAACCAACACTTACAGACTGATTGGTACACTTAGAATTGAATTGATGTATGAATTGAATTGAATTCCATTAATGAAATTAGAATTGAATTGAATTTAC
>JAOTAX010000008.1:12761109-12783472 GCA_025629825.1 Erythroxylum guanchezii
CGTGGCCAAAGAGGACAATACCAATTTGTGTTGGATGCCGCGGTATAACCCGCAAACACACGCCGGGGTATAACCCCTAAATACCTACGGGTGGGGTGTGGGGTCCAACACAAGTTCACAACATTCTAAGACTATCTCTAATATAGACTAGATGGCTGATCTCTCACAGCTATTATAAATCTTGATGGACAATCCAGATTCCCCTTCACTACACACAGAGGAAGATCCTTAAGTAGAATATGTGGATTCTCTAAGAACAAAACTAATACAACAAAATTTGAAGATCAAAACCCTGCTAGCTTCAGGACCATAGTTTATATTTGATGATATTCTACCTACTAAATGGAGAGACATGTTACACAAATCCAGAGCATGGATCAACTTACAAATCACTAGGCCAAAAGCCACTTTTAAAGAAATCCCAATAGAGTTGTCTCCAAAATAAGTGGAAACTTGCAAGAATGGTTTCAAAGTCTAAGAGAATACAGAAGGCTTAAAGCCGTCAGGCTTTTTGAGGCAAGAACCCTGTTAAGAATAATCCATAAGGAATTTATTGGAGACTTTTAGTTAATTGATAGGCAAAGTCATCAAGAATACTAAAAAATGAAGTGTTGTTCACTAGATTAGAAAGGCCTTCAGAAGCATTTTCAAAAAATGTTTGCAAAATAATACATGTTAAATAGGTTTAATGATGTTAGTCTTTGATATACATTTATTACCTTCCTTCCTAATGAAATCGAACTAGAGTTGCAGAGGATGATAAATTTTCTACATCATGACCTGACGAAAATCTCATTAGGAGAAGTATAATAATTGGCTCTGGCTACTTTCTACAAATTATGTGAATAACATAAAATCTTCAAAACAATGATGATGGATAAACCACACTTTAAACATGCCTACAACAAGCTTATCTGAAGATCAAGTGCAAGGAAACAGTAGGATGTTGTTGCAGCAAAAAAGTCTAGTTTCTATAAGATAAGGCTGATAGAACATCAATGACCTTATAGAAGAAAAAAGAGAATTGTTAGATTCTTCAAGAAGAGATCTCCTAAAGTTAACAAGTTAGATTGATGTTATCCTTATGGAAAACTTGACATTATGGGGAAAATTTTAAAATCTATTAGAAATATTATATCGATAAGGGATGATGAAGATATTGAATCTGTATTTAAAGACCAAACAAGCCCCTATTTATAAGTCAACTGAGGGAGAAAGGGATTCTTCTACAGAAGTACAAAATCCAATATATATGATGAAAGAGCCTTGTCTAAAAGTAAACTCCAAGGTTGCACCATATAGTCAAAAGTACAGGATATATGGACACAGGCATATGCAGGAGTGTAATCAAGCCTCATATTCTTCCCTTTAAACTATGATAATCTCGTGAAGAATATTTCACTGTTGCAGATGGAAAATCCTTTATAATTAAACTTATAACCAAGGGAAAAATCATAATCAAATTCTTCCCAAACTGTATTGTATGGATAAAAGTTCTTGGTAGCAATTTCTCGGGAACAATTGTATTAATTGGTATGGATATCTATTTTTAAGCAAAGAAATTACAAATTCTACCTTAAGGCATTAGATTTAAATATTTTCTCTGTCCCTTCACTTATGTCTCCAATATTTTGTTCTCCAAGAAGTTCCTCAAGAATATGGACATATAAGAGATCAATATGTCATTATCAATTCAATTACTCAAAAATTTTAAGAAAAAATTCAAAATTCTTCGTCCAATAATTATCCAAAAGAAATGAAGATATTAATCATATCAAGGCCGGTCATCTAGGAATGAACCTAGATGACTTGGCTCTAGAAATAAAAGAATGTGTTGTCCTCCTAAGACAAGGGTTGATTGAACCTACTAAGTCTAATTAGGCTTTTCAAGCATTTTATGTTAAAAAAGACATAATGTACGCGAGGAAAGAAGATGTTAGTGATTGATTACAAGCCATTAAATTTTTTTCTCCAAGATGATAAGTTGCCTCTACACAGGATTAACACATAAATATTATCCCTGAAAGAAGCAAAAGTGTTCTCAAAGTTTAATCTTAAGGCCAAATTTTGGCAAATAAAGATAGAGCCAAGAAATTGTTACAAGATGGCATTTTGCATCCCAAATGCCCAATACCAATGAACTATCATACCCTTCAAACATAAAGTGGCCCTTTCCTTATCCCAAAAGGCCATAATAAAAATCTATGAGCCTATACTAGATATTGCTTCTTTGTGATTTATAGGACTTATATCCTAGTAAAGATGATCTCATCTATATGCCTAACCAAGCACGTCTTTGGCATACTTCTTTTGAATGGCCCAAGATAAGGATATGTTTGTGAAAACTCTTAAGATGTTTTTTATGTGATCTTAATAATATGCCTAAACATCACTCTCTTATTACATGCACCTCCCTTGGATTGTATCCTGTAGAATTCATTCCCTAAACATTAGGAATAAATTTCTAAAAAGAATGGACCTATTATTCACTAGTCTCTGGTATATCTTCCAAGATTCTCAAGATCTTGATGGGAAAATGTCTGAGTTCTATGTAGAAGACTATGAGTGTCTTTTCAAAAAAAATGGAGACATCGCAAATGATGAAAAAATTTTATCCATTTCCTATAACATTCAATAGAAGAAAAAGTGGGACCTACCATTAAAATAAATCCAATCACCATATATTTTTCCAGTAAATTATTATACTATTATGTGTATCTGTATATGATGATGGTTCCACTAAGTTTAATTATTTATGTCTAGCAATGGCTCTACCTTGTTAAATTATTATATGTTGTCTGTTTGTAACAATTATTATATGTTGTCGTAAACCATTGCATTTAGTTAAGGGCGACGGAAACAAGAAATAAACACTAGTATTTTCATCATGTCTTCCTGTAAAAAAATCATCCTTTTTTTCCCTAAAAGCTTAAGTTATCTATAGTATTACTCTTTCTAGTCAATACAAGTATGCCTCGCTAAGAGGACCTGTGTATTAGAAAATATCAAGGCCAAAAGATCCTACTAAGACAAAACTAAAAGATCACTCAAAACTGGTTATCTAAAAAGAAGGCCTTGCAATATTTGTGGTGCCCATCGTAAAGGGTTTATTTTCTCAGTTAGAATACCTATGGTCATTTTTTAATCGATTTGTTAGTCTTATCTCAGTTAGTAATAGAGCCATTCAGTATATTGGTTGGAAACCTCATCACCTAGTAGAATATTTGTCGTAAGGCTTAAGGATTAGAAGACTGATTAAAGTCATTTACCTTTGAACATAGTGTAGCAATGCTCTTTAACAAATAAAAGAGTAGTACTATAAACAATAAGAGTTAGTAGGAAAATTTATAATCAAGCATGAGTACATCCTCCACTTATGTGATAGATCCAATTAGCCTTTCTTCTATGCTTTCCCCTATTCACCTTCCCTCTTTTGTACAAAGAACTTATCCAACAAGAACGAAAACCTTGTTGAAATAACTCATCTTTGTGAAGAAACAATAATCCATAACACACAGATGTTGTTGCTTAGTCCTTATAGTCTTTATGATCGAATCTTATCTTTTAGTAGGAGTATTCATTCTTTAATATTTACCTAGAGATTACAATCAAAAGAAATTATCCAAATTTCTAAACTAAATCATGAGAAGGTTCCCATACTATCTAAGTTTCATATGTACACATTATGAGTGTGTTCATTTGTTGATTTGTGAGAAGGTTCACAAATTCTAGTACATATGTTCACCCTTTAAATTGGTTTCTTTAGCAACACCTGACCATGCGTCATTACGCTAGTTAAAATAAAATAACTAGACCTACTATTATAGCAATGGTGAGTTTAGGTCGATCCTACAGAGAGTGTGTGTAAAGTTTATGAAATGAAATTAATCAGTGTTTATGAAAAAAGGGGGTTTGGATTTTGGAATAAGAAAATAAAATGAAACTAACTAATAAAATAAATTAAAGAAAGCATGCAAAAAATGATAAAAGTGAGGAATTCGGTAGGGACCCGATTCTTTGATTCAATCTCGACCTACACCCTAATTAAGCATATTTTATTAATTTGTTGTTCTTAAACCTCTCTTAGCAACTATTAATCGTGAGTTAATAATTAACTCGAGCTTTTCTTTAAATTTTGTTTAATCAAGATATGATCGTTAATTAAACCTAACCACCGAATAACCTAGGATACGATCTCTAGATTTAATTAGCCAATAGCATTACAAATTAGGAAAACCAATTAAGCAAGGCAACAACCACATACAATGTGACATTTAACCTAGGTCATGTTATCCCTAATGATTACAAATCATTAGTCGCTACATATGAATTTCAACATAACAACTACGAATTATATCAAAATTCTAGCAATGAGTTTGCAATTAATAATTCAATGAACGCATTAAAATCATCTTTTCACAATACCCAATGGGTTTATACACAAATAACCGAATAATAATGAAAATCCGATTATCCATACACAATATCCAAATCAATTAACATAGGATAACACAATCAATTTCCAATGAGAGAAAGAAACAACAAAATAATAAAAAATACTTAACCCGGGTCGTTGGCGTCGCCATCGCCTCCAAACCGACATTAGGATGCCTAGCCCTATAGGTCTTTCCTGGAAAAAATGCTTCAGCCCCTACGTTGTAGCCCTACTGGAGACCACTTTCACTGCCTTTTACTCTTCACTATTCACTATTCATGATGGGATAATTTTAGGAGAGGGTTTTCGGTCCACCCCTCCTATTCATGCCCCTTTTCTTTTATCGCAACTCTTCTCTGTTCTTCACGCAGCCACCAAGCTGCCAGCCCTTCTCTGTTCTTCACGCCTATGCCCTACGCAGCCACCAAGCCGCCAGCCCTTCACACCAACTCTCACTGCCACATTGTTTATTGATGGGACGAATAAACCTTGAGGGTTTATTGCCCCAGCACACTTCCTCCCACGCTTAGCCGCTCCTCTCTATGCAAAACCTTCTTCTTTTTTGTAATTTGTCTTTTCTTGTCAAGTTAGTGGGACACTTGTCAAAGGAAGCCCACTCTTCATTTGGTTTTTACATTTTAAGCTCCTGGAAGGTTGCTTTGAGTTTTGTGATTTTTGTCTTCTTATGTCTTGAAAGAGCTTGGACATGTGTTCATCATTAAAAGGAAGCCCCTGTCCGCTTTTTAAAACATTGTCGTTTTATTGCTTAGGAATCTCCTTAAATGAAAGCCTCTCTTCATGTCATTTTAAGCTCCATTCGAAGTCGTTTTTGTTGCTCTTTTAAACTCTCCAAGCAAGCTATATGCTGCCATTTCAAATCACCAAGAAAGTTGTCCTTTATTTTGCTTAGCCAAATAATATTCCTAGAAAAGAAAGCTTCTTCACTCGTTTATGCTTGAAGGCCATCACTTGTCAACAAATCAAGTAAAGTTCTAAGGTTAAATATTGTTGCCTCCATTTTTGTTTTATGCCGCCACCAACAAGCTATAATCTCTTTTTATTTTGTGCCTTTTCCATTTGTGCTCCAATTTGCTTTAGAATATCTTGTCTTTTGGGTCTCAAATATATATCAACATATCCAACCTAGTAGTCAACACAAATTGAACACAAATTAATCATTTAATCTTGAAAATAAGATTGAATTCACATGGAAATACATAAGAAAATATAAGATAATTCAATCCTATCAATACTCCCACACTTAACTTTTGGTCATCCTTGGGCAAAACATCCAAATTAAGCTCACAGACCTGAAATATTTACTCAATTCCCATATTTTCTAAGACAATATAATCACAAGCAAAGATGAGTGATTTTCAAAAATCATAACAAGATATCATCATTCCAAGCTTTTACTCATGATCAATCAACATTCAATATCTTTAAAAACTGAGCAATCTAATGGTAGACTCGAAAAATGTGTTTAACTACAATATATCCACGGGTACGCTCAACACCATTCATGATCATTACAATCCACAATTTTGCATATTATTTCATTTCTCCACCACTAAAATTCACATGCAAAATCATGAAGCAAAGGACTTTTCAAGGTTGTAAGGTGGGCAAAAGTAAGGTGAGATGTATTTGGGTTAAGTAGCATGAAAGTCATCAAAGTTAGTGAAACAAAGCAATACTCATCAAAAACTGGATACCGTCAGCTATGACAAATGCAACATTTATATTTCACAACCCCATTTAGCTCTCACACACAAACCACATGAAGCATATACCAATCCGAAGGAATCACTCAAACAATTTACGCCAACAATTCATTGAAATCACAAGAGTGAACCTTCCAAGCCAACATCTACCTTATATTCAACATACTCAAATAACATATTCATTACAACTCTAGGAAGATGCATAAACCATAAATAACTTCTCAACACATATGCAATTCCTCCTTAATACATTTATTTTAAACAATTTTTTCATTTTCTTCTTTCTTTCTTTTTCATTTTTTTTGCTTTTATCTTTTTCCTTCTTTCTTTTCCTTATAAAAATTAAAATAAACCACATCAACATGAGAATTTCAATGATAAGACATAACAAAACATCCCATCATTAACCAACCCACATATATGTACACCCCTACACTTACACTTTTGTACATCTACAAACTCATCAATCACAAATGTTCCACTCACTTTAAGGCTTAGGTAGGACATTTGGCTAAGTATAAAGCATGTAATATGGTTTATACAAAAAGAAAAGTATAAAGCTCAAAGGGGGTTAACAAGGGAAAAAACATGTTAATAGGGTAGGTTATTTGGCTATTATGAAAAACAAAGAATGCCTAATCATATCTATGCTAATGCTTGTGATAAAAATGTGGTCTCAAATAGAAATTCAATGCAAAATCGGAATGTACATGTCATGAAGGTCACACATTATCAAAAGGCAATGAGACTGATATGGTTGTGTCAGTCAAATAAGGCTCAAAATCTCACCAACTTTGTCTACCATTAGTCACTTCTCTTATAAAGATAATGCATATCGACCAATCACAAGAGCAAAAGTATATGATAAAGCTGCTATGAAATTCTCTAATCAATTCACACTTTAATCATGATTATATAATCCCATAAGTAATAGAAAACAAGAAAATGTTTGTTTTATTCTTTCTCTCATTTTGATTGAAAACTTAAAAATAAGTAAAACAAACAAATTTAAAACACACATGCATATAAAAAGTAATGTGGAAATGTAAAGGAAAAGAAATTTACTTCCCTTGGGTTGCCTCCCAAAAAACGCCTTTGTTTCAGGTTGCTTGCTCGACTCCTTCTCCTCATGTGACGAAATTGTGATCTTCAGGTATTACAGTTAGTGTCACTTCCATGCGAGATAGCTCTAGATAGGGCTTTAGTTGATCATCATCCTCATTCAGCGTCTTCCCTATCTTCAGATTCTCAATCCCGACTAAGTCTATATACTCCGAAAATATTTTGAACATCTCTTCACCTTTTTCTTCATCATTCAATTCCTCCAATCTGTTATGTAAAGGTAAAGAGTTATTCTACAAAATAATCATGGATTCAGTACTTACCTCCGAGCTAAAAGATGTGTCCCTTTCGGCTTCGAGCTCCTTCTCAACTTCTTTGACATAAGCAATTCGTTGAGGGTTGACCTCAAAATTCTCAAGCTCCTCATCTCTTTATAAAGTTTCCACACAAACGTCCATTGGGTACACCTCGGGTTGATATAGCCACTCCTCTTCATTTTGAGATTCTAGGTGGCTGAGCCTTATTGCCATCTGACCTATTAGGTGTTCCATGCTCTGTTGGCTTACTTTTATCTTTTGACGGAATTATTACAACTGCTGCTACATATTATGTTGAAATTGCAAATTGTTAGCAGCTAGATTCTTAACAAGTTCTTCTAAAGATGCACCTGAATCGTGTTGGCTCTCTGAATCTTAGGCACTAGACCATGTGTTTTTTAGAAATTGCCCTCCATCCTTTTGGAATTGGAGAGTATTCTCCTGTAATTACAAAGTATTAGGTTTCACAATATTAATCAACTCTTCTAGAGATGGACCAGAGTCTTGATAGGAAGCTTTTGGTTTGTACGAGAATTGTTGTTCGTCCTGCAAACTATCATGGAAGTAATTCTGATGATTATCCATTCCATAAAAAAGTTAGGTTGATCAGTACAAACATTGTTATAGGATTGAGAATATGAGTTATAAAAGAAATACTTCTGTCCATATCGAAAAAAATTCAACACAAAATAAAAAATGAAAAGATCACAAAATAACGTAAAAGAATTTAATTACAAACAGATATATACAAAACACCAATTAAATCACAAATAAAAATTAAAACACCACAGTCTCCAGCAATGGCGCCAAAATTGACTGCACGTCGTTACGCTAGTCAAAATAAAATAACTAGACCTACTACTATAGCAGTGGTGAGTTTAGGTCGATTTCTCAGAGAGTGTGTGTAAAGTTTATGAAATGAAATTAATCGGTGTTTAGGAAAAAAGGAGGGTTTGGATTTTTGAAATAAGAAAATAAAATGAAACTAACTAATAAAAACAAATTAAAGAAAACATGTGAAAAATGGTAAAAGTGGGGAATTCAGTGGGGACTCGGTTCTTTAGTTCAATCTCGACCTACACCCTAATTAAGAATATTTCATTAATTTGTTGTTCTCAAACCTCTCCTAGCAACTATTAATCGTGAGTTAATAATTATCCTAAGTTTTCCCTTAGGTTTTGTTTAATCAAGATACGATTGTTAATTAAACCTAACCACCGAATAACCTAGGATACGATCTCTAGATTTAATTAGTCAGTAGCATTACGAATTAGGAAAACCGATTAATCAAGACAACAACCCCATATGATGCGTCATTTATCCTAGGTCATGTTATCCCTAATGATTACGAATCATTAGTCGTTACACATGAATTTAAACATAACAATTACGAGTTATATTGAAATTCTAGCAATGAGTTTGCAATTAATGATTCAATGAATGCATTAAAATCATCTTTTCACAATACCCAATAGGTTCATAGACAAATAACCGAATAATAATAAAAATATGATTATCCATATACAATACCCAAATCAATTAATATAGGATAACACAATCAATTTCTAATAAGAGAACGAAACAAAAAAATAAAAAATACTTAACCTGGGTCATCGGTGTCGATGTCGCCTCTGAACTGACATCGGGATCCCTAGCCCTTCATAGGTCTTTCCCGAAAAAATGCTTCAGCCCCCATATTGTAGCCCCACTGAAGACCACTTCCATTGCCTCTTACTCTTCACTATTCACTATTCACGATGGGACAATTTTAGGAGAGGATTTTCGGTCCACCCCTCGTATTCACGCCTCTCTTCTTTTGCCGCAGCTCTTCTGTGTTCTTCACGTAGCCACCAAGCCGCCAGCCCTTCACACCAGCTGTCACTACCGCATTGTGTATTGATGGGACCAATAACATTTGTGCCTTTTCATTGTTAAACATTTGTGCTCCAATTTGTTTTAGAATATCTTGTCTTTTTGGTCTCAAAAATATATCAACATATCCAACCTAGTAGTTAACACAAATTGAACACAAATTAATCATTTTATCTTGAAAATAGGATTGAAATCAAATGGAAATACATAAGAAAATATAAAATAACTTAATCCTACCAACACCTCTGTGGCTTTCAAGAGATTATCTAAGTTCTCTTTTGTGGAAATATATGTTGATGGCACATTCCTAGTTAGTCTATCATCCTGCAATTTAAGACCATAAATTTCCTTTTTATTGATGTTCTCTTTTATATTGGGGTCAACTTACTTGCCATAAACTTGAGACATAATTGACTCTAAAAGTAATTTTCTTTAAAACGAAGAACTCGGAAAAGCGTAGTGATGTAGAAATCAATCATGTTGCTACTCGTTTCCATAAAAATATCCACCAAAGGAGTTGAGCTCTCAATTGTTAGTCATCCTAATAAGCCCCACTTGGTTGCTTCATCAACACTAAACTTCTCTTCAAATTTTGCTATTCCAGTCTCAAATGATAGGACTAAGAATCAATGATAGTTTGTTGGTTTTATATGGAAGAAACTAGGACTGCCTCGGTTAATTTCCTTTATTGATTCACTCACAGCAAATAAAGCCTAAAAATGTCAAAGGGTAATTATAAGAATCCAAATTTCTTAATGGAGAATGAAGGTTTTGAAGGCAAATCAAGGTCTATATATTGTCAATTTGTTTATTACTGGACTATTAGCAGCCACAGGCAATCCACAAATCTCCATCATATTTTAAATCAATCCATATTAATTGACTGCCTTTATTATATTGTTGCTAACAAATGCCACTCTTTTTTTTCGTCTAAAAAAACCCTTTTGTAAAATTTTTTTAGGCCTATTTATCATATGACATACTCATATTGCAAGGAGCCCACAAAATAATAAAAAATGTCTTATTTTTCTAACTAAAGGTTGACAAAAATTTTAAGCCAGAGTTCTTAATAAATGTTTGTAAAACAATAGGATCATTTTTTAACATTTATAGATCATTAGAGTTCTTTCTGTATCTGTTAAAACATTAAGTTTTAAATTAAACTTTGATGAAAAATTTAAATTCTAATTTAACCCTTTTGCCTGCCATAAAATAATATAAGAAATGGGTGACTAATAAGGTTTATCAAAATAATTGAAAAGAAATTAATTCTAATTAAAATAATATACATAAATTTCAATTAGGTAAAAGATAAAAATATATGAGATTAACTTACTCCTAAGATGAGTATAAACATAGAACTAATTTTGTTTACTTATTTTATTGAACTATATGTGTTATTGATGAGTAATGAAATTAATAAGCAAATAATTTAATCTTTGAACTTTTTAAAATCTAAGATGAATAATAATTAAGTTGTAAAAATTATAAGAAAAAGAAAAAAAGTTTATAAAAATTGAAAATTCAAAATATTATAAATTATGAGAATAAAAAATTAAAGATAAATATTAAGAGTATTGAGTTGAATTAATTTTAATTTTCATATAAATCAAATATGACTTTAAATTATTTTGAACTTATTCTTAAAATTTGAATGTAATTTGTAAATTTATTATATTCATTTAAATGCTTTAATATTCATATTTACCCTATCATAAAACTAAATCTCGTTGTTTGATTAGAAATTTCTTTAAGCAAATTATTTCAAATAAATACTATTCAAACATATAATATTTTATTAAGATAACTTCTTTTTAGCCATTATTTATGTTAAGTGCACAACAAATTTTAAATTTTTTATGTAAAGAGAAATAAATAAAATTGTAATTCAATATTAGATTAGAGAAATATTGATTTGATTTATTTTCGGGATTAGATAAATTTAATGAAAATTAAAAATTTTATAACCATTTTGTCCACAATAGTTGTTGAAATTGTGGTAGCTCATTTTGTTGAGTTGAGAACTTAACAAACTTGGAAGCAACTCGGATGGATACTAAAACAAGGTCATGTGATAAAACTTCAATCAAGTACAATAACTATACCCTGGTAGGTATTATTATAGCATCACTTGTTAGTCCTTGGAACTAAACAAAACTTGAAATTGAATACCACTTCTAGAATTTCAGGTTGAATTAGTACTGCAATGCAACTTCAAATTCTCCAATTTTTCAGGTTAAATTTTAGTTGATAAATATAATTTAAAATATAAAATAAAATCATAATATGATAAATATAATTAACTTGAATAATAATAATTTTTAAATTTAACTAATAATTCTAATATAATTAATCCATATCCTTTAATTAACAATTTTTTTTTGCTGGTAGGCACAATCTAAGACACACCTATGTCTAAGATCATAAATCTCTTTGTAAATTTACAAAGTTATACATGAAATGGGACCATCCTATTTCTAAAACCATTGATCCTTTGATAACTATATGAAATTGAAAATAATTTGGGATATAATCATGTCTGAGATTGTCTTAGAAATGAGTTTTCTAGAAAGTTAAATGGGTTGGTACATGGTTTTGTTGGAGGTTGTCTTTAAATCTAAGTTTCCAACCTTATATTCAATTAAGCTAACTAATTTTTATCCTTCAATTTAACTTGATTTCTTATCCTTCAATTTAACTTGATTTCATATATGTAGCCACTTCTCTTACAACATTATTAAGTGCATCTTGAAGGCTTTTCTTCATTGCTTACGTAATTGGTTCCCTTAGAAGACTCAAAGGATAAACGGCAACTTAATTCATATCATTCCCCTATTCTTTAAAAAGATTTGTCCTCTAATCATTTCCTACATCAAAAAGAGTTAAATCAGAAACATAAAAAACAATGCTCACATTATACTCCCCTAAAAGTTCTAGTTTATAAACATTATGATTGATCCATTCAACAACTTAAAATGGATCATCTACTTTTAGTTGTAGCATAGATCTTTTTTGATTTAGGAACTTATCCTTCCTCATATACACCTACATCTAATCACCTAGCTCAAAAGTAATTTTCCTTCTCTAATTAGTAGCTGTGGATACATATTCATCATATTCCTATAGCAATATGTTATTGAACATTTCCATGTAGTTTCTTCACTATTTCAACTTTCTTTTTACTGTCCAAACCACTCTTCTCATTAATAGGTAAAGGAACCCAATCTAATGGAGTTAGTGGGCAAAAGTCGTAGACCAGAATAACACATAGACTCATGCTCTTTCTAATATGCCTGGAGGAATTATAGGTTGATTGATTAGAAATGGTAGCACCAGATATAAATTTAATTTAATATTTCGTTACCTTTATTGGCAATATGCCGCTAGGAACATAATTAGGAAATGCATTTGAAAAATATTGTAACAAAGAACCAAAAATATTAGACAAGGAAACATCAAGATTGTTACTATTAAAACAAGTATTTGGATAAAATTATAATTATAGGCTAATTAAAATTAAAAGCTCTTTTGGCATTTGAAAAATATTGGAACAAAGTTCCCTTTTATCTTTGTCTCTCTAGATGATTTTTCTTATTTACTTTGCAAAATAGGGACAATTGATCTAGTAGACTGTTGTCTTTTTCTCTTGCTTTTCAGAATCTTCGCCAAGAATCAGAGCTTTCTGCTTTTTCTATTCTTGTTGTCATAAGGTTAATAGTCTTGGTGACCTTCTTGACTGCTTGGATTTTCCTGATTGAAATGTCTCCGCCTTTCTCTTTAATGACACTTGTTGCAATGATTGTTGAACCCAGCTTTCCTCTTTTTGTAGAATCGTATTAGCTTTTATTGATACATTAGACAATTTCTTAGTCTTTTCTTTTGCGGATATTCTTCCTGTCTTTTGCGGATATTCTTCCTGTCAATCGAGGTTTTGTTTTTCTTGTAGACGTAACACATTCACTCCTGCTCTGTCTTACTATAAGCTCCCCCTCAAACCTTGTTTTGGTGATACAACCTATATCCGCCTCATCTTCAAACTTTATTCTCATTCTGTGAATAGTAGTGGCATTGATAATGCTCTTCACATTCATCTTTACCCTGCTACCTCTGTCAAGTAAGATTCTAAATTCTCTAAAAATCCTTGTCAACAGCATACCATAAGGTAAAGAACTAGAATCTCCCTTTGACTTCATCATGTACTTCAAAATCAAGTACGAAAGATTAATGGGATGGTGATTCAGTAGGTGAAACAAACAATGTTCATCATTCATTGTCACAACGTCCTTTGAGCCTAATCTTGGTAGAACACAATAGAGAAGCAGTGAATGTAGAATCCTAGCCTTCGGAACAAGGGTTAAAGCCTTCTTAACTTTTGGATCACTACTTCCATATAGTTGTCGATTAATATGCATTCTATCTACACGACATTGAGCAATCCATTTTGTATTATTAAACAGCTTTGCTCCAATACTAGAACACCCACTGACCCTCTTGATAGTATCTTATGTCATGATAACCGACAATCCATCTACCATTGATACTAAGGCGTCGTCTACCGCCTTTGCATTCTTCCAAAACTCATATATCTCATTCAAATAGACCTTCTTACAAACCTTGAAGAAAATTTTCCTTCCATCTGATTTTCCTTCAAAGAGATGAAATTAACATGTCTCCCATAGATAAGAGATTGCTCCATTTGTGATCTGTAACAGATAAAAGCTAAACGCACAAACGTTTTTCGCTCAAAGTAGCGATGTTAGTTTCTAAAAGGAAGAATATGAAACAAAAAGAATTTGAAGCTTAGAACAAAGTATTAAATCGTCTTGGTTGAGAGCACTAAACAAGTCGGTTTCAAGGTATTTCAAGAAAACTCTAGAGTTAAAGGTATTTTAGAATCTTGAGAAGATTTCCTTCTAATACCTACTCTTGAAAAGTTACCGTTCATAACTTACCGTTACTATTTACTTGAAAACTTACGACTTTTTATCTTCTTCTAATATGAATCGTCTAGGTCATGAAGTGTCAGACGAATAGTCATTCAGCATTATCATATTCAAGTTCCGTCCGGTTTCTTTGAATCTATCTTCACACAAAGGTTTAGTGAAGATATCTGCCCATTGTTGATTCGTCTTAACAAATTGTAGACTAATGATTCTTCTTTGTACATAGTCTCGTATAAAATGATGTCTAACTTCAATATGCTTTGCCCTCTAGTGTTGTATTGGATTCTTTAATAGATTGATAGCACTTGTGTTGTCACAGAAGATTGGAATTTCATCTTCTTGTATGGAGTAATCTTCTAACTGATACTTAATCCATAACGTCTTTGAATAACAACTTGCAGCTGACATATATTCAGCTTCTACAGTAGATAGAGCAATTGAACATTGCCTCTTGCTTGACCAAGAAATTAAATTATGACCAAGAAAGTGACAACCTCCACTTGTACTCTTCCTATCAATCCTATCTCCAGTATAATCAACATCACAATAGCCAATTAACCTGAAATCTTTACCTTTCTCATACATTAAACAAAGATCAGTAGAACCTGCCAAGTATCTCAATATTCTTTTAACAACAATATAATGAGATTCTCTAGGATCTGCTTGAAATCTTGCACACAAACAAACACTAAACAATATATCACATCTGCTTGCAGTTAGGTAAAGTAAAGAACCAATAATTCCTCTGAAAAGAGTTTGATAAACCTTCTTACCTGTTTCATCCTTAGATAAAAGAATTGAAGGATGTATATGGGTTGACATAGGTTTGACCTTTGCCATTTTATATTTGGCTAACAGTTCTTTGATATATTTATGTTAATGAATAAAAATCTTTTCTTGGGTTTGCTTAATTTGTAAATCAAGAAAGAATTTCAATTCACCTATCATACTCATTTCAAATTTACTTTTCATAAGATTTTCAAAACTAAAACATAGCTTCTTAGAAGTTGCACCAAAAATAATATCATCTACATATATCTGTATTACAATGATATCATTTTTAATGCATTTTTTAAATAGAGTCTTATCTACTTGTCCTCTAATAAAATCATTTCTAATCAAAAAAGAACTTAGAAGATTATACCAAGCACGAGGTGCTTGTTTTAATCCATACAAAGCTTTATAAACTCTATAGACATAATCTGGTTTATCAGAATCTTTAAAACCAGGAGGTTGCTTTACATAAACTTCTTCATCTATAAAACCATTCAGAAAGGAACTTTTCACATCCATTTGAAATAGTTTTATATCATGACAAACAACATATGCAAGCAAAATCCAAATAGCTTCTAATCTAGCTATAGGAGCATAGGTTTCGTTATAGTCTATTCCTTCTTGTTGATTATAGCCTTGAGCTACTAATCTAGCTTTGTTACGGTTTACTCTTCCTAATCCATCTAGTTTATTTTTAAATACCCATCTGGTTCTTATTATAGACTTATTGGGTAGCCTAGGAACTAAGGACCAAACTTTGTTCCTTGTAAATTGATTTAACTCCTCTTACATGGCTAAATCCAAGTTTCATCTTGAAGAGCTTCATCAATTTTCTTAGGTTCTAATTTAGAAACAAAAGTTACATTTGCCTCTCTTCTAAATTTAGACCTAGTTCTCACTCCTTCTGAAGTTTCGCCTATAATCAGATTTTCTGGGTGAGAGGATTTATACTTCTAGTCTTTTCTAAGACTAAAGAATTCAGGAATATCTTCTACCTTATCAGGTGGAACATCTGGTGGTGACATGTCTAGGTTATCAACTAAGGGAGTAGATAGTGTTTTATCATTAGAATCGTCTCTTCTATTTAGATGAGAATCATCATCAAACTTAACATGCATAGATTCTTCAAGAGATTTAGAAATAAGATTATAAACTCTATAAGCTTTAGAAGACATCGAATATCCTAAAAAAATTCCTGAATTGATCTTAGAATCAAATTTATCCAATTTTTCTTTTGTATTCAATATAGTACATTTGCAACCAAACGGATGGAAGTAAGAGATATTTAGCTTCCTTCCTTTCCATAACTTACATGGAGTTTTATTTAAAATAGGTCGCAAAAATATTCTATTTTGCATATAACAAGTTGTATTTACAACTTCTGCCTAGAAATACTTAGGAAGATTCATTTCATATAGCATAGTCTTTGCCATTTCCTGAATCATCCTATTCTTTCTTTCTACAACTCCATTCTATCGTGGAGTTTTAGGATCAGAGAAATTATGGAAAATTCCATTCTCTTCACAAAACATTCTGAATTTTTAATTTTCAAATTCTCCACCATGATCACTCCTAATTCCAACAATAGAAATTCCTTTTTCATTTTGTAACTTTTTGGATAGAACTTTAAAGCACTTAAGAGATTCATCTTTATGTGACAAAAATAATATCCAATAAAATCTAGTGAAGTCATCAACAGTTATGAGACCATACTTCTTTCCGCCAAGAATTAGTGTTCTAGTTGAACCAAACAAATCTATATGTAACAACCCTAGAGGTCTAGACGAAGTTACAACATTTTTAGAATAAAAAGATGTTTTAACTTGTTTTCCTTTTTGACAACTCTCACAAAAGAAATATTTGTTAAAACTTATTTTTGGTAATCTTTTTACCAAATCATGTTAAAACTTATTTTTGGTAATCTTCTTACCAAATCATGCCTAACCAACTTGGAAATATGTTTGAAACTAACATGACCTAGCTTTTTATGCCAAATCAGTTTTTTCTCATCTGTTGATATAAAATATGAAATATTTTGACTTTTCAAATCATCTAAGTTAATCTTATAGAGATTGTTTCGTCTCTTAGCAGAAAAGAATACGGAGCCGTCCTTGTTTTTGACTATACAAGAATTTTGATTAAAGGATATTTCAAAGCCAGAATCACATAATTGACTAACATTAATTAGATTATGCTTTAATCCTTCAACTAGCAGAACATTATCAATAGACGCAAATGAATCTTTACTAATTTTGCCGATTCCAACTATTTTGCCGTACTGGTTGTCTCCAAAAATTATTGATCCTCCTTGCTTATTTTGGAGGTCTAGGAACATAGACCTTCTTTCCGTCATGTGTCGCGAGCATCTACTGTCCAAGTACCATTGATGCTGGTTACTTTTTCCAAGAAAGGAGATCTGTAGTATATATTATGTCTTTTTTAGGTACCTAAATTTTCTTGGGTCCTTTGGGGTTAGACTTACAATTATTCCTTGAATAATAAGCATATTGTTTCTTTTTCTTTCTATTAGGAACAAAACTCTTATTATGACGAACATTACTATTAGTAAATCCTAAACCACTCTTATCATTTGGATGTCTATATTTTCCAATCATATCATTCGTCCTTTTTGTACTTTCAATAAATGTTGATAAATCTACTAAAAGACTATTAATCCTTTGTTTTAGTTGATTAATTTCCTCAGATCTATCAACAGTTACTTTCTTTTTCATATCGTTTACTTGTGTCTTAAGACAAACGTTTTCTTTTTCTAACACTTCCGTGTTCTTCAAGCTTTCAACAATTTTTTTTTCAAAATCCTATATTGTTTTAATATAGTATGTGAATCTTCTAATAATTCTAAATACGCCTCTTGAAGTTCATTAAAGTTAAAAGTTACCTCATCGTCGCATTTCTTTTCAACTACCAAGCATATATTTGCTTGTTTTGATGCTTCTGAATCGGAGACAGATTTGGACGAATCCAAATCTTCCCAAGTTGCCAACATGCTCTTTCTGTTTTATTTACTTTTCTTCTGTTTTCTTTTAAGCAACGAACATTCAGACTTGTAATGTCCTGGTTTGTTGCACTTATAGTAGACGATAGAAGTTTTCTCATTTCTTAAAAGAAAAGTATTTATTTCCCTTCGCTTTCTTTCTCCACATCCTCCTAATCTTTCTTGAAATGAAGGATAGTTCATCATTATCTTCACTTGAATCTTGATCAGATTCACTGGCATCATCATTCTTAATTTCTTCAATCTTTAATGCTTTTAAAGATGTGCTTCTATTTTTATGGTTCTTTTGATTCTTCTAACTAACCTTTAATGCGATAGATTTATCTCTTCTAGGTTTATCTTCTGCATCAAGCTCTACTTCATGTAAATTTAATGAACCAGGCAATTCATCTAGCTTCAGCTTACTTAAGTCCTTGGCCTTTTGTATTGCTGTAACTTTGGCTCTCCATCTTTTTGGAATACTTCTGAGAATCTTTCTGACATGATCTTGATTATCATAGATTCTCCAAAGAGCTTTAAGTCCGTTAACAATAGTTTGAAATTGCCCAAACATCTAATCAATTGTCTCCTCATCTTTCATTTTGAACAGTTCATACTGATGAACAAGAATACTGATCTTGGACTTTTTCACTTGATTTGTGCCTTCATATGCAATGGCTAATATATCCCACATTTCCTTTGCAGATTCGCATCCATAAACCTTATCATATTCACTTCTGCTCAGGGCACAACTTAGAAAGAACTTGACCTTTGAGTTTAATTGAAATCGAGCTTTCTGATTAGCTAACTATTTGTCACGAGAGATGATATTGCCCTCGTCGTCTGTTGGTGTATATAGACCATTCTCGATGATATCCCAAAGATCAATATGTGTGGTTTCTATAAAGAGCCGCATCCTGTCCTTCCAATAATGATAATCTTCACCATTAAATGCAAGAGGTCTTGTGATCGAGGCACCTGCAGCTATAAAAACATGTGATTCAGTCATGAATCTTTGTCCTCACTTTGTAAAGGTGTTTCTTGGAAACCAAGCTCTAATACCAACTGAAATAAATCACTTGTTAATATAGAAATCACGTAAAGCATATAAAATACACAAAAAGGGGTGTTGAATTTTGTAATCTTTTCAAAAATATTAATCTTTTGAGAGTTCGTGAATTTCTTTACAAAATTCAGATGATCACAAAAACACTTTACTAAAGTTGATAAGTAATGCAATCGTAAGTAATATTATCTACTCATCTAACAACAAGAAAATTAAAAGATAAGGGTTAGAGAATAAATGTTGCGATTTTATACTGCTTTATCCCAAACTTTGGGTTACGTCCAGTCCTCAGAGTTTGTTTGAGATTTCACTATACTCTTCAACTTTACAAGTATTCTTTCTACACTTGCAGAGCTTCTTCAGGTCTCTCTCACAAAGTATTCTTTATCTGCTATCGTAGCCTCTCTAGGCTCTAGCATTTCTCTCTCTAGGAAAGATATTTTTGAGCTTCATGGTATAAATGTATTCGCTCTCTTCTTTCGCACTTTGAATACATAATTTCTCTCAGTATAGTACAATCAAAATTTTCACTTGTAAAAGCGTTATTTAGTCTTCGACTAGAACTAGTATTTATAGCCTAAGTCTCCAACTGACTTCTTTGAGAAACTACTTCTTGAATCTTCTAGAAACCGTTATTAGTTGAGTCCTATAACTAACTCAAACTAAGTAACTGACTGACATTCTAGAGTGTCTTCCTTTTGTATCGTCTGGAATAATACTTCTTCTGTTATTATGTTTTGTCTTATATTGCGCTTCGTCTGGTGTTGACTTATCGTCTATTGTTAACCGCGCATCTTTTGCGTTTGACTAAGTGTTACTTACATTTTTCTGCACACTTAACAAACTTGTCAAAACAGTTCATACATTTCTAAGATTATTATTATTTGATTGTCATCAAAATTAATAGAAGTGAAGTCCTCTTGACTTAACACCATTATCATCACAATCTTTAATGGAGACATGTTCTTAATCTTCTGATTGACTGTTATGATTATTTCTCCTTTCATTAGGACATTGTGAAGCAATATGTCATTTTTCTAAATAATTTTTTTAATATCACGAGTATAAGTTTGAGTTTTAAATTTACCTTTCACTTTACAGAGCATTTTCGCTCCTTATTTAAGTGGTTTGACATTGACTTTAGGAGAAACATTGTCATCCTTTTTCTAACTTATTTTTCATAAGGATGAGCCATGATTTTATTGTGAATGGTTGCCTTTTTTTTTTTTTTGAAATTGCCTTTTCACCTTTATGGTTATGTGAAGCATATCTTTTATTTCCATATAATATTGTAATTCTATGAAATCAACACTCTCATTATTCAAACCATTTAGAAATTTAGTTATAGTGGCATTTTGATCCCCCTTTATATTAGTTTAAATTATGGCAATCTATATCTCCTTATAGTATGCTTCAATTCCCTTTGATCTTTGAGTGAGGTGTTGTAATTTCTATATCAAATCCTTACAGTTATGATCACCTTCATAAATCATATACTCCCAGTTATCAATAGATCTCTTATGGTTCCCATGCTTAGTTAACGCAAGATGTTCCTTCTAAATGATTGTATAGTCAATAAACTCAATAACAATGAGTTTTATCTTTTCCTTTTCAATGTAACGACAGTGGTTGAAAATAGATTCCATCTTCTTTTCCCACTTTAAGTATGCCCCATGTTCATTTCTCCTTTACAATGAAAGAATCTTAATTTTAACATTTCCAAGTTACTATCTTACTTAGGTTTCTACCTTAATATACAAATTTGCCTATATTATTTTTAATGTTTAGTATTCATTATACAAGATATCTCCCTCTTCATCATCATTGAAATTATCTTAGAGAATTCACTTTTGTTTTCAATGAGCATTAGGAATTTGTGGTCATCATCCCCCTTTTTAAATTGGCTATGACAAAATCTTAACAGTCAAATCAAATTTTAAATCTTTCAAAGCATCATATTCATTCTTCTAAACTATATTTATATAAATTGACGTACAAACATATCATCCTTTCTCTCCCCCCCCCCCCCCCATTTCTTCTTTTCTTTTCACAGCCACATAAATAATCTATTATGAAGGGCATGAAACAAAGAAACTAAACAAAGAAGAAATATTATCATACAAATTAGAGATAAGCAAACCCTAAACCAAATTATTATGTTTTTAATTTTTGACAAAGGAATAGAATGTAATGTAGATATTATGAAAATAAAGATGAAAGGATAACCATAAATGATCTAGAGTCAATCTCTAATACCAATCATGACAACCTTAAGAATATACCTTAGAGAACCCACAAACAAGTTTGAACTAAAAAAAAGTTAAAATTGTAAAAAAAAATTGCCTCATTGATTATAAAGAATTAAAAACTAAATTCATTAGGTATTTGAATTCCATAAAGAATTTTTTTAACAAGTTTAATGAAGAATAAGAAAAAGAAGCATTAAAGGCTCTCAATAAACAAAGATGTTAAAAACTACCCATTAAAGGCTCTCAATAAACAATGATGTTAAAAACTACCTACAATTGAAAAAAAGTCTTAAATAAAAAAATAGGATTTCAAATGAGCATAGCCTAGGACATGATCGTAGCTCATGTCTAATTCAATTCTTTCCATGCTTGATTTAAATGAGAGACCTCAAACTAAAAAGATAGGAACTCCTCACGTAAATTGAGCACTATTAGTTGTATATATATATGATCTTCTCGAGCATAAGGCTCTTTTTATTAAGAATCATATGCAACATACTAGGCAATAAGATTACACTATGAATGACTAAGGATTCTTAGGGAGCTCGAAGCCTGATACCGCTTGCCATTTTGGCAAGGTTTGGCAATGAGACTCAATTTGACATCTACCAAAAAGCTAAAAGACTAAAGGAGAGTGTATTACCAACAATGGTAGGTGGGGTTGAATGGTTTTGAATCCCAAAGTGTTTTTGATTCCTAATTTCCAGTTAAGGGCAAGTGATTGAGCCAAATTTATACTATAAATTGGCCCTGCTTTCTTAAGTATTTATGTATTTGTTGACTCTTGATTCATGATTTTTGTGCTTAATTTGGTCCTTCATATCGAGTTTTTATAAGTTGCAAATTGTCAGTATTTTGTCATCATTTGATATTAATTCTGCATAACTTTTATGAGGACAATTGATACTGCAAGAATTTTATTTTGT
>JAOTAX010000008.1:12786597-12818503 GCA_025629825.1 Erythroxylum guanchezii
CGAGCACTCCTCAATAGTTAGAGACTTTTGTACTAAGTTAGTACTATTTTGGATAGTCCATTGAGCATCTCATTGTTAAGCATCCTGATGTATTTTGTTTTCAGCATGGATCGTATGACAATATGTTAACAAAGTTACTGAATATTTTGTTATTGTAATGGCTTTTTGGATAACCATGCCTAGTTTGGTAGATATTATACTGCAAATGAATGTATGTTTGAGTGAGATAAGTATGCTTCCGCAGATTATCTCTTTCGTCGGTTTCGACGGGTCACCCCGGGTTCAACCTTGGGGGTCGGGACTCGGGCCTAACAGCCTTCGTTTTCGACTCCGTTTTGGATAGTTGGGCTCTGGGAACGGGGTCCAGCACTGTTCGACTGGGCTCTGGGAACGGGGTCCAGCACATATCAGACGGAACAAGGCCAAGACTATCCAAAGCGGCAACATCAGTATCATGAGTTGCAGCTGGCTCAGGGCACACAGTAGGGGACGGACGGCCACCCGATCCACTAGGAGAGGCACCAAGCAAGCTAACCCGACCTCAGCAGGAGCCTCACTTTGACCAGAAACAGAACCCATTTGCAGTCGATTCCCCTACTCACTCAACCTGATCGATTCCTGTCCTGGTGAGTCATTAAGGACCCAAGCCTCATGCCCATCACCCTGGAACCGCCGGCCCGTAGTAACCCATTGCTTCCCAGCTACCGAAGGCTTCCACGGGTATGTGAAAGAAATAGTGGTACAGCTCAATTTACCCACGTCATCCAATGTCCTAATTTTCAAAGAATCTGGCAGAACCGCATTCTTCGACACTTCAGTACAAATTTTTGCAAAACCAATCCGGTCCATTTTCAAGGTCTAGGAGTCAAGACAAATAGGTTTGCCAATACCACTGGCCAAATGGCTCTATCCCTCCAGCGTCCAATACTCCATCGGCAACCCATGGAACTGTACCCATAACGGTAGAACCTCCACGAAGCCCTTGTCCAGACTCATCCCTGTCGTCCATTGTCTCAAAAACAAAGGTTGGTTACCGATATGCTAAGGTCCAAGCTCAAGTATCTCACGAAGGTTTGACTGTGGAGAAAACTTAAACAAAAATAGGCCATCCTCCATAAGTAGAGCTTTCTCAAACTCCTTCTTGCCCCAGCGAGCCTTAGCTTACGCATTTATCATTGGAAACGCCAAACGCTTTGACCAGAAAAAACCCACCAAGGCATTAGACCAGGCCCGAGCACCAGCTCGGAGCAACTCCACTGGGGGAGACACCACTCCATCAAGCAGCACATTCGGGTGAAAAGTGAGCTTACCGCGAGATTGAGGAGCCCCCACACGCCTACCCCAGGTGCCACCAACAAAAGCTTCCTTTGAGGTAGAAGTAGCAAGTGCCCCCAGTGCGGCCAACGAGAGTGGGGGGGCAGACGCTGCAGAAGCCGCCAACCCGCGATAAACCCCTGGGACAGATCCATCTTCCGGGGGCAGGGGACGAGGAGAGCCGCCAGGCACTTGCGCCAGGGCACAACTAAAAATACCCAGACCAGGAGAAGGCGAGGAGGGAAGGGGGTAAAGGATCTGAAGCTGAAACTGGAACAGCCATCACCGGATGCAGAGCCTGGGAGCCCGAAGGCTACCCTTTTGTTTTGTTTATCATCAAAGTTAAAAACCTTTTTCTTCTAAATTTGTTCTTGAACCCCTTGGTGTACTCTGTTGAGTTCCTTAATTGCTAATATGTTTTATTTGTTGTTATATTTTTTTAATTCAATTTGATATCTTAATGTTTGCAATCTAATTAAAAGGGGAGTGATAGGATAAAGAAAGGAACAACAATGTGTGTGTACAAAAGTAGACACCAGTAATGACCAACTGCGATGGGTTGCAGTGGCTTTTCGAAAGTCGTTAACAGTAACTTTTCCTCACTTCTCCCAAATTTGTTAACCTTTCACACACCATTCAAAATAAGAAGCATAAAAAATAAGGGCAATCAATGGAAGATAAAAGTGAAGAAGACAACCCTATGAATTAAACAGATCATTACGTTTCAGGTCACTGATATTTTAAAGTTTGTCTGCACTTTTTATGCTGGCATACTGCAACTAAAGAAGTGGTTACACAAATAAATCCATGAATCTTACCTACTGCAGTCTAGAGGAAGCCATTTAGGAATAACAAAGCTTGTATTGTTTTGATGGAATGAATATCAACTTGAGAAGCAAAGTTCAATTCTTTATTGCAGAAGATTATGTAAGGCCCTTTTTGTTGGTTTTTTTGTGGAGAAATTAGTGAAAAAGTAGAGTAAGGAAAAGCTTTTCTTGTTATATGTTTATTAGTAACCATTAGGGCTCAACATCGTCAATTAGCCTTTTTCTTGCTTTCTTTAGTTCTATTCCTGTCAAAGTTTTAACTGACACATTCACTCAAATTAAGGTCTAGCAGACCCACTTAACAAATCTAAAACTTAAAAGGAAGCCCTGAAATGATGCATATCTAACCTTGAAGATATTCTCTTCCTCTGGATCATAAACCAAATGTTATGCCAAATTTGCCAGTTTGAACTGAAATTTCACATTAGTTGCTTTACTTTTGTCAAACTTACATGTAGTTTTGAATACTATTCTAAACACAAGTAGTGGGCATCTTCTACCAAATACCAATAATTTTTTTACACCTGTTGATTATAGTTTGCTAATTAGTTGGAAAATGCCATATTTAGCTTCGATTCAAGATAAAAATAAAAGCAAATCACACGTTTGGCACAGTAGACATTGCCTTAACGTAGTTGAATAAGTCGTCGTACAATAAAACATCTCTGATCACGTTCATGGCTAAAACTGATGAGTGAAGACAAAGATGAAATAAAACCATGGTTTTATGTAAATATATTAAAAGACTCGTTGATTCCTACAATCTTAAATTTATAAAACTTTATTATATATAATTAATATACAAATTTCTTTAATTATATTAATTTGCATATGTTTTATTTCTAACTATAATGAGAATTAATTACTTTTGAAAACATCATATATTATATTAAAATAATTAACATAAAAAGTATAATTATAAAAATAGAAACAAGATGATAAAACCAAACATGTTTTTCTTTTTACTTTTTTATTACAAATCTTAACCAAACAAGTTTTTGTTTTCAGTTCTTATATTAGAAATCTCAACCAAATAAGTTTTTATTTATTTAATTAAAAAACAAAAAACTAAAACTAAAAATCAGAAAAATAGAAATGGAACCAAATAATTCTAAGATGATACCTGATTCTGGTTTATTTAGTCAGAGATGGCACTACGAGAGATCTTTATCTGACTGACGCTAGTTATCGTTCAACAACAAAGCCTTAATCTAGACTTGTCCTAGATCAATCATTAGTATCATAATTGGAAAAGTGTTGTTTATGTCAACTAGTTCGACCGTTCTTTCGCATCTTTAAGGTTGGTGGATGGCTCTCTTTAAAGCGAACTCGTACTTTCAACACTATCAAGCACGAGGATTGTCAAAAGAGTGACGATGATATGGAGATACTAGATCTAGACAAATAGAGGAAGTCATAGTTGCACCAAATGTATTATCATCCGATGTAGAACTATGGGATGTAGAATTGTTGGATGGGGTTTCGTTGGACATAGGAAATATATGGAAGAAAAATTTGACGACTCAAAAACAATTTTGCTATTTAGCATGAGATGTACGGCTCGATGCGTATCATTAATATGGGAATCAACAGATTGAATCCTTTATTAGTTCCTAGATGATATGCTGTTTAACACTTACAAGTAAAATAAACTTGGGTTTCAACATAAAAAGGAGAACATGCTTGCTTACAAACAAGACAAGGCAACACTGAGGGAAGACTGAAGCTAGCTAACAATAACTATGCTCTTATTCTAGGTGGTCATGCGGTCTAATTGACATGAATACAGCAGCATACTGCAGGAGCCTATGCTCAGCCCCTCCATTTACTGCTGTCGCAACATTCGCTGCTTCTCTAGTCCTTGTCATGTAGCGCCGCCAAGCAAATTGTATATTTACCGCAGCCCATGTTCTCCAGTTTGATGAGTAATATCTTGCAGTTCGCTTGAGCCTTTCATTGGCGAATCTGTAGCGGAAGTTATCTGTGATGTACCTAAGATGGTCTGAATCAAGACCAAAGGCTTCGATTAATTCTATGCATACAAATGTTGCAGATGAAGCAGGAAGTCTGTCCATGAATGGGCGGCGGAGACACCATGAGAGTAACTCATCACCTAGAAAGCCTCCTGGTTCAAGCACACTAGAGGCCACCATACCTTTGCTCAAGCTTTGGCATCTTCTGATTCGTCCTCGAACAATAAAGACCATTCTGTGCACAGGGTCTCCTTCTCTAATTATCTGGTTTGAGTAGCCAAAAAATATAGTTAACAAAATTTTGCAAGAGAACAAAATGAAAGTCCAAAATATGCACCTTTTCATCTTTTGAGAAGACCAGGGGCTTAACCCTGTCACAGATGTTGTCGAGAATAAGATCGTCCAAGTTGTGGAACAGAGGTACCTAAAGATTAAACATTGCATTCAAAATTGGATTAACAAGTCGTAACATTATAAATCATGCAGAAGAAATTTGAGAAAGATGAGCTCCAGGTTCTCAAAGGTTTAAGCTTTCCCACTCCTGAGATCCAAATTAGTCCTGTTCAATTTCTTCCTTCTGTGAATTTGACACCAAGATGTTGCGTGAATCTAATCTAAGGCAAGCAAAATTTAAATGATTGGTGATATAGTATATTTTTGTTACTTTCTTAATGAGCTCTAGGCACAAATAACGCTTAATGTCCCTTCGAAGTCCTTCAGGTAAGTCCTTGATCAACTCCATCTCATCTTCCCCTCCCGCAGTTGACCATCTCTGACGTTCGAAACGGCGAACTCTTTGTCTTAATCGGGAAGGTAATTGCCTCCGCTTCATCCACCATTCCATGTCTCGACACCTCAACTGCATTTTTCTCTTATTGGCCATCACAGCGTGCAAGAACACCTTTATGAATTACAATTTTTCATCTTAGGATATATGAAGCCAAAAAGAAAATATTAAGCGCAATGAAAAATTGTAGCCTATGATTGTCATACCTGGATATTACCGATCAACAAAGTGAAGAGCAACAAACCACTAAGAATAATACATATACTGAATACAACTTCCAACCAGTTACTTGTTGGCTCCAGATCATTGCCAAAGGTACTGCAAATATGAAAACAGCAGTTGGAATATTGAAATAAGTTTCTTTTTTTTTCTATTAGAAATCAAAGCCAACACATTTTAAGTGCCGAGACTAACTTTTGAGTTATGGCCTTGAAGACAGACAGCAAGTAGAGTATAGAGCGCCAAAATGGCAGAGGAAAAACGTAATTTAGATATTTTAGTAGAACATAACGTGAAATTGTGAGAGGATAAAGGGTGGGGACATGGATTGAAGTGATTACAGACACAAAACCATTAAAGAGTAAAGACTACATCCATAATAGGGAAGAGTGAAGATGAAGAGTTTAATTTATGTAGTGATTACCTGAGGGTCATTAGACCCCAGAATATTGGATAGAGAATCTTGACTGCCAAGGAATCACTAGAAATGACTGGTAATGCCCACTTGTAAATCCCATATTTGAAGGGACCGTTAACATCTAGGCATGATTTTCCTACTGTGGATGCTGATGACAAAAACTGGCAGCACGCCTCTACCTCTTTTGAGCAAGACAGAGCAAGTTTACAGTTTGCTTTACTGCCACATTGCTGGTTGAGGCAATAAGCAACCCGTTGTATGGCAAGAACATACCAACAGCCTCCCGCAACCTGTGAAAAGGACACAAGAATGGATGATTTTTTAATATTCTAAGCATGTGGAGGCTTGAAGTAAACACGGGAAGAAGATAAAAAAGTGACTAACATGGGAGGCAATGAAGTAGGCAGCTAGATTGAGGGCAAAACCCCACCAAATGGTGCCAAAGATATAACCTGTCACCTTCTGCATATTTCTCATCATACATATGCTGTGATACACCTTAGGAAGTAATTGGAACAAGAACATGAACAGAAGGATTGTCATTATTAGCTTCATCTTCTCTTCTCTAATTAACTTTGGTACAACTAACCAAAACACTGCCTGTAAAATAACATATTAATATGGTCAGATGAGGAAATACAAATACATATTATTTCTCAGCTCAATTACAAATACAATGGAACCTTGGGCAACAAAATGATAATGCATCAGCCTAAGCAGTTTGTTACGGCTACTGTAATATCTTGCGACCACTTAAGATCATTTTCATCTTCTTTGTTCCAACGTGGCAAAACATGATTGGATGAAAGCCAATGACGCTGTAAAAATATTATTTAACCTGAGGAACCGGCAGGATCACAAAGGCATCTAACCAAAAGCCCTTGAGAGACCGCAAATAGTGAGAGGCAATGGCACGTGCGTCCCACACCAGCTTTCCACACCCCACAACAAGTGACTCTCGAGACACGTACGCTAATTTGAACTGCAACCACAGATGGAACACGTGAACTGCATCCACACTCGTGCGAAAGACGGTCACGATTGCCGTCAGCCTGCCATCAATGTCCAAACAAGGGGACCCACGTCGCCCGATAGACAGTGCATAAAAGAACATAGGATCAACGGCCAGTGCCAGGCCACGAGCCAAAAGAAGAGCCCGGTTCCACTTCTGCACCCGTTTGCTGCGGGGGTCGAGTACTAGCCCGAACGGGCCGGTGAACCTGGGTACGCTCTTCCTCGGTCCGGATCGGGTCTGGATAGGTACTAAGGACGACCCAGCCGAGGCCTCCCATTCGGGTTGGTGAGCTCCGTCGCAGCTGTTGGAATGGAACACCGGAGCGCCTACCTGAGTACAGGCGTAACATTCGACGGAGGACGAGATTGGATTATCTCCGGTGACGGTGCTATGATTGGAGCTATTATTTCTGTCGATGTTCTTGCCATTATCTCTGAACAATCCAATCCACCTGTGATGATGAACGTAAAGCGTTTGATAATACTGCAGAACTAAGAGCACAGAGAGAGATAACTAGATTTCAAGTTCAACGCAAATAAGCATTTGTATAAACCCTTATGCCAAACAGATCAAAGTGTAATCTTCCTGAAGGGAAGTGGCGAATATGCACTCATCAGGTTAAATACGAGGTGTGTTCTTTCTATAATGGGTCTTGCATGAGCACAGATAATGGTTAACCTCGTAGATAGACATTTACCTTAAATATCTTAAGATGTATGCCTATCGAAGGGAAGTGATGAATTACTATAAAGTTTGTTTTTATGGTGGGTGTGTATGAGCATAAGGAAACCAGTAGAAAGTATAGAAGCAGTAGAAAAGGGCGTACCTTGGGAGAAAGAAGTGGAAGTTGGGCTGAGAAGACATGATTGGAAGAGAGGAAGCAAGGGATGGGAAGGTGGTGAAGAGAAGAGAGAAACGGGGGTATATAAAGGATGCTAGAGGGGAAAGAAGTTTGGCTTTGTTTGATTTGGAAGGACTATAATAGAGATGCCTGTCACGTAACGCATGAAGGGTAAGTGGTTAAGAGCCGCGCTTACGTAGACAACGGCATGCTCAGTGGTAGTGGGGTTCGTTTTGTAGCAAACTCGGAAGTCGAAAATGGTCCACTGATAGACTGATGTTTGTATCACCAATCTCAGTGGTAGTGCGGTTCGTCCGTACGTTTTGTAGCAAACTGGAAAATGTTTTTATCACTAAACTCAGCTCTAACCTTTCAAAACTGGGCCACGCCACTCCACACCAAAATTCCTCACTTTCAACACCAACATATAGGCAAATACATAATTTTCAGTTGTTCAGCATAGGAGGACAAAAGACGCAGACATCGATTCATTAAATATTGTGGTACCTTCAACGTGCATTTGCCTTGATTTGTAAAAGTTGGCATGAAGTAATGGTGCTGTCATCCTTTCGTCACTTGGGTACTTGCATGCCATATTCTCTTTATTTATACGAATATTTTTTGTGACAAATGATGGCAATCAAAAGCAATTACCATCACTTAATTGAACACTACCAAGCAACAAAACTAATGAAGCAGAAGTACAGGATGTAGGAAGGTACTAGGAGGCTGTACACCAGGAATACGTAGTCTGTGTTATGTGGTTGATCACCAAGACCTGAATAGCCTTTTGATTTAGGTTGTAATTGTTCCTGTTTCCTGCATGAGTAAACACGAGAATCATGCATGGTCCCCCATGCACCTAATATATGATAGATAAGGTGTTGCTGTCAGTCTGCAAAATGGTCTGAGAAAGCACTTGCATTTCAATTATGAAAGCTTTGGGTGCTAGTCACATTTCTGTTCAGTGCTGTCGAAATTATGAAGGGACATATCTAATTACCTGTTTCACCTTCCATACAGTACTGTGGTCCCTGTCAAGCGAGATATATAGAAGAATTAATTTTTAAATTTTAAAAACATATTTGTTAGGAGAATTTAATTATTTGGTTCTTAATTTAAAAGAATATATCAGTATCATAAACGATTTAAAAAAACCTTATATTAATAACAAAAAAGAAGTTAATAATAAAATGGTAAAACAATTGGGGATAGTTATTATAAAAAATTTCATAATTACCATGTCTAAAACCAAACGTTAGAGGTATACACCACCCTGTGTAGTATTTTATATATACAAAAATCTTTTTGTGTCAAGTAGTCAGATGAGTTTCTGGGTCTAAATTGTGTAGGATTTTACAAGTCTCCTTGGGTGATCATCTATGGAGCATGACCTGTGGTAGACCCCTTACAACATATAGAGACATGTCAATTTAAGTCAAACTCACTTTTACAACATATAGAGACATGTCAATTTAGGTCACTTGGCTCTCTTTTACAACATGTAGAGACATGTCAATTTAGGTCACTCTTACTCACTTCGTTTGTTTCTCTTTCAACTTTCAATATGGATTGGTCTGGTCATGACCCATGTTTTACATTTTAGAAAGATAAATCTCAATAATTTTCTTCCACTTAAAAGAAACATGTTTTGAAACATAAAAACTAACGGTCTAGGACACAACCTAGATTATATTGGATAAATTGATGTCATTGGGTACAATTTTGGCCACATCCATGGTTGGATAAGATAATGTGTGAGACATGTCATTAGTTGGAATGCTCAATCAAAAATGAGTGTCCAATAAAAGATGAGTATTTTGCCTCCAAATCTTCACCAGTAGTAACTCTTATGATTGATCCAAGTCTATCTGCATTGAATCCACTATTGTTGCTAATTCTTTAACTTTGAACTAAAAGATACTCTCCCCAAAATCATTAAAACACAAAAGAGATTTAGATACTTTAAAAGCTTCTTTTAGTTTAGTAAATTATACCTATTTAACCCATATTGATTCTTTTTGGTCAAGCCACCCGGTATCCGGTGCCACATGGGCAACCGACTAGTCCGGATTCGAGCCGGGTAGGACCCTTGTGGGGCGGCGAAGCTCTCCCTCACGAGTTTTAAAGCGACTTCATTCCTAAGACTGGACCTATATTGATTCTTGATCATCAAATGCGTTCTCCAGCCATATTTAACTATCTTACATAGGTACTATATCATATAATACCCATGTTTACACTTTTCAAAAGAAAAAGACACCAACACCTATTTATTCACTTTATTTTTCCCACATTCATTTCGTAATAGGAGCTTATATGGCTTTGAATAATTCATAGTAGGCCAATGAACTTCTTTACAAGAATAACATCAGCTACATTAGTGCAACTCCCTTTATCCATAATCATACTATATACCTTTTTAGAAATGACGTATCTAGTATAAAAGATGTTTTTCTTTTATTACTCTAACTCGTTCTACTTAATCAAAAAACTTAACAATCTCCCAGTAACAAGCATATCACCTTTAACAATATATCAAGCTCCATCATCACTAAAGTAATTAAGTATTGACTCTCATTCATATCAACCTCCGTTCATAGGCTTGAATCTTTCCCCTTCAAGCTCAAAAACTAAACCAAATTTTCTCAGCACTTAGATTATTATTCTCTTTAAGAACTTTTATTGGAGGCGTTAGATAGCATCTAATAAGCCTCTTTCCATTAAAAATTTAAGGATCTTGTCTCCTTTGCAGTTTCGCAAGGTGATGAGATTAACTCAATAACATGTCGTTCACCTCATAGGCATCATATTCATCATCTTAAACTATTACAACATGGTCTGAATAAAGTGCACGTTGTCTTTCTCCACCTTCAATTTTTGAAAATCCTTTAGTAAACATATTTTTAAAATATAAGAAAAGTTAGTAAAGAAAATTTCCCATGCACATTGTCACGTGTTAACTCTCAAAGATTACAAACCAATCATATTTTACTTCTTCATAAGTTCTTTAAAAAACTAGACAAATTCAACAAGAATTCAACATTGTAAAGTCTAAAACCTAAGAGTTATTGGTTAAAAAGAGAAAATAACTCACAGGTTAAGTAAGGAATATGAAAACTAAATAAAACAAGAAAAGATCAAGAACAAAAATTTACCTATAACTGGAATGAGGTTCTAGAGGAGGTTATCCATGCAGACATGAGGCAAAACTATGTTATGCTTAGAACCTCTTTCCAGATGGTTCTTTATCACATTTGGCGGGAGCGAAACCGGCGTATTTATAAGCCACTGGAACAGCATAAATATCAGTTAGCAGATCACATCATTAACTTGGTTCGGGAGGTCATAATTGGGCATGGGAAGCAAGATCAGCTCTGTTTGGCAATGAGAAGGCGTTGGTGTATTTAATAGTATTTTGAGGCTGTATTGCTGTATTCTGTGCTCTGTTTTTTTTTTTCCCTCTTGCCTTTAATGTGATGCTGGCGCATTTGTGATTGTGGCCTGGAAGGCTCTTCTCTCCTTTGTCTTACTTTTCTAGGTTTGCTATTCTTTGCACATTGTTTTCGATGTTTCTTTGGTAATTTATAATATTTTAAAATTCCAAAAAAAAATTTAAGTATATTTGGGAATGATTTTTTAAGGTAATCATTCCTACACTGCTTCATTTCTTTTTTACTTTTTTCTTTGTTATCACAACCATATGATTTTTAATAACAAAAGTGCAAACAAGAAGGCTTGAAACAATTAGATATGAAAGACATTAAATAATAAATTGACAAAGAGAAAACCTTAACATAATAAGAGATTTAAACAAACCCTAAAAACAAAAAAATGATGAAATTTGATTTTTTGTAACACTTCATAAGTAAGGACATGATGTAATAGAATGAGAATCGTAAAGAACATGATTTTCTCTTTATTGTAACAAAGAAATATAATAAAATTTGAACAACACAAAAACAAAAAGGATAACTACACTTGATTTAGAGCCAATATCTAATACCAACTGATGTAAACACACCTAAGAATACACCTTAGAGAACCCACGAACAAATTTGAATCAAACCTAAGAAAACTAAAGCAAATGCATAAAGAAATTGACCTTTTGATTATAAAGAATTAATAAATAAATTCATGAAGTATTTGAACATCATTAAGAAAGAATTCTTTTTTATAAGTTTGAAATTCTAAAAATAACAAGGGAAAGAAGCTCTAATGACTCTCAATAAACATATATCTTAATATTGTCTTCTACTGAAAATAAATGTCTTAAATACAAAACATAAAAATTAAGGCTTCGAGTAGGCATGATCTAAGATCTAACTATGAGCCAAAATATACAGGCTATGGTTAAACTGATGTTATTGGGCATGGTACAAGACATGCCTATCGTTGGAGACTGTGTAACCCCTTGTGAGCTTGTGAATTAAGACACGGTTTAGGCCATACCCATGATTAAAGATCTTGTCCAACCAAAGATGAGTGTTTTGCCTCTAAATCTTTACCAACTCCAACATTAACTCTTGTAATTGATTTTAGCCTATGTGCATTAGATCCCCTGTTATAGCTAGTTGTGCTTGCATCACATACCTACTAAGATTTTCTTTTATTTAGTTAAGAAGTTTAAAATTAGTTTTATCTATCTTGTTGTATCGCTAGTAATTAGTTTTTATCTCTCATTCATTACTCTTTTTTACTATTATTGTGTTTGATATGAAATATTCTATATAAATTTTTCATAACCATTCATTAAAATAGATAATCAATTTATTAATTTGCAAATTATACAAAAATAAATGCACATAATTTATCTCTCTTTTTATATATCGTCCAAACGCTAACAAAATTGTCGAAAAACAATGTTGGATGATTTGAAACGATAACTTAGTTTAATTGAAGCTGCAAAATATTTTATTTATAAGGTAAATCTCATATAGTCTATCAATAGTTTCCTAATTGTCCTCTTTTTATATTATTAGGTATTATTACTTTTGTGCTTTAATTTAATGGACTTAAAGCTTACCTTTACGTATTATTGCCTTATAATAGTCTTATTGATGTATAATTTTCATTATTATTATCAATTTTTTATTTAACATTTTCAAAATGGTAAACCTATAATAGAGTAAGAAGATTATAAAGATTTCTCATGATAAATAAAATGTTGTGAGCTTTTACTTCATCCCTTAAATCAATAAGGTAGAGGTGAAAAATAGAAAGTGGACATAGGCTAATGATTGTTTGACTTAACCACTATTAATTAGTTTTATCTATCTTGTTGTATCGCTAGTAATTAGTTTTTATCTCTCATTCATTACTCTTTTTTACTATTATTGTGTTTGATATGAAATATTCTATATAAATTTTTCATAACCATTCATTAAAATAGATAATCAATTTATTAATTTGTAAGTTATAAAAAAATAAATACACATAATTTATCTCTCTTCTCATATATTGTACGTTAACAAAATTGTCGAAAAACAATGTTGGATGATTTGCATCGATAACTTAGTTTAATTGAAGCTACAAAATATTTTATTTATAAGGCAAATTATAAAATAACATAAAGGCAACTTATAAGAAAAGATTTGCAATATGTTTTTTTGTTTAACTCATAACATATTCATTAAATTTTAATTTTTGGTTATAAAATCTAGATTGAATAATTGATATGACTTGCATAATAATATTCTTTTCTTCGTAGTAAAAGCAACTAAATATGAGTAATTATTATGAAACAATATTATATATTATATGAGGTAGCATTAAATCATTACATAGGAAACAATTTTAAGGTTTGTCTATTATGTATTAATCTAATAAATGATAAAAGTATTGATGGGAATCTTATATAATAATTGAAGTTGGATAGAATGTCAAAGGCATCTTTCGCCCTTTTTGCTGTTTTACTTTACCTGTGCAGAAGCTGAAGGACACTTTCTGCTCTCGCCACGTACCAGCTTTTAGCTGTCAAGGAGATTTTCGCGGTTCGGAAAATGCCAATGTTTCTAGATCCCACGATTGCTACCGATGAACTAATCATGTCTTTTCATAACTTATTTTATTTTAATATTAATAATACAACGTGTTTATAACTTTTATTAAAAAATCAATAAAAGTACGAGTGAAAAATAAGAACCTGATGCGCTCCCAGGTTTTGCTTCAATTTCACTCCTTTTGATTGTGATTCGGTCCCTTGATATGTACGGAAATGTGTCATTCCAGTTTCAATTTCACCCTTTACTTGACTTAAAGGAGAAGGACCGAAGATACTTTTATTATTAATGTTACTATTAATAATAAAAAATATTTATTTTATTCTAATAATAAAAATTAAACTAAATAGTTAATTAAACAATCTTTGAAAAAGAGAGGAGAGGAAGGTGAGATAACTTTTTTTAAAAAAATTTTGTTAAAAAATCCTCTATTTTTAAAAGCTCATAATATCGGACAATATCATGCAAAATTGCCTGTATCAATTAATACCAACAACTGTTATCTTTAAATATAATTTTGTATCGTATTTCAGATAATACTGATCGGTATCATACTAAACTCATATCATTGAGTCTGATACTATAAACTCCTCGCTTCTTTTGCTTTCATTCTGCTGCCTCATTACTATTACAAAGTCATAGCTTTGATGCTCTTAATTAGCATCAACATTCTTGTCAAGAGTTTTGACAAGAATATATTAACTTTATTTAAATATTAGAATTTTGAATAAATTTCTCTGACTTTATTTTTTATTATTGAACCAGCCCATGAGAGTTGACTATACCAAAAGCCAACAGTGGAGTTTCCTTAATACAGACAACCTATGATTCTAACCTCGAAGATGCCATGAGTAACCAAATTCTTTTGTAATCATCATCAAAATCGTGGGTCTGCCTTTTTTGCCCATTTAAGTTCAATATTTTTATCATCTTACTTTTATCATACCATCATCATCTATTCCTTTCAATCAATCTCACAAATTCGAACATGGCTATAAGAAAACAAAAGCTAAGTTGGCGAATTCTCTGAGATTTGAAAAGTAAGGATATATTTACTATCCCAAACTTCACATTTTAGCGAGACTTTAATTAGGTGTTGTTAATAATAATTACTATATCACTAATTTAAAAGGTATATAATCAATGAATTCAATGTTGATGAATTATGTAAAAGATATTTCCCATAAACTTAGCAAAATTTTGGTTAATCATTTTTAAAAAAAAGTTCATATATAATAAAAGAAATTTCATAAAGAAAAATACAAGTGATCCATTGAATTTCAAAATAGTTAATTTTGGACTTCAGATTGAAATTGAACGAAAAAGATTTGCTCACCTACTTGGATTATTGTCAATCATGTTCTTTTGGTGGACTTATACGTGCTTTTTGATTACATATAGTTCCAGCTAGGAACCTTCCACTTTTCACCATATATTCAAAAACCACTCTCAATGCAACTTACCTGTACATATTCATTGTCTTTTGTCCAACATGTAAAATCAACTTTTCCATATTCATTTACTCTCAAATAAATTATTTGGGTTTCATATTGAAGTCTTCTTCTCCGGTGGATATCTTAACTCAGGAAAGACTTAGTTGACATTGATGGAGCGAAGGATTTGTAGACTAACGAACCTTCCTTCTTTAAACCGCCTCTTCAAGGCTACAAAACACCACGAAATGAATAGTTTACAAGAAACCAAGAATATAACATGCATACGTCAAAAAACAGAATAGAGCACTCTTATTAGCTCGTAACTAAAACTTCATCTACCAGTTTAAGAATGCGAAGTGAGCGTGCTACGGATTAGGGTAGAGTTGTTGAATTTTTGTTGCATCGTGAATTTAAATAAGGAGAATTTAAGTAATGGAAAATGTAACATCAGCCTTAGTTATGACCCAGGATTAATTGTGGACTTGTATTAACAGAGAAAATGCTAAAAATTACCTAATCTGTCATCCATTTCCGATGAATGAGCTTTTGAACACCGAACTCGTAACATATTGTTAGTTTATGCTCTTGTAGTCAATCAATTAAATACAAATTAATGTATGACATTATTTTGAATTAATGAAAATGCTTTATTTATCTTTATGTATTAATTTAATTAATATTTTTATGTTTTAATATTAAAGATAAAATCTTTGGAATAATTACTGTGTAATTGAAATTATGATGAAATCATAATTATGAGATTCAATTTACACTTATGTGTTATTGTTAAATGTTCCTTGTTGCAGTTTTATCAAGACTGGATATTGTTGAAATAGTAAAACTAGTACACATTATATTTCTTTCTTATGAAGAAAGTAATTGATCTCATAAATTAAAGTATAGAAATACTTAAACTAATGTGTCGGTGATTATTAGAGAATACGTCTCTGAACTTACCCGATTATGAGAATTCCTAATGGAATATTACACTACAAGAAAAATGTAGTTTAGCGACGGATATTACCGACGAAAAATGTTTGGATACTGTCGATATTATAAATTGGCGACGGAATCAACTGACAGACAAATACGTCGTAAAAACAGTCGTAGGTAAATTTACCGACGGACATTTTATGTAACCGACTAGAACAACCAATGTAACCGTCGGTGAATATACCAACAGTTGGTTGTTCCAGTCGGTAAATTTACCTATTGCCTTTTTCTTTCCGTCGGAATACTTGCCGACGCTATTGGTTATTCTATTGGTAACATTACCGATGGTATAAATGACCGTCAGTGAGCATACAGATGGGTTAGCAAATCCTAACGGTAAAGTTGGCGACAACTATCAATATTACCGACGGTTACTCTGTATTTCATCGATAAATATCTTACATTTTACCGATGGGTTGTGGTGTTCCGTCGATAAATATAATTGATTTTACCGATGTACTTGTATTTTTTGTTGGTAAATAATTTTAATTTTTTAAAAAATATCCCGATATTAAATTTTATTTCATGATCTTATAATTAATGCATAATTTCAACAGTTATGAATTATGTGTTCATAATATTTTGATTTGTTTATATATTTAATTAGTTTAAACAGAAAGTTGGTTGATGATATAAAGTTAAAATTATCTCTATTGATAATTAAAACATTAAATTGTACATAATAAGTATTTGTAATTCAAACCAAATGACTATAAGTGCACTATTGTCCTGGTGATTGCGGGTGCTCTGAGGTGCTACCCCTCCCCTTCAACTCATCTCTCTCATGTCTTAGCTGAGCTATGTACTCCATCAATTTCTACACTGTGGTTCGAAGCTCATTGACTTCATTGGTTGTCGATGTCTACTAGATGTTGTTGTACTGGACGTGGAGGATTCCGAATAATATGTGTTCGTAAATGAACCTAACTCGAAGATCCTTCCATGATGGTTCCTACCACCTACTGCATTAAGATATATCTGACTCTCATCAACAGCTTGTTCGTGTTGAGACTGTCGCTGAATGCTTTCTTGTATTTTGTTCTATTAGGAGGCAATATTTATATTAGTAAGTGATAATTATTAAGAATTAATATTAAAACATAAATTTCACATACATTAAGTTCTCTATATCGGGTGTTGATGAATGTCACACCGTCATGCTTCTTAGTGTGAGTGTGCAAAAAGAGCTGAAGGGGTGTAAGTGTAACATCCCATGTTCGGGTCTAGACCCTAGAATAGTGAACTGAGTGTACTGTGAGAAATTAAAAGTACATTGCATGCTCATGCATCATTGTATATTCACACACATGTGAATATTTATTTCTGATACATTAAAAAAATGTACATGCATTCATTGACATTTTCCGGGTATAATTGATTTATAAATGCGATTAAAATGTGAATTGTAGATTATTTGTGGTGAAAATTTATTTGGAGATTATTATGATTATTTTGGAATTTTTGGTGAATTTGAGAGAATTTACAAAAATTTGGGGTATTTTGGACAAAAAAATAGAATAAGAGACAAATGGGAGGGTGACACATGCTATTTCTCTCATTCTCTCATTGCTTCACCGAAAGTGCCCATCACCAAAACACTCTTCTTGATCATCCGTCACCGAACATCAAGTTGTCCATCTTGTGTATTTGGTCCACTCATAACTACTGGAAAATTTGTTGAATCAAGTAAGTCATGTTCTGAGTTTTATGGGTACCGTAAATGATTGTTTGATAATGGTTTAAGGTTTGTAAATGAATGCATGCATGATATAGGTTCTATGGTTTTTTTTGGACTACAAATCAATGCTGAAAAAAATGCAAAAGTTCATGAAAGCTAATGTATGAATATATATGCTCTGTTTCTGTTCATTTTTGATATGTGGGAATATGTGTGGGTGTTTTTGAGATGATCTGAAGTGAGTTTAAAGATAAGGAAAATGAATTGGGTGAGGTCCTGATATAGAAATGATAAAATGATAAGTTTTTAATGAAATGAAAGTGTAGAAGAAGGTGGAAAAATGCATCAGATGAATATAAGATTAAAAATGAAAACATGCAGAGGGTATGGAATTTGCGTGAACAGTAATATGCGGTTTTTTGTGTTTGTGATCACTTGAGTTTAACTGAAACAATAGCAGAAAAATTTGATGTAGAACCATATGGCTATAGGTTTTGTTTTAGATTTTGGATTGTAATTGATTATAAATAATAAAAAAAATCGTTGCAGCAGTGAGAGAAAAGTTGCAGCTGTGAGAGAAAGTAGAAAAAATGGTGATGTCCTTAAATGAGTTTTGTTTTTGATGTTTGAATTTAATCTTGAATCTTAAGTTGTTTTTAGAGTAAGTTGACTTGGAAAGGGAGTAGAAATACAAAGAATGTAAGCTAGAGATGGTTTACAGAAATAATGGATTAAGTAGAAGAGAGGAAGAAGGTGATGGTTTACGTGAATGGTTTTGGTTTTTGAAGTTTGAATGTGAACTAGAGTATTTTTACTAAACAACTTTGATGCGTTTAGTTATAACTTTTTCATCCAACCTTCAAATGACTTGAAAATTGAACCAATACACTCCTAAGACATTGCTTTTCCTCCCCATAAAAATTTAGAGCCATCTAAATTGATTTGAAAAAGATTGATTGGATGAAAGTGAGGAAATGTGCTGGAATGTTATGAACTGGAGAATTTTCATTGAACATGCTTCGGTATTTTGATTATATATTGATCTATAGATTTCTAAATGAGTTGATTCTTAATTCAGATTAAACTTGAGACATAAGTCTATAACTTTCTTGAAGAAGTAGAATTTTAATTCTGTCTCAAAGACTTTCAAAATTGGCATGAAATTGAGTCTTGGCTTAGGCTGTACCACTACCAAGGACATAAATCATGTCCTATTGTTATTGAATAAACTGTATTGATGTAGGCCGAATTAGATTAAGGTGTCTTCACCAAAGTTATAGTTTATTCTCTTAGCTTGAAATTGGTATAACTTTTGTAATTTTTGGATATTGTAATTGAGATATATGAGATGTACAACTTGAATGCATGAGCCAAAATTTCAAATGTACATAGTCTGTGGTATTTAGAGCATAACTCATAGAATAATAAACTAAATTGTATGATTTTGGTGTCATTAGAAACTTAAGACACAGAGGAACAATTGTTTAGAAGAAAGTGTTACAGAAATATATCATTTTCTTGATCTTATTGATTATGCAAAGTTGACCCGAATGGGATGCTTTCAGCAAAAGCTGGAATAGTGAATGAGTGTGTGAATTTTGACACTATTGGAGTACATCAATTTGTTTTAGAAATATACCTGAGAATTTGTTATTGCACATGCATGATACATGATACATTTATACATGTGTTTACTCAATTACATAAGCAGTACAGTAATGTGAAATTATGTTAATGTATATTGGAGAGCAAGTAACACAACCACATCCTGATATTGTCGGAACGTCAAAGCAATAGGCTTAAGGGAGCAATTATGAGTAAACTACGATAGAATCATGTTAATTTGATATGATATTACTAAATTGAATTTGATATGTGATGAATATGTACTGGATTCCGGACATGAAATTTTCGAGGAGTTTTGATGAATGTGAATATCATTGGAAGTGCTACTTGTATGTGAATGAGACTGCCTAAGTGATTCTCAATTGAAAGTGATTGAATGTTATGACTGATTGTATTAACTGAGATAATATGAATGAAAGTGATTGATTGTATTGAATGAATTGTGGCATGCATTTCATTTCAATTCATGTAATATAAAGGCAGTTGTGACTAGTGTTGCTACTGACTGAGACTGCTACTGAAAAGAGCTTAAAGCTTAAACATATGTGGTTAGAGGGCTCACTGTGATCAATGAGCTCGGTGATACGGGATACTGAAAAAGCATACAGTCACAACAATGTAAAAACGAATGCGAGTCTCATACATATATCATTCACATATGATTTGAATTCATTGAATGATTTGAAAAGCTGTAAGAATGTTATATGTTTGAATACATGGTATTAAACCAATGGTTGTGTTTTATTAAAGTATAATGAAGTGATAGTTTGATTAAATTGTTTGACTAAAATACAATTTGTTTGTGATAAAACTTGATGCTAATCAAGTTGATATGAACTGTGTTACCATATGTTTATGATTGATTGAGTTTTATAACATGAGTGAACCATCGAGGATGGTTACTCTACTGAGTTTGCAAAACTTATCAAAATTGCACCGTTGACAATTTCAGGTTCGAGAGTGAGACGACCTAGCTTCTAAGACTCCATAAAAGCATATTTTGTGTAACTTTGACGATTAGATATGGCTCAAAGGTCGGTCAGCTGGGAATTGAAGATATAGTCTGATATTATCTTTTGCTTTTCCTCATGTTTGTAACGTATTGTGTAGACTGAGGTGATATGCCCATAGGGTGGTGTTATATAAACTTGGATGTTGAACTTTAAGCTACAATGTACATTATGGTTATGATATAAAATGAGGAAATTTTGGATTTTAGCAAATGTATGATTTGTGATTTTAATTACGATGCCATGTGATAAAGTGAAAGTGAGATAGTTAACATGTCATTTTTGTCAGGCATGTTCACGTGTGACCGAAGGGTGCATATGCATGTATTAGATGGGAGTGGGGTGTTACAATAGGCCTCATGCTCATAGACTTTTCCTGCATAAAAATAAAATGTTATAAGTGAACTAGAATTTATAAAAATTTCAGTAGAGTTTCCTCTATTTTTATGATATTTACCCCCTGTTGAACAAATAAAATAACTCAACACAGCCATATATGGCACTAGACATTTATACCATTATCTTTATCCATAATACATATATTTTCATTCCAAAATTCACACATCAATTTAAATTGAAATATAGCAAAGTAAAACAATTAGAATATAAGTGTAAAGTTTAGATACTTACAAGTCTCTCTATATGCTTGTGATGGGTAATAGATCCTCCCATATGTACGGAAAGACTCTCTCCTCCCAGTCCTCCACATCTGTTGGTAGAGTTATGCTCTGAAATGGACATTGCCTCAGGTGATGTCCAATACTGCTGCCAACAATTCTATATTTGTTCAGAAATATAAGGCGGTCGTACATTAGCCTTGTGTATCGCACCAATAAAGTTACGATAATATGTACGTGTTCGTCTCTCCCATAGTTTATGTATGACCACGTCAAATTCAGAATCCCAAAAAAATTCTTTCTGAAATAAAAGGAAAAAATTCAATAAATACTTATAATGTAATAATATTTATCTAATTAATGTATACAAATCAATTAACAAAAGAAAAAATATTTTTTATTGTACCTCAAACTCCTGATAGTAAAATTCCTTTGTGGCTTGAGAGATATTCTTCCATACATAACCCTCAAGATCAATCTTCTCCTTAAATTTAGATGTCATGTTTCTAGAACACAATCCAGCCAAAATTAGCTTAATATAAAAACAAATAATTTTATACCATTTGCAAAAATTTAAACCTATAACTTAATTATAAACATATAGTGTTTCATGTAATTTCACTTACAGATTATTGACAATTGTGATGTAAGTTCTTCCATCATGTCCCTTAGCTCCAGGCTAGCGGCCGTTTCCCTCATCTGCATCGTTTGCCCCTGATATCTATGTTGCTATAGGGGTAGTGGATGATGTAAGAGTGGTGGATGGTGTAGCATCAGGAACATCAGGTGATGCGTCATCTGCAACTGTAGTAGCTGGAGGGGAGGAGGTTATTCAGTTGCAATTGCAGAGTGTGATGGTTCACCTTGACAGTAAGTACCTCCAAATCGTTGTCTGAACCTGGGTTGCATTATATCAGATTGTCTCTTTAGTGGCATATTTCAACTTGAAATTTATTTTTTTATTGAATTTTCTAGAAATATAAGAATTTGAATTCAATAGTTTACACAATGTATTGAAAAGAAAAGAAGGCGATTTGTTCAATATAACATTCAAGTACAAACTTTGAATTAGAAGATTAACAATTCTTACAGTCATATAACAAGAATAATATCAGTCTACACTCAATAGTATGCAAATTGACCCCTAACTAGTAGAGAGGTTATTTGAAAAATTCTTATAGATGCAACAATAAATCAACTTTAAAGTTGAGTCCAGTTTATTGCATTAATAAATGACAATGATATACTTATTTTTTTGGATTCTAAGTGACATGAGGGTTGGTAAAGGTAAATGAGTCCCCGACATTTGGATTCCCGCGAAGGGTCCTTACATGTTCGAAGGCACTAATTGAAACAGTGATAGCTCTTCCCTCAGGAGTAGGGTTTTTAACACCTTCTTGCAATAACATTTCCACTATAGCTGAACTTGTAGAGGATATAGTGAATGAGTTGCCAGATTTAGTATGGAAGACAAACTCCCCGGATGAACTGCCAGTACGAAACGGTTTACCTAAAACACAATCAGTATAGAACTTAGATATTGTCAGATTAGTAAACTGTTAAGCGAATCAAAATTGAAGTGACATGCATACGTGAATGTCTAGGCGAAGTCTGTGGAATTGACGAATTTTTCAAAACAACCAATTTCTCTAATCCTTTACGGACCATTGTGACATCGCTCCTGCTTTTATGGGCATACATGTCATCTTCGAGATTCAAGGAAGCTTAAAACAACATGTAGTATATACCATCAAATGTGAATATATATAATAGCTTCATAAAAGAAAATGAGATGTATATAATAAGGAAAGTGACGTTGTTCAGATAATACTAAACACCTTGAAGCAAAAGATCGGCCATGGAAGGCAAACGATCATTAGTGTATAAAGTGGAGATTTTTTCTGCATTGTTTATTCCTTTAGTAGGGACAATTTTGCCATATTCCTCCCAACGAAATGCATTAGTACCATCCAGAACTAGTCGCCATCTCGACATTCCTTGATTAATAATGTTAAGAGGTATATTCTGCAAATGTCGATTTAGAATAAAATGATGATATGTTCAACTCCAAGCTCGATGATAGGTGAAAGTAGTCCAGTTTAGCACTTATACATCTTCAATATGCCTAATGATATAAATTAATATATCCACTCTAGATATCACTTAGTAATATTTGATTGAATTTTCTACAAATATAAGAATTTGAATTCAATATTTTACAGAATATACTGAAAAGGAAATAATTGATTTGTTGAATGTAATATTCAATTACATACACAAATTAATTACTATCATCACTTAATTGTAAATTACAATCATCTTCTTTTTCTGAACAATAAGAATCAAACTCAGGCTCCTATTCAGATCTCTGGCCCTCGTCATACTCTTTAAATGAAATTTCAACATATTCATTAGATGGATCGTTTAAAGGTTCATTATCGTCATATATGACAGATGCATTTATTTCATAAACATCTTCTTGAAGTGCTTCACTTTCAATTCTCTGTTCTCCTTTTCCATGTGATTCAAAAATACCTCTAAGTTTAACTTTGCAAACGACCAACCAATCTGACTTATCTCATCGTAAGCTGAGAAAAGGGACATAATACACCTGAATCGCTTGCATTGCCAATGCGAAAGATTCAAATTGTCTTATTCTTTGTTGATTTCAACTAGATTGTATCGTCTATACACTTTTATACCAACGTTGGGAGTCGGATCAAACCAATCACACTTAAATATCACACTTTGCTTTATTGGCAATGCAAGGTACTCAATTTTAGGTATCTCAACAATTTTACCATAGTAATCCATCAATTCTCCTGCAAACTCCCCTATTTATTGTTGCCATGCTATGACCACGATATTTTGTATGATATTTGTATCCATTAACGAAATACATCGGATACGATTTAACAGTTTGCAGAGGTCCCTTGCAAGTTCACATATTAACTTGTTCTCTATTGGATTTTCTAAGGCCTACATAAAAGAAATTATCATATAAAAGAGTACAATGTCATTTAAACACTTAAATCTTATAATTCAATCATTTCAATATTTGTTAGTGAAAACTTACATATTTCTTAAACCATCGAGGAAAGTGTCTTCCAACTTCTTTATTGATATCATCCTGTGTTTTGTCCGGCATTAGCTCGCGTAACAGTTTTTCGTATAATCGCAAAACATTATTATGTATTTCAGTTATGAACAACACTAAATTTCAAAACCTAAATAATCAATTTCAACTTACTGCACGAAAGGTTGAATCTCTTGACAGTTCAATAAAATGTAACCATGAGCAGCCTCAATTTTTTTCTCCGTTAACATTCTTCTTGTTGAACGTCTATATGTTCGTCCAGGATATGTGAAAATGGATAAGGTACCTTCAGCATCACTCGTTCCTCCCCCATTGTCATTACGAGGAACTTTTCTTTCTCTTGTGTGAACATGCAACTCAAAATAATATGAACAAAATGTACCAGCTTCCTCCACTAAATAATCATTACATATCGAACCTTCCACTCTAGCCTTATTTTTGACATTTTTTTTCAAATGATGCAAATACCTATATTAGTGAATAGGGTTATTACAATTTAGTTGTTAAAACATGTTATTATTCAATTACAATCATTTTTGTTGACTTACCTCTCAAACGGATACATTTATCGATATTGAACTGGACTGGCTAGTTTTGCCTCGTGTGCTAAATGCACTAGTAAATGCTCTATATAGTCAAAGAAGCTTGGAGGGAAAATTCCTTCTAACTTGCACAAAATTACTGGAATTTCCCTTTCTAGTTTTTCCATTTCAACCAACTTGATTTCAGATGATGTTAAACTTTTGAAAAACAAACTTAATTCGGTTATTACTTCCCAAACCTTATTCAGTAGCAACTCTTGAAATGCAATTGGAATTAGCCTTTGCATAAACACATGACAGTCATAACTTTTCATGCCAAATAATTTGTACTTCCTCATGTCCACACACCTTGCCAAGTTTGAAACATGACTATCGGAAAAATTTAAACTTTTCAACCATTTACATAATATTTCCTTTTATTTTTTGTCCAAAGTATAATATGCTTTCGGATATTTTCCAGTGCGAACATCTTTATGTAACTCATTCCTTTTATAAAAAAGTTGAAAATTAGCTCGTGATTTTGCATTGTCTTTTTTCCTCCCTTCAATGTTCATTATGATATTGAACAAATTGTCAAAAATATTTTTTCAATATGCATCACATCTAGATTATGACGTGTAAAATTAGTTTTTCAATATAGCAAATCCCCAAAGATGCTTCGTTTTCTCCAACCAAAGTTTTTACTAATGCTTGTATTAACTTCATCAGCTTTAAATTTTGTAACTTTTAGTAAGCCTAATTCCTCAATCTCCTACAAAATCTCTTCACCTGCTTTGTGAGGGGGAGATGGTGTTTTTCCCAATATATTCTTAATGAACTTTTGTTTATTGTGTCTAAATGGATGATTTAGAGGAAGAAATTTCCTGTGATTGTCAAACCAACATGTTTTGACCCCATTTGGAAGATAAAACACATCAGAATCATTGCCACAATAAGGATAAGCCAATTTTTCTGCTGTGTTCCATCCAGACAACATGGCATATGCCAATTGTAACATCCTGTTACCCATGATAAGGCTTAAATAGTAAACATAAGAAATTACTGAGACATTAGAACGTACAACTCATGCTTATGCATGATATGGCATACACATACGCGATAATAATGAGTTTTGCACATTAATATGACTGTACATGCATTCATTGACATTTTTCAAATATAATTGATTGTTAAATACGATTAAAATGTGAATTGTGAATTATTTATATTGGAAATTTATTTGGAGACTATTAGTATTATTTCAAAATTTTTGGTGAATTTTAGGAAATTTTTGAAAATTTGGGATACATTTGGACTAGTAATTAATTGACAAATGGATCAATCATTGTGTGACAAATGGCCTAGTTGATTAATGGACAAGTGGACCAATAACTAGGAGACATATGGACTGATTAATTGATGACATATGATAACTTAAAGTGTGGATAAATGGCAGCATATGAGGTTGATACATGGCATACATGCCTTAACACAAGTGCCTTGGAAAAATTATGACACCTAGCATCTAGTAAAGAAAGTTACAACAAGGATAGTTCTGCAATTTTCTCTTTTGTTCTTCACCTTCTTCACCGAAATTGCATCCTTCTTCTCTTTGAACATGCATTGTGCTTATTTTCTATACATAGATGTGCATAAAGGAATACTTATACATTTGTGCAAAAGTGTGATATTTGTAAATGTGTTTTGTATGATATAGAGGAGCACATTGGACGCTAGTCAGACATTGCCGGACTATCCAGGCAATAACATATTGGAACGTACTGTGAGTCAACCTAGATGATTTTCCTAGGATTGATTTGATTTGTTTGACTTCCAATTATTAAATTGTTTGTGATTTGTTTATGAATTTCGGACTTAGGGTCCGAGGAGTTTAATATTTGGGAATGTATTGGAAGTGTTCTGATTGCTTTGACAATTCTAAATGATATTTGAATGCTCAACAAAAGTTGAATGTTGGACTTAGGTCCGATGACTATGAGATTTTGATTATGCACCATAAATGAATGTTATACATGGCATATTCTGTATTTGATGCATTTCATAAAATGCATGCTCAGATAAAGGCGTTGTGATTAGAGTAGCCAGTTTGATAGAGCTTTAAGCTTAGTATTTTGCACGTAGAGCTTTGCTACGTGAATTATGTTCTGACTGAGCCCAATGGGACAGTATTTGTATCCGTATGTGAAAGGCATTCGGTCATAACAATAATAACAAATCTGGAGTCTCATATGCATATGTAATTATATATATATATGTTCTGATTCGCAATGATTATATGATGTGCTATGTTAATGTGAGTATTTGGAATATACATGTTTTGAATCAATATATGTGAAATATGTGATTTTCTGTATTTCACCTGGGTAAAATAATCAATGATGGTTCACTTATTGAGTTTGCAAAACTCATAAAAATTGCAACGTGGCTTTTCAGGTTTCGAGGAATTATTCAGTTAGGCTAAGTGGAGTATAGCCACTGAGATCAGATATGGATTAAGGGTCGGGATCAGTTTGCACCTGCATATGTCTTCAATGATTTTGTGTTTTTGAATTATGTTTCGCAAGAATTGTACAAAGTGTATGTGAATGAGTTGGTAATGAAAGGACATTATGATTGCAAGTATTTTGTATCTGAAATGGGCCCAAGTGATTATTATAACACTTATGAAAGGAAATGTTTTTAAATAAAGTAGGCCTGATTTGATTAATAATTTCTGCATACGTGTACATTGTTTAAAAAAAAGTTTTAATGAGTTTTGACTAAATGACTATTCTAGCATACCACCATTGCGGGTACGTATTCGGATATCACTCAGGATGTCGGGTACATGTTCTACGAGAGTAAGGTGTTACAATTTAGTATCAGAGCCCAGATTTAGTATCTTACATGGGTATTTTTTTGACATATGTGTCAAGTTACATGCATTTAGTCATGTCATAGCAGGTAGTAGTAACTGATCCCTAGTCTGAGTTGCATATATATGAGTCATATACAAGAGCATTTGGTAAGAGTTTGAACTGATGGAAGTAGTGGGAAGAATAATGATCTGTCTGAATGTGAGAAAATGAAAATTTGTGGATATTTAGAAATGGGAAATAGTATATGGTTAGATATGACAAATAATGATTTAATGCAATTTTATTGGTGGATATATTATGGAATACGACATCAATATTGTACTATGGTAATATATCCCTGAATATGATATAGATGTGAATACATTATTGTGGATTGGTTGAGGAAAATAGAGAAATAAGTGGAGATGATGAGATTAAAGTATATAAGTAGAATGAAATGAAAAACAAAATTTTATTATGATCCTAAGAAAATGAACTTGGAACTGAACTGGTTGTTGATTAGTGTGATAAGAGTTATAATTCACTGTAAGAATATGTTAGTGGAATTGAGATCGGAATTTCAGGATATTTGTGTATCTATAATTCCGAATTGATAGTGAACATACGTATGTATGATGATAAAATGGAAATTGGAAGAAGGGATAAAGATAGTGATATCTGTAAAAGTTGTCACGATTAAGTTAATTTGTTATTTTGTGGGCACATTTTAATAATGGGATCACCATGACAAGTGAGAGAATCAAACACATAAGTATTATATGCGTGGAGAGATGATATAGGAAGCAATATATGATATATGAATATTTGTTAGTCATCGTCCCCACGACCGAGGGCAGGCGCAAAAAGAGAAGTATAGGCCTAAATCAAATGAGATTAAGGTATCTTGAGAATAAGTTATTAATTAGTGAATTGTCTTAAATACATCTCTAGATAAGATGTAATGATTTTGATGGTATATACCAAGGTATAAGAGTAAATGAATATGCTTAATGCTTCAATAAGCCTTATTATAAGGATATTCTGATCATATAAGTTATGACATAAATTGATCTTATTGAGATATTATGAATAGTTGAAATTGATTTTTTTGAGGTACTAAGAATGTTTGGTAAGCAATGATGGGAATAATTGATTGATAAGGATTAGATAAATAATATAGTTGATTGTAGCAAGAGATCTTTTTTGGAAGAAAAATTACACCGAATAAGGTTAAGTAGATCAGATGGTTTACTTTTAAGAATGAACAAAAATGGAATAAATTAAAAGAGAATATTAGAGTTCTATTTCTAACGAAGACTCAAGCATGAGATGTAGAATATGCTATTGAGAGTGTATGCATTTTTTTGATGTAAAGTATCCGACTATGTGATTGGATTCTTGAATTTGAGGCGACACTCTTACTAATGTGAGATGAACTTAGGCCTACATTATATTATATGCAAATATGTTCAGGGGATACAAATTTGATTTGATGAATGTGTTATCAACATAGGAAGTTAAGTTTGTGAGTAAATTGAAATGAGTGGAGAAACTAGTAATAATGGTTCGACATTGTAATAAGTCAATGTGAAATCAGAAAAAATCGTATGAATGGAGAAAGTCATTCAAGAAAATAAGTCAATTGAGAAATTGAAAATAACATGAGATAATATTACTTCATTGAGGAATTAATTACTTAAGGAATGACGAGAACTAATCATGGGTATATAGAGTTTTGGCAATATTTGTTTGAATTAACCATACCCTTGCCTTTCTGATCAATCAAATAAGAATTTTGAGGATGAGATTTCTTTAAGGAGGGGAGAATTGTAACATTCCATTACCCATGATAAGGCTTGAATAATGAACATAAGAAATTATTGAGATATTAGAACGTACAACTCATGCTTATGCATGATCTGGCATATACATACGCGATAATAATGAGTTTTGCACATTAATATGATTGTATATGCATTCATTGACATTTTCCGGCTATAATTGATTGTTAAATACGATTAAAATGTGAATTGTGAATTATTTACATTGAAAATTTATTTAGAGACTATTAGTATTATTTCGAAATTTTTGGTGAATTTTAGCAAATTTTAAAAAATTTGGGGTACATTTGGACTAGTAATTAATTGACAAATAGATCAATCATTGTGTGACAAATGGCATAGTTGATTAATGGACAAGTGGATCAATAACTAGGAGACATATGGACTGGTTAATTGGTGACATATGACAACTTAAAGTGTGGATAAATGGTAGCATATGAGGTTGATACATGGCATACATGTCTTAAGACAAGTGCCTTGGCCAAATTATGACACCTAGCATCTAGTAAAGAAAGTTACAACAAGGATAGTTCTGCAATTTTCTCTTTTGTTCTTCACCTTCTTCACCGAAATTGCATCGTTCTTCTCTTTGAAATTATGGTTAAACTCTAGCCCAAATTTCTAAAGAAACGCTAGATTTTAAATCCTTACAAAATAGTTAAAAAAACCAGTCCAACGTAGTTTTGATATTGTTGTCCACCTTGAGTTTGTAATGAATCATGCATGAATGGAGGCTTCGAAAATCTGAAGTTGTGAGCTGAAGTTGAAAGCTTAAAAAGGAGGTAGCAAACCTGATCTTTATGGTATGTTTATTAGCATAAGAATAATGTTTGAATTGGACTGAAATGCATGCGATATTGGTGAAGAAGAATTGTTGGAATATGTTAGCTATAGTGTTCTCTCTGAACATCCTTTGTTCTTTTTGTTATAACTTTTTCTCATGGCATCCAAACGATATGACACTTGAACCAATAGACTCCTAAGACATTGTTCATTCTCTCCATAAAAATTTAGAGCCATCTGAATTGATTCCAAAAAGATTGATTGACTCAAAGTGAGGGTATGTACTGGAATATTATAAACTGGAGATATTATAGTGAACATGTCTCGATATTTTGATTATACCTTGATCCTTAGAGCTCTAAATGAGATGATTTTTAATTCAAAATAAACTAGAAACATTTTTCTACAAATGTTAAGAAGAAATTGAATTTGAATTATATCCTTAAGGATCTTGAAAATTAGATTGAAAGTGAGTCTTGGCTTTAACTGTAGCACTTCTAGGGACAGAAATCATGTCCTATTGTTATTGAATAAACTATATTGATTTAGGTTGAATCAGACAAAAATTTCATAAAGTTATAGCTTATTCTCTTATCTTTCGATTAGTATAAAGTTTGTAATTTTTGGATATTGGAATTGAGAGTTATGAGGTGTACAACTTGATTGCATGATCATGCATTAGCCAAAATTTCAAATGTACACAGTTTGTGGTATTATGAGCATAACTCATAGAATAATGAACCAAATTGAATGATTTTAGTGTCATTAGAAACTTAAGACAGAGAGGAACAATTGTCTAGGAGAAAGTGTTACAGAAATATATCATTTTCTTGATATTATTGATCATCCAAGTTGACCCGAAAGGATGTTATTAGAAAAATCTGAAATGATCAATTAGGTTACGAAATTAGTTTCACATTGTTTTATTATAATCGAAACCCTAAGTATAATGATAATTATGAGAGTTTTGATATATGAATGATATGGTGATAAGGATCACAATAAGATACCCGGGATTGTCATTGAACATGTATTGTGCATATTTTCTATACATAGATGTGCATAAAGGAATACTTATACATTTGTGCAAAGTATGATATTTGTAAATGTGTTTTGTATGATATAAAGGAGCACATTGGACGCCAGTCAGAGATTGCCGGACTATCCAGGCAATAGCATATTGGAACGTACTGTGAGTCAACCTAGATGATTTTCCTAGGATTGATTTGATTTGTTTGACTTCCAATTATTGAACTATTTGTGATTTGTTTATGAATTTCAGACTTAAGGTCCGAGGAATTTAATATTTGGGAATGTATTGGAAGTGTTCTGATTGCTTTGACAATTCTGAATGATATTTGAATGCTCAACGAAAGTTGAATGTCGAACTTAGGTCCGATGACTATGAAATTCTGACTATGCACCATAAATGAATGTTATACATGGCATATTCTGTATTTGATGCATTTCATAAAATGCATGCTCAAACAAAGGTGTTGTGATCAAAGTAGCCAGTTTGATAGAGCTTTAAGCTCAGTATTCTTCACGTAAAGCTTTGCTCTGTAACACGTAAAGCTTTGCTCCGTGAATTATGTTCTGACTGAGCCTAATGGGCTAGTATTTATATCCGTATGTGAAATGCACTCGGTCACAACAATAATAACGAATTTGTAGTCTCATATGTAGCTGTAATTATATATATATATATTCTCTGATTCGCAATGATTATATGATGTACCATGTTAATGTGAATATTTGGAATATACATGTTCTGAATGAATATATGTGAAATATGTGATGTTTGTATTTGACCTGGGTGAAATCATTAATGATGGTTCACTCATTGAGTTCGTAAAACTCATAAAAATTACAACGTGCCTTTTTAGGTTTCGAGGAATTATGTAGTTAGGCTAAGTGGAGTATAGCCACTGAGATCAGATATAGATTAAGAGTTGGAATCAGTTTGCACCTGCATATGTCTTCAATGATTTTGTGTTTTTGAATTATGTTCTGCAAGAATTGTACAAAGTGTATGTGAATGAGTTGGTAA
>JAOTAX010000008.1:12822673-12852483 GCA_025629825.1 Erythroxylum guanchezii
CCAAATATACCGGGAAAGTCAATGTATGCATGTACAAATAATTTCATGTGCAACAAATTCATTTTTCACAATACATGAGTGTCCCATAATGCATAAACAAGTAATTGCATTACTAAGCTCTCACTATTAACCCATATTTACTATTTTACCCTTCCCGCTGGTACCGGGATGTTACAAAAACCGTGAGGACCGAGGCCCAAAGCGAACAATATCTGGAAGTGGGCGGTCTGGGCTTTTGCATACCATGATTATGAAATTTGGCAAATGGATGTCAAAATAGCATTTCTCAATGGGAATTTGCAAGAGGATGTGTATATGACACAACCTGAGGGTTTTGCATCCGAAGAATTTCGTGATCAAGTATGCAAGTTGCAAAGGTCCATTTATGGACTTAAGCAAGCATCACGGAGTTGGAACATCCGTTTTGATGAAAAAAATCAAAGAGTTTGATGTTATCAAAAATGTGGATGAACCTTGTGTTTACAAGAAGGTCTGTGGGTGTGCAGTCGTTTTCTTAGTGCTTTATATGGATGACATATTGCTTATTGGAAATTATATTTCAATGCTCCAGTCTGTTAAGATATGGTTATCTAAGAACTTTTCCATGAAGGATATGGGAAAAGCAGCTTATATACTAGGTATAAAGATCTATCGAGATAGATCAAAAAGGTTACTTGGATTATCTCAATCTAGTTACATAGATAAAGTGCTAAAGAGGTTTAGCAAGGAGAATTCCAAGAGGAGATTCTTACCTATATTACATGGGATTTCTCTATCACAGAATGTGTGTCCAAGACACAAAAGGAGAGAGATAAAATGGATTGTATTCCATATGTTTCGGCAATTCGATCAATCATACATGTGATGCTATGTACTAGACCATATGTTGCTTATGCTTTGAGCATAACAAGCAGATATCAAGCTAATCCTGGTGAAGGTCACTGGACTGCTGTGAAAAACATCTTGAAGTACTCGAGAAGGACTAAAGATAATTTTCTGGTCTATGGAGGAACTGAGCTGAGAGTTCAGGGTCATTCAGATGTTAGTTTTCAATCTGATCAAGACGATTCTAAATCACAGTTAGGGTATATTTTTACTCTTTGTGGTGGAGTGTTTAGTTGGAAGAGTTCCAAACAACCAACCATCACAGATTCAACAACTGAAGCTGAGTATATTGCAGTTTCTGAGGCAGCTAAGGAAGCAGTTTGGATCAAGAAATTCATCACTGAACTTGGAGTGGTTCCTAGCATTGTAGATCCAATAGTAGTGTACTGCAACAACAATGGTGCTATTGCATAAGCAAAGGAACCCAAGTCTCATCAACGGTCCAAACATGTACTCGGAAAGTTTCACTTGATCAGGGAGATTGTGAAACAGAAAGACATAGCATTGGAGCGAGTTCTTACTGAAGAGAATCTAGCATATCCTCTTACTAAGCCATTGTCTCAAAAAAGACATGATCGACATATGGATGGATATGGTATTAGATTCATAGGGGATTGGCTTTAGTGCAAGTGGAAGATTGTTAGTTTATACCCTTGCAACCAATCAATAGGATGTAAATTAATGTATGACATTATTTTGAATTAATAAAAAGGCTTTATTTATTTTTATGTATTAATTTAATTAATATTTTATGTTTTAATACTAAAGATAAAATCCTTGGAATAATTACTATGTAATTGAAATTATGATGAAACTATAATTATGAGATTCAATTTACATTTATGTGTTATTTTTAAATGTTCCTAGTTGTAGTTTCATCAAAACTGGATATTGTTGAAACGGTAAAACTAGCACACATTATGTTTCTTTCTTATAAAGAAAGTAATCGATCTCATAAATTAAAGTATAGAGATACTTAAACTAATGTGTGGGTGATTATTAGAGAATAAGTCTCTGAACTGACCCAATTATGATAATTCCGAATGGAACATTACTTATATGTCTATGGATTATCTCATAATGATAGTTGTATAATTGATCATCTATCTTGAGATTACCAAGGTATCTAGTGTGAGAATTACTGTGTTTTGATGCTACTTATGAATCATCCTAAGATAATTCAGTCGGTAGTAATTGGATACAATATGAACCATATGTAGATAGTTAAGTAAGTCAATATAGGATTAGTCACTCTAAAGTAATTAAGAGAATGTTCTATTGTTCTTGATTAGTAATGATATGTTCTATTGTTCTTGATTAATAATGATTTATAGAATTCTCTGTCCAGAGTGAATTGATATTTGAAAGAGGAGTTTTCAAATTTCAATTATAAATCAATTACTAATTAGCAATAACGAACATGATTGGATAATAAGAGTAGACCCTGTATCCATACTCTGTCCAATTAGAATATTAAATGACGAAAGGATTAACTTATACATTATAGTCATACATGGATATGTTAAGTCAATCACTTTAACATTCCTGATATTTGGGTAATCATGACATGTTACTATATGTCAATCATGTTTATGATTATGAATTATTTAATTGGAGAATTAAAGATAAATTAAAATAAGTTTTAATTTATCCAATTATAATTATGAATTATAATTATAATTTATAATCATTGTCAATTTATTAGAAACCTAATGGGTCAAAGAGCAATTTATAAAAGAAAAATCAATTTATTTAAGTTGAACTTAATTATAAAGTTTGAGAAGCTTTGGGGATCAAATATGAGATATTTGATTTTATTAAAATTAAATTAATTATAATTTGATTTTGATTTTAATTATAAGTAAAGAGATTTAATTTTAATAAAAGACTGTTATGATTTTTTTTCTATTTAAAGGGAAGAGCTTTTTGGAAGCTAATACTTTTTTTTGTCTTCTTTCTCTCAAATCAGTTTGAGAATTGCTATGTGAATACCGTCAGAAGCTGAACAACTTGAACAGCTCGTGATTGATCAATCGCAAAAAGTTTCAAAGATTTTTTTTAATACAAAGGAAGAAAAACACCCAAGCAGGCTAAGCTAACACTCTGCTCGGCGGTACATAATGCCTATCTTGTCCTGATGAAGGAGCTCCACAACCGAAAACGGGGGCTCCTGAAAGTAGTGAGTTTCTGGTCTGGCTTGGTCCGCGAGGGCAGCTAACTGGTTTGCGCACTGGTTTCCCTCCCAAGGGATGTGCTGCACGTTCACCTCCCAAGCTCGTTGGAGGAGACCACGAGTACCCATCAACAAAAAAATGATTGTTAGGAAACTGCATATGAGGAGAGGAAAGGATATGAATGACCTCGAGGGAGTCCACTTCGAGAAGGACTCGGCGGTATCCGAGTGCCCATGCTAAGGTGAGACTCGAGTAGATGCCCCAGAGTTCTGCAGACAGCGGTGACCCCCGACCGATGTGCTGAAGAAATCCTCCACATCACTGTCCTGTCCGATCGCGAATTAGGCTGCCGGCCGTCGCAATAGATGACCTATGCTTAACCGCTCCGTCCGTGTTTAGTTTAACCCATCCTTCAGGCGGTTTCTGCCGCCCCACAAGGCTACCCACTGAGAGGCCCTACATTGAAAGCACACAGGTTTCCAATACTCTAGCTCTAAGTATCTCGTCGGCATAAGCTAGAACAGTGGGGGGTCCAACCTTCGGCCACTCAAAATCGTCGTTGAAAATGCACTTGTTATGCCACGCCTAAAGCATCCAACAGGCAACTCCAAAGGTGGTAGTCCAGTTCCCCTGTAGGACCCTAGTAGGTATCGTAAGATTGGAGACCATCCAAGTTTTCAGATCTGGCTGAAAGAAGGTTGTATCAATCACCTCAGGGGAAACTTTCCTCTAGAAAGCCAGTACCCACGGATAGTCACAGAGGACATGTAGGGTAGTCTCCCCGTGACCACAATGATGGCAACCACTATTCGTAGTAAGGTGTCGAGCCACCCGTTGGTGGTTGGTGAGGAGCTTTTCCTTACAGGCGAGCCAAAGGAAAGCTCGAATGCGCTGAGGGCCCGTCCATTTCTAGACAAGGTCCCAGAGTCGAGCATGGTTGTTGGTGTGGTACCCCTCGATGAGCTCGTAGACTGATGCCACTGTGAAACGTCCGGATGTATTCGGACCCACGTCAGCGTATCCTCCTCGGCTTCCAATGCTGGAGGGGAAATAGCAGCTATATCCATGCAAACCGAAGTAGGGAGGTATTGCTGGAACTTGTCCCAGTGCCAATGGCCCTTAGGCAAGCACATATCCACCACTTTAGTAGAGAGCTAGGTGTGGGGTATAAGGGAAGTCGCCACGAAGGAGAGGGGTCCCACTGTCTGCGCCCAATTATCCATCCAAAAATGAATTTGCCTGCCATTGCCCAGTGTCCAATCCGAGCCTTGTCGAACAAACGGCCAAGTCGCAGCTATTCCTTTCCAAAAGCTCGACGCGCCTCTCCTGGACACTGTGAGGGGGACGTGGTATGGGTCCAAGCGATATTTGGACCGAACTATGTGGACCCAAAGCACCGACGACTGAGTGAGAAGAGTCCAGCCCAATTTTGTCAGAAGAGCATCATTGGAGGTCCTGAGACATTTTATGCCCAGACCTCCTACCTGTTTTGGCTTACAGACAGCCTCCCAGTTCACCAAGTGGACTTTTCGTTGTTCTGCTGTGGAGCCCCAAATAAAATTGCATATAAGCGTCTCCAAATCATCACAGAGTTGCCTAGGCAATTGCACCATTTGCACAGTGTCGATAGGAAGGGCCGAGATCACAAATTGGGTTAAAGTGACGCGCCCCACGAGTGACAATTGTCGGGCCTGCCAACCAGTCAATTTCTGATGGACCCTATCTAAGATATACTGGTAGGTGCGTCGCGAGGATCGCTCATGAATCACAGGAACCCCGAGATACTTACCCAGATTATTCGTGCTCTCGAAACCTAGGGCTTGACTGAGGCTAGTAACTGTCTCATGCGGAAGATTCCGGGAAAAGAAAACCCTAGTTTTGGCCATACTAACTTACTAAGCCGAGGCTTGACAAAACGCGACCAGAGTCGCAGCTATAACTTGTGTCTGGGATTCAGTAGCTTCAGCGAACAGAACTAGGTCATCAGCGAAGAAGAGGTCGGAGAGAGGAGGCCCGGTAGGGCTTAGCTTGAGCGATCTCCAGTGACCGAGGTCAACTTGTCTTGAAATAAACTGGCCTAACCTTTCCAGGCACAGGACAAAAAGGTAGGGCGATATGGGGTCACCCTGTCTAAGCCCTCGCGAAGGTTGGAAAGGGTCAGAGATTGTTCCTTGCCAGGTGACCTACATAGACACAGTCGTCACACATTTCATAATGATCCATATAAGATTCTCCGAGATCCCTATGTCCACTAAGGTATCTTGAATGAAGTCCTACCGAAGACGATCATAGGCTTTTTTCAGGTCCACTTTGATCGCAAAGAAGCTCGTCCTCCCTTGCTTTTTCCGCATCGAGTGAATGGCTTCCTGGGCTATGATGATGTTATCAGTAATGTGGTGGCCTGGGATAAAACTACATTAATTCTCCTACACGAGGAAATCAAGGTGAGGTTTCAACCGATTGACAACAACCTTCGAGATAATCTTTTAGGTCACGTTACAAAGGCTAATCGGTCGAAACTGGGTGAGACTCGTAGGGGAGGGGAGTTTGGTTTTCAACAGAAAAGCGAACAAGGCACGATTTTTAAATTGTTTTATGTTTATTTATGTTTATTTAAGTTTATTTAATTATCGGGATCTGCTCGGAATCTATAAAACATTTTGTTTTCCGTTGCGCCAGTGATTCGATCACGGATTCCAACACATATCACTCCCATAGAGCATACACCTGACATATTGAAGGATATTGGGAACATACTCTACGAAAATAGCACGTTAAGATGGTTAAATCAATTCATTTTACATTTTAATCCATCACACATAACATAAAACATTACAATAATCATGTTGTTCCATTTTTATTCACAAACATATACAGTCTCAAATGTCATTAAATTTCCAAAATTCACATGTATAATATACAATAGTTGAAAGATACAATTCTTGATACATTATAATTAAGACATTTGCACTTACAACTGATCCCGACACTAAACTATATCCAAATGTAGAAGTTACTTCAACTAGACTAGCTAGATTTCTCTTGAACCTGAAAAATAATGTTGCAATTTTGATAAGTTTGCGAATTCAGTGAGTGAACCATCATCAATGTGCTCATTCAAAACAGACATAAATATCGCAAGTATATAGCACAATTCAATCAATATCTCATATCATTCAGAATCAAGTTTCATATATCACATCATTCAAAATATGGTACCTGATGCAATATACATCATATTCCAACAAGTCCGTTATAAACACAAGCATTTCATATAATGACTTCATAATAATTCAATTATTCATATCATCCATATGTACACAAACATGGCATATCATTATATCAACTCAATTCAATCATTCTTTGCAATTATTCATATGATACATGTAAAGATATATATATATATATATATATATGCAATGCACATAAAACGCCACTTTCATTTTTATTTTTATTGTGACCGAGCGTCTATTTAATTGTCCCGTACTTATTGTGGATACCGGGCTTCTTTCATAATTGTCTCGTATCCGTTGCAAATATCGGGCTCATTTCATAACTGTCCCATACTTGGGGCAGATACCGGCTCATTATCAACTGAGTATATGGCTCTTGTGCACATTTCCTAAGCTTTAAGCTCTTTTTAAAAAAAAATTCTTATAATTCAAAATTATATTTAAAAAGACTTTCAAAATTTTATCGTAGAAAGTAATAAAATTCTATAAAATTGTTGTAATATAATTTTAAATATTAAAATAACGTAAATGGTGATGGTGATGGTGGTCTGTGCTCTAAATTGATATCCTCCGTGCAGAAAGTGATTGAAATGTCATAAGGGAGTTGAACATGGAGATGTGTCGTGGCAGCGGCAATGGCAATGGCAATGGCAGGTAAACAATCTCTCATCTAGGCCTTGCTAATGCTTAAACATACTCTCATCTAGGCCTTGCTAATGCAGTTTAATTACAATGCTATTTATTCTGTTTTTTATTCATAGGAGAAAGGAAAGGACATTCCAGATCAGTCGACAAGTCGTTGACAATATCTTAAAATGGAACGGGCCCCACTGTTAGCTCCCAACAAACTATAAGCCATTTGGACACGTACATAAAACACACAAGCATCAACAGGAACTGCTTCTATCGGTGTTTACGCTTTTGATCTCTCAAGTCATCTTAGTGAGTTTCTTCTTCAATTCACATGTCTGAATCTTGTCCAGAAACCGAAAGATCGGAGAATCTGTTAGATTCCTCTTGTTTCTTTTGGGTCTTAATTAGCTGCCATGAAAAATTTTAAGAAAAGTTCTTTCATTTATCTTTGTTTGTGTGGGTGGTCTTCAACTCTTCTGCTTTGTTTGTATTGTTTTCTATTTCTAATCTGTTGGTGCCTTTTTTTAATAATTACGTTTGCTTGTTTGATTTCGAGGAATCCTTTTTATGTTCATTTTGGGTCTGGATTTGAGTAACGGGTTCTTTTTACGATTTCTTTTAATTTTTTCAAATTCCTGTTGAATCTTTGGTCGTTTCTCTTAGCTTAGGAACCGAGGCTTAGATCTTCTGTGATAGGAATTCTCAATTTTTTATTTGTTGTATCGGGAATTTAAGAGGTGAGAAATATGTTGGGATCGGGTTACGTGTTTGATCAACTGATTATGGGTTGTTTATGCGGTTTTTCACGGCATTTGGGTCTCATGTTTACTGGGAACTTCTATCTTGTTGCGGAATAGGAATCCCTTAGTTTGCCTACCAGTAAAAATGAAGGGTGTTTTCACATAAATATGTGCTGGGTATCTCTGGTGATTGAAAATTGTCTTGTAGTTTATATTCCACTTATGATTTTGTCATTGGATTAAGCACAGTTTCATAACTAAAATACTGTAGCAGTAAGAGTGGCTACTGAGCATGACTCAGAAGGAAAAGGCTCGGCCATTTTTCTTCTTTGGCTAGTTCTTGACAAAAACCTAAGATTGAGAGCCAAAAATACCAGAATGGAGCAACTGTTTCAAGAAAGTTTGGAATTAGATTTTGAATATAACAAACAGATAAGGCGTATCTGTAATAGTTCCAATGGCCATTAGGGTAAATGGAGAAAGGCTCTAATACTTGATGTGTTCTTCATCTTTATGGTGTTTAAGTGCCTATAAACCATCGCTCTCCAAGACATTGCTCTCCTAGATGCAGCGTTTCTAGTATTAGAGACCATGGCTTGTTCTTTTGGTTAGACTTTAGTCTTAAGAAAGTGGGAAGAATGTGGGTTCATGTTTTGCTACTAAATTCATTACTCAGTGCTATGTGCATTGCGGTCTTATTGCACGTATACTACCTGTCTTCCGCGGGAAGGACAAAAAGTTAACTCATAAAAGGTTCATGATATTTGATAGCATTTTTTTTATTGATGTGTTGTCAAGTCAAACTTGTGCATGTTATCCATTTCATTCATCTACCCATTTTGGCTATTTCCTGCTTCTTTCCTACAAGTTCTTTATTGCACGGACACCCTAAAGTTAGCCACAAGCAATTTTATCTTTTCATTCTGTGAAAAAACAAGTGCAGATTAATTTTTGAGTTATTAAAATATCACAATGATAGTATTGGAAATAACTCCAAACTGTGAAATAAGGGCTTGAACAACCTGAAATCTGATGTTCTTATCTTTCTATTGTTTTCTCTTCCAGAAAAAAATCCCAAAGAAGTTGATAAAGCTAATCATGATTAGCAAGGGCAGACCCTCGAGGTAGGGACTTACGATTTATGACATTTATTGTCAGATGCGGTGATGCCCTTTCTATCACCATTTGTCTTTTGCTATCAAAATGTGGAACTTTGCATCCAATTGCTTAGCTGGAAGTGTTGGGGTGAGTAGTTCCCCACGGCTGACTCCAGTTGCTCCAGAGTCCTCAGATGATGAGGCATCTTCTGTTGTTAGCAGAGAAGAAGGTTTAGAGTGTCCAATTTGCTGGGAATCCTTCAACATAGTGGAAAATGTGCCTTATGTCTTATGGTGTGGTCATACTCTTTGTAAAAACTGCATCCTAGGACTCCAATGGGCAGTGGTGAAATTCCCAACATTGCCAATTCAGCTTCCTCTCTTTATTTCCTGTCCATGGTGCAATCTATTATCATTCCGCGTTGTTTACAAAGGTGATCTCAGATTTCCTCGCAAAAATTACTTTCTGCTTTGGATGGTTGAAAGCAAGAACAGTGACCGAAACAAGCCTCATTCCAACTTCTGTGAAGATCATCAATCTCTTTGGTCATCCAACAGCAATCCAGCCCAGGGGAATCAGATCAATTCTGGTGACATAAGAAGAGGGCAACACATTCATCATCCCGGGCCATCAGGAACAACCCATAATCATAATGATTTCAACAGTTACCTCAATATGGGGAGAATTAATTCTTCCCTTCAGAAGTCTCTGATTTTCTTTGTTCATCTAACAGCCAAATTCCCATTGGTTGTCATAGTCCTTTTGATTATTTTATATGCAATACCTGCCAGTGCAGCCATTCTAGTCCTGTACATTCTTATCACTCTTTTATTTGCTATCCCATCATTCCTCATCTTGTACTTTTCTTATCCTAGTCTGGATTGGCTTGTCAGAGAAATCTTTACTTGATACAAGGTTACCTTGGTCCTATAGTGCTGCGAATAGAGGTTTGCACCCCGTAAATGAGGCAGCCTCTTGCCGTATATGAATGGTTGCATTATGGATATGCGAAGCTCTTGTATGTATTAGCGGCTCAAGTGTTTCTATGCATGGAGCTCAAGACCTTACAAATTTAGAATACGCTTTACTCTGCTGTACATAAATCATTGTTTTATTGTGTGGAAATCTGTGCTATTCTATGTTAATTGGAGGTTCAAGTCTCAAACTGTATGAATTTAATATTTCTAAATTATGTATATGAGGGCTATTTTTTAATAGCTCTTGGTTATCTAAAAGTGAACTTTCATTTCAGAGAATGGCTGAATGCTGATTACTGAATGTGGAGTTAATGACATATTTCTCTACTGGTATCAATTTTAGAACCACACTAGAAATTTGATTACTGTGATCGTGAATGAAATAAAGTTATATGGTCAATGGCTGTGTCTCCACTTTTTATGATCCTGTTAATGTTCTGAAATATTTAAAGGTACAGGCGGATATAATGTTTTTGTGACTGTAAAGCTACTCCTGGACTTCCAGGGTAGAACTAGAACTTGCGAAGAGCCTACCAACAGAAATCCATTTGGAAACTTCATGTCCACATTCAGTCTAACATCAAATGGTTATTATTTGTACGAGGAGGCACTTCAAGAGGACCTGATCTTTAGTTTCTTGTAAGTAAGAAGCATAAATGATGGAAGCAACTGCTCCCATATGTAGATAGCATTACATGACAACAGTGAACCAAAATTTTTGTGGGCTAGGTGGCCTGATGTATATGGCCAGATGAACTCGGACATATTCTATGGTTTAAGAAAGTTTCGTCGCATTCTTGTTGCCATATTTCCTTTGCGTTTCCCCACATCCACAATAATTTCCTGGACAAATCCATGTAGGAAAATCCAACACGGACAAGCCTCCACGTGTCATTAGCATAGCCTGGAGATTGGCAGCTCTCCGACCTTATGCCCAACCAATCAACCTCTGCCTCTCTGGTCATGTGAGAAAAGAAATCTAAAACTTCCATAAACTAGGAGGAAAGTAAAAGAAAAAAATGGTGGCAGCCATAGCTATTGCTTCCCCAAAATCAAGAATCTTGCAGAACCCAATCCCTTCTAAAGACCCAAGTTATAGCTTTTATGGTGTATCCTTGAAGAGTCTTTCTTCACAGCTAAAACCCAGAAACAAAAGGAATGGCGACATCAGCTTGGTGGTTGCTGCAACAAACAGCACAGCTTCCTCAACCGACACTAAAAACAGCGGTGGTGGCAGGTTTTACCTTAACTTTACAGGGTTTCCGTTTCCTCTTGGCCCCTTCCTTAACAGGCGAACTATAAGAACTGAGGTTAGTGTCTTTAACTTCAATTTGGCACGCAAAGTTATCATGCTCAATAACTCTGGATTTTAGGGGCATCACGCTGAAATATTTACAAGACCAAGCCTTTGGTATAATGATTGTGGCATCATGTTCTTGTGTTACGCACGGATTCTCCCAGTGTCTGTAGTTATATGTACCAATACCCGTGATCTATTCCACAAATTCTGATATCATTATAGTAGCTAAGCATGTCACCTGTCGCAGGTTGTCATGTCAATAATGTTCTCTTGTTCCTGATAAGCAAATTACGTTGTCTGATGCTTCTTAATGGGCTTATGCGTACATGTCCAATTTTGTATGTCCTAATCCTTAATAGGCAGGTAGATAATTACTCCAACTATTTTGACCTCCATTTAGCCACTGTTAATATTATGTTCTTTTATAAGAAAGACAAAAAAAAAACTTTGTGCCTGTTGATCAATATGAAGCTTTAAATTGCTGTACTTCAAGCTCTCTCGGGACAGAACTTGAGGTTTTATGATTGTATCGCTGATGTCTTGCAGCTGTAAAGGTTCTTAAAAGAGATAAGTAAGTGAAGAAGCAGCGAAATGGGAGGGGGAAACCATGTTTGAGAGGCCCTTCTAGAACTAGAAGTAGGCTTTACAAAACGAGCAAATATGTCCATGTGGTTAATATGATCCATCATAGTGAAAGGCTGTTTTTATTTCTGTTCAAAAGCTTATTTGAATATCGATAGCCTAATATTGTTGCAAGTTCTTCAATGATAGACGGCATATATCCATCATATTACAGGGAATCTTAGCCACTGCCCTATTTGAAACATTTATATATGCAAAAGGGAAGATAAAAAGGTATCTTTACAGAGCCTGAGGACTTTATCATTCACTATCATTTTTGGTTTGTCTCTCATACCTTGAAGTGAATACTGCTGCTTATATTAATTGGAGTAGCAAGATGCCCTTGTTCTTTCTCCCATGGAGAGAAACAATTAGACATTAAAGATTTAGATCATTAAATTCTACGTCAATGAAACTTTCTAGTGGAGTTTAAAAATGTGTGCCCCTATGGTAACTTTTGTATACATGTACGTTTAGTATGCCACAAGAGATAGGATTTACATCTGGAGATATGTTTCTAGTTTCTGCTTGACTAATTTGTAGTTAAATACTAATGCAATAGGCAAGGAAAGAGTTGTATCTTCTATCATATGGGAAAATGTGGGGAAACACTTCCAACTTGTTTACTGGCGCCATTCTTGTACTTTTGTGTAGCGGTTTTGTTGAGTCGATTATTTGCTCATATTGCTGTAAAACTTTGCAGGCTGTGAAGGGTTGTATATGGCTATTTGAACAAGAACAGGCATTGGGCTTTAGCAGTGTCTCAACAAATATTCGCATGACTGTTATCAAGTTAAAATCTGGCGGGTTATGGGTACATGCCCCCATTGCTCCAACAAAGGAGTGTATTGAGGTTCTGCCTTATTTATTTTACTAATAAAACAAATTATCAATCATTTATCTGAGTACTAACTTTGCTTCGTCTAAAGTGTTCCTTCCTATAACAGAATCTGCTAAATTAAGTTAATATTTTTCTGCATTGTTTTGTAAAGGAACTCAGAGGCTACTATACCTCGTAAGTTTAAAGAACCCATTATAGATCAGAAACATATTCGTAGGCTATAGAAGGATACACTTAGTTGGGGAGAGAAAATGACAAAAAAAAAATTTTTGGCACAACCACAAGGCTGTGGATGCATGTTTGTCATGAATCTTCATTGCTACGTACTACGTGTATTTAGGGGATACAAAAAGGCTAATTTGCTAATGGCATGGCATATATGCATATGGAATCTAATCGAGATGAAGACAAAGCTAAGATACAACAGTATTGTTGTCATTGTCTTATGATTGATTTTCCTTGATTTAGAAATTGCCTACTCTTTGGAACAGATACCATTGTTATTCAGCCTCACAAAAAATTAACATTTTCATGTAAATGAAACCAAAAGTCGTATGTTTTGACTTTGGATAATTCTCTAGAAAAACCAGCTGATCAGCAAACTTCTATCTTTATTTCAGTTCTTTTAACATAAAATTTTGCTTCTTGCAGTATTTTATTCTTCATGTGCTCCTGTTAACTTAAGCCTGCCCTGCAAAATCTGGTGCCTGTTTGACAAGCATTATGTCTTGCAGCTCATGAAAGAGTTGGAAGCACCAGTGGAATACATTGTCCTGCCTACGTTCGCTTACGAGCATAAAATATTTGTTGGTCCCTTTTCTAGAAAATTTCCGAAGGCCCAAGTATGGGTAGCCCCAAGGCAATGGAGTTGGCCGTTGAATTTGCCACTTGAGTTTTTTGGAATCTTTCGTTCTAAAACATTGAAACATGAGGATTTGTCTACTCCATGGGCCGATGAAATTGAACAGAAAGTTCTAAGCTCACCGGAAGTTGGTAATATTATTAACAACATTGAATAAATCTTCACTTGGAAAAATCATGATAGAACTAGATTTGTTGTATTTTATCACAGGAATTGGACCGTATGTTGAGGTAGCTTTCTATCACAAGCGTTCAAGAACACTACTGGTAACGGATGCTGTAATCTATGTCCCACGAAAGCCACCAGAATGTATTAGCAAAGACTCATTGTTGGCATCAGCAAAGAATGGGTTGGCTGTAAAGATTCTTAGTAAAGGAAAAGAAGTTCCCGAGGAACCTGTTGTTGACAACCAGATGAACCGTCAAAAAGGTTGGTCCTCTACACTAGCTAGGGCTAGTAGAAAAAACAATCCAAGATTTTCATACATCTATATAAGTTCCATTGGTGCAGGTTGGGAAAGAATGGTCCTCCAGATCTTGTTTCTCGGTCCATCTAATTTGTTGGAACCTAATGCTAGCTTTGCTCAGATGTCACAAAAGTTGATTGTTTCACCTATTGTGAAGACTCTGGTGTTCAGCAAAGTTCCTGAGAAGGTATATATTCTAGATCATTCCCTAAAAATCTTTTCTACTTCTATTCAATGATTACATAGGCCTGAAGGCATTCACACTTCAATCTATCTTCATACATAAAGCTGCTGGTGGTAATTGATTGAACCAAAATAAATGTGAACCTTCCTGATTAAGTGAAGTGAGAATACTGAATATTCAGCGCTGGTACCATTGTTTTAATGTTTTCTTAATGTATACTTGTTAAAAACCAGGTCAGGGATTGGATTGATAGCATTGCCCGAGACTGGAAATTCAAGAGAATAATCCCTGCTCATTTTGCTGGTCCAATAAATGCAAGCAGGTCTGATTTCTTGGCTGCATTTGCATTTCTTGATGATCTACTGGGTGAGCGAGCTCGGCCTTCACTTTCTCTCCTATTTACATCCCTTTTGGGAAAAGCAGCCAGTTACTTTCCCCCAGATGACATGAGGACATTATCATCTCTGGATGAGTTTCTAGTCTCGATAGGTGTGGTGAAGAAGACTGTCTCCGGCCGGAAAAGAATAGCATTACGATAAAGTTAGCAAAGTTTCATCTCTTCAAATTTACACGTGTATATCCAAAAGTTTGATGATCACTGCTGTGCACTTATATTTAGTAAGGGAAACATCATGTCTTTAATCAACTTGGAGGTTTCAAGTTGTCTGTGGTTTAGATGCTTTAAGATAAAAGTAGAGAGACGATCTCTTTTTCCAGTGCCTTGCTGGTAAGGGAAGATTCTTCACAAAACTAGTTCTCTCAACAACTTTTGTGCCAGCTAAAGAAACAATAAAGGTAGCTCTAAAATGGTGTCTCTCTGGTGCAAGAAAATAACATTATGTAGATTGTAGGTTCATGCTTCCTTTGGCTTTCATGTTATGCCTTCTTCATATCATACATGAGAAGAATGGGACTTAATGAGATCCATGGAACTTTGACCCTCCCCAACTAAAACTAAGCTAAGTTGCCACCTAAAATGAAACTTCATGCCCACATGCATGCATACGAGCAAAAGTTTACAACAACAAAAAAGAAAAGGATTTGGTTTTATGTGGTCCAATCCTGAATCCACCACTCTTTCTTTTAGAAACCGACTTTGCTCACCCAAAAGAGCATGCCGGACCTGGAGCATGTGAGTGAGAGAGAATCCAATGTGATTTTCTACTATTACTCAATTTGTCTGTTTCATCTTACTTTCTTTTGACGAAACAAAACATACAATGTGTACCAGTGCCAGCCATAGAAGTTAGAAATGATGCAATAAACAATTACAAAAAGAGGCTTAGCCTTTTTTTTCGGTTGGAAAAGTTAATAGTCCATCCTTTTAAGTTGTGGCATTCCATGCAGTTGCAGCCTTTCTCTCCCTTATGAAGAGCCAGCTGAATTAGCTATTTTCTCTTTTGAGGGACTTGCAACAAACGCCATTGACATTGGGTACCTACCAATGCATGCCATATCCTCCTGGCGCACAAAGCTCTCATTTTGTTGCTACCCCACAAACTCAACAAACCACCCAATGATGCATTTATGTGCATTACATTTGACTTTTCCCTTCATCTTCATAATGAAGTTCTACAAAGTTTAGTCTCTAGCAATTCCCTTTCTCGCTCAGATTAGAAATATATTAAAAAAAAAAAACCATAATTGCCCAACTATAACCATACTTAGGTGATAAGCATTACCACAAATAATTCCAAGTATATTGGATTTAATGTTGAGAGTTGCATATTAGTTGCTTGGATTGAATTGTAAATCGAAAACATGAAAAGATCATCACAACGTGAACACATTAATCTATGTTGACCTTGATTGTGATTAAGATCGGACATTATCTAGGATCTATTAAGATTACAATATCTAGATTTTATGGTTTTTTAAAAATATTTTTATTATAAAGAATTTAATTTTCGATTCTCTCTCTCTCGCTCTACTTTACGTGTACAGAAAACCATAAAAAACGCGTATATAGGATAGGAAAGCTCTCCAAACGCCTGAAACGCAGATTGCTTGCACCAGCGCACAAACATTGAGAAACCAACAAAAGTACACACGAAACAGATAAAGTGGGATCATATTGTTATGTCACCTTTGTAGAGATATACGTTGCCAGTTTCTTCGCGTCCTGGTTAAGCACAGTATTAGTTTTTAGAGGTATGTCTCTTTCCTCTCTTTGTTAAAGCTTAAATCTTTTCGGCGGATTCGATGTGGATTTATCCTTTTCTCAACATGGTTCCCTTCTAAATGGGATTTTAGTGATGGGTTTTTCTGGTTCTGTTTTCACTTTCATTCTTTTGGTATTCGTGTTTTTTTTTCCCCAACATACGTTGTTCTTGGGTTTCGGTGGATGGATGTATTGTGCTTTCTTTTTCATTTGTTTGTGGTTTTCAAGATTGTATAATTCTTTTTCTAAATTAAACGTTTTCATATATTTCGTCATCGACGTCTGTTTAGCTTAGAATTATTAGTATCAGCGTATTTTGTTAATGCATCTGAAAGGAATTGATAAGTTTACGGTAGGTGCTAATCATATATGTTGTTCTTCATCGGACTTTCTTCTAAACAGTTCATCTGGACTCGAAATGATTTTAAATTAGATATAGGCTCATTCAGCTACATTTATTCCAAGCCTTGAAATTTGTCCTAATGCCGTGGTTCAATCAACAGTGCTATAGTACTTAATTGTGTTGTCTTTGTTGCTTTTTTATTTTCTGTATGTTTATCCTCCATGACAGTGCTTCAAATATGATTGAAAGGCTAGATTCTAAAGCACGGCAATTTTTGTTTTGATATTGTTTCTAGTTCAGAAATGAGCTGCATTCTCTTGAATTTTGTTCCTTCTTTTAAGCTCTTTGGTGTAGGATCACAAAGTTAATGAGTGCTTCACATGGCTGATCATTCATGGTATCCATCGTTTTCATCTCAAGGCAATTATACATTATTGTCTCCTGTCACGGAGCATCGTAAATGTCTTTTGCTGGACGTCGTTCTCAATTCACGTTAATATCCAAACATCTATTTGTGAGCTATCTTTCTATGTGGAGCACCATATGAGAAACATATTCATAATCGTTAAAACTTAAAAGCCGTACTTTGTTCCCTGGGATCTCTAATCCATATGTTTCCTCTTTTCAGTTTGTCTCAGCTGATGGCTGAGAAGAGCATTAGCCTACCCGTGAGCCCAAATTCAAATGATTCAAATTTAGTTAATTCCAGAAGAAGCTCTCTGGGAAATTTGAGTTCTTCAAAGCGTGGAGAATCTTTTCTGCCTCACTATCTCCGAGCTTCTACGGGTTCATGCCATGACCTTTGTAAATATGGGAGGAAACATGAATTTGAAGAAAAGGCAAGACGGCCAATAAGAAAAATCTTGAAGAAACCATCTTATGGCCAAGGTTCAATGGAGGTTCAGCCACAGAGGGACAAAACATCAGCAGTTAAAGTCAAACCCAGTGCTAAGTCAAGTACCCTTGCAACTAATACTCCTGAGGTTATCAAGAGGGAATTGCCAACAAAATCAATTAGCAATAAGACTTCATCTTGCAATGAAGTTCTGGACGAAAGGACTTCTGATGAGGCTCTGTTAGCAAAATTAGTTGATCCCAAAACTCCATTGTTGAGAGAAGTAATCATCAAAGAGAAAAAGAAGGGACTTTCAGCAGATTTTTCAGTTGATGGCCAAAGTTCAATATCAAACGAAACTTATGATAAGAAGAAGAATAAGAAGCTAGAGCAGGAAAACAAGAAGAGACCAGTGATTAGGCTCAATACTTTATCTGACTTGAGAAGTCATTCATCAAAAATAACCAGCAAACAGGTTTTGTCATCATCTTCTAAAAAATTAGAGGTCTTATTGCATCAATCTTCATCAAAAGCTAAAGAGTTGAATTACTCTTCGAAGCATGCTTCTTCAATTTCGTCCCCATCTTCTGGAAAACTAGGGGTCTCATCGAGAAAAGATTTTACAGAAGATATGAATTTCAATCTTAACCGCGCTTCTTCTTTGAAGTTAAAACTGTCGTCTCCTGGTGCTTTGAGAGTATCAAGTGCCAAAAACAACAGTGATGTCATCAAAACACAGACGACAGGTTCCTCCAAGACATCTGTGAAGAAGATACAAGCATACGGAAGAGCTTCATCATCCCCTAAAAGTTCTTCAGGTGGGATTGCAATTGGACTGGCATCTCCGAGGGCTTCACATAGAGTTGCAAACCTAAATGCAAGGAAGCATAGTAGCTTGAAAGTTGCATCTTCACTTAAGAATCGGAACAAGTTGGATAAGCTTGATGCCGAGCAGCCCAAGCCTAAGAGTTCCAAGGCTGACCTCCCAAAAAATGATGAGGTCCAGGAGAAGACATTGCACGTCATCAAGATAGAGACTGATAATAAATATTTGGGATGTGATTGCAATGAGAACATTTCTGTTGAATTATCCCGATCCCCACTTGCATCACCCGACTCTCATCCCTTTCCAAAGTCTCCTATCTCATTAAACGCTGATGAAGATGATGAAGAGGAATCTGATTATACCGTTTCTGAAGCAGAATATGACTCTATCACTGACAATGATGAAATTGAGCATGTGGGAGAAGCTGTGACATTTAAAGGCGAAAACAAGTTGGGAAGAATGAAGGATGGGACTGTTCCCCCAGGGCACAAGGATGAGCAACCTGTGAAGTTGCATTTCAGGAGGGGGAAAGTGGTTGAAATCCAATCAGCACATGATGGTCCAAGGAAGTTGAAGTTCAGGCGAGGAAGAGTGTTGGCCGCTGACCAAACTCTCAAAGCTGGTGCCAGAATAAGCTTCAGGAGGAAAGTGGCTGAAGGAAATACAAATGACAAAAAATCTGATGCAGAAAAGGTCACTCTGAAACATCAAGAAGATGTTCACAGAAGGAAAGATGCGCAGGGTCTGTTCAATAACGTCATTGAAGAAACGGCAAGTAAACTTGTTGAGACCAGGAAGAGCAAGGTTAAGGCCTTGGTGGGTGCATTTGAAACAGTGATCTATCTCCAGGATGGCAAGCCCTCTCCAAGTGTTGGCTCGTGAGTTTTAATTCAATGCAAGCTGTAAAGAAACTTATAAGAAATCAAATCAGGGATTTTGAAATATGCCATAAATGAAAAAAGAAAGTTGGGTTGGGATAATACTTCTATTGCAAAAGGAAGGATAGAAAAATAAACATAAGCTTAAAAGTGAGTTATGCAAGTAATGAGCTTATCAAGATGTGGAAGCAAAGGGATAGTTTGGTATTGTTGACTTGCAGACATGGGAGAAGTTGTGAAAAATCTTGGCATTCTTCAATATATACTAACCTTACCTCAAACTTTGCCTTCCGTGAATAAACGAAGTAAATGATGTAGAGCGAGGGGGAAAGAAAGCCCTGCCATGTGATTTCTTCTTTCTTTTTATAATTTCATGTGGTCGCTAAACATGTTATTGGTTTGCAAGATTGGTGAGATTGTTTGGAGCAAACATTCAGATTCAGTTGTGTACTGCAGTTTGTTTCCTAATCTCTATCCACAGAATGTGCGTCCGACCTGAAATGGCCGGATTTATAGTGTCTCCTCGTAATTGCTTATGGTCCAATTGTATGAATACGAGGAAATTATTGATGTAAAAAGCATTTGGTTCAGAAAATGCGAAATAGAGCCCCAAAACAAGGTTGCTTCCCATACGAAAATCCAATTATACCATTTCCAAAGTTCCAACCTTTAACAGTTCTTCCTTAACTATTCTGAATTCTGACGCTGATGACAGGAGAAGGAGATGCTCAAAGTTTGACATCATCCCCAATTCAACTCCATTGATAAGATGTATGTACACGTATTTAAGTTTATGGAAACGCAATTTGGATTACCACAAAAGAAAGATAGATATTGAGAACGTAACCATCAAGTTGACAGTAATAGGCCAATAATCACAAGTCCCAGAAAAGGTTACGCCCGACGCAACACGTGGACTTTAAGAATCTTTTATTGTCATGTTTTCCCAAAATCACATCCAGTTAACTGCTGACAGATAAGCTAACAAGTGGTCCTCCTTGGCCTCCGCGAAATGCCATCTCATGATTTTTAATGCCTCTTACTAACATGGCATGACCTTACTTGTCTTTGCCTCCAAGAAAAAACGGGTATTTTAATATTGTTCTTCTTCTAAGTTGATTGAACTTAGGCCTCTTCTTCTTGTTATTCTGTCTCAGACTCACACCCATCTCATTCTCTGCACTGCCTCTTCATTTCTCTGTCTGCAAGTCTATTGTCCTTTAGGGACAATTTTATCAGCTTAACCATTTTACTTTGCATGTAAGTCAACCTTCCTTTTTTTTTTTTTGGTATTTGAACTACTTTTTTTTTCTGTACCTAGCTGTTTGTTAAGCTCTTACCTTTTCTCATTTCTCTTCTCCCCAGAGTCGAAATTTTCGTTTTTGAGCAATGAAAGGGGATGCTTTTTCCGTTCAGGTAAGAAATAAAGATCCGGCTGATCTCAGCTTCTTTACTTGTGTGTTTCTTAGTTGATGTAGATGTGGGCTGAAGTTTTGTTTCTTTGGGCAATCAAGTTAAGAGCTCAAGTCTGTTTGTGCTAGATTCTCGTAGCTGCCCCGAATTTTGATTTGGGTTTTTATCTAATTGCTTGAACTCTTGATATAAAGCTCTCTTGGATCTGGGACTTTCATGGAAAGTTTATGCATTGACCAAACAAGCCATGTCTGTGTTTTCCTTAAATCTAGAACTCCAAAAGTTCCCATCTTCTCAGTTTGGGTAGTGCTATCGGTATGGGCTTTTGTCAATGTTTTGTTATAATCAGTCTGATATCTATTTCCACAAAAAGAAAAAATCAAATGAATAATGAAAGGCGGTGAACAACTCGAGAATGGAGAATTGTTCTGTATGCATGTTTGAAATAAACCGAAATTTGAGAAAATTGTATATTCCATGCTTAGGTATGATTGCTTTATGGTTTTGCCTTCTCTGATTTTGGGGAAAGCTTCTTATTCCTTGCGTTAAAGTTATGCACTTTCTGTAGCTTTAGAACTGCGACTTTAGTTAAATATGCTTGAACTGTCTAAAAGGCTGGCCCTGGTGGAATTAGTAAATTATTTAAATAAGTGTACAACTATGTTGAGTTCTTTGGACAGGAAAGGCCTAAGTTAATATTTCATTGATTCAAAGTGAGTTAAATTGATGTTGGTGCAGGTCGTTAGCAAAATTTGTGGTATGATTTGTATCTATGTTTGTTGTGGTTTTGTTAAATTGTGTTGAAGAGTCACGAGAAAGCTTATAGTAGCTATGAAGGTAGGGGCTTAGATGAATTACAAAGCATAAGAGCATTTAAGGACTTTTACAATCATGTTAGCTATTCCTTAGTAATAACTTCTTTTTATGCTACTACTTTGGAGTAGCAGCATGGGTTTTTTGCCTTTATGTTGGTGTTTGACTTTAAATTCAGCCTTTTGCTTTCTTAACCAATTTGGATGGACTTTCATTGATTTTATAGTTCAGTTAATTTGAACATAAAGGATTATCCTTCAATGGATGTATCTGACACAAGGCGTTAATTGATATTTTTTTGTCACTTTTACTTGTTTATTGCTCACATTTAATGACATCACTGGGGATAAGGATGCATGTAATGTCTATTTTACCCCATGAGCATGTTGATACTTTTATCCTTTACCTGATTTCTTAAATTTTACTTTTATGTTTTACTTGTTCATATCACACTTATGCTCCTGTTGGTTGAAGTTTGTATGCAAAATCTAGTTTTTCTCCACTGCATAGAAACAAGAACCCTATTGGAATGCCTTTATATAGCTCTTACTGTGGCTTGTGATTGAGGCCTGAATCGTTTGCTCCAACTAATTTATTTTCATTTGTAAGGTTCTGAGTGCTGTTGCATAGCCTCACCTATTACATCTTTGCATCTTTATAGTTTATAATGGACTCCACAAATATTGACAATACTATTGTTTTTTCCTTCCTCACTAGGTGGACTAAATGATCTTAACAAAGCAATATCGTTGCACACATTCATCAAGTTGTCAATGCATAAAAGGGCATCTAAGTGAAGATGTGATATTTCTGGTGTTTCAACAGCTGAAGTGGAATCCTAAATTGATTGCTACTTTATCATGTGTGTGCAAGTGGTTTGATGATATTGCCAAGCGAGTGCTATGGAAGGAGTTTTGCCGCACCAGGGCTCCTAAAATGATGCTTGATTTGCAATCTAGCGGAAGCCACAGTGTTGATGGGAATTGGAGAGCTCTTGGAAAGTTGCTTATTTACTGTTCAGGATGTAGCAAGGGTTGTCTGTTCAATAATATTCATATCCCTGGTCATTTTGTTTACAGGACTCGGTTTTCTAGGACTTCAGGAAAGAGCTTCCTTTTACCACAGTGCAGAACAGATATTTTATATGTTTCTGATCCTTGTGAACATCTTGAACAAGGGGAAGAAGGGGAGGATTTGGGTTTTTTCCGAGGGGTTTTCAAGTCATTCTCAGTGTCAAAGGTCAGGAGTATGCTGATTAAAAAGGAGGCTCAGTTTCATCCAACAGAGGTATGCCCTTATTGTAAGGCAAAGTTGTGGAGTATGGAACAAGCCAAAATGATACCACAGAGTGCCAGCTGTAGGCTGGGTGCCTATGAAGATTGCGTTGAGTATTATGTGTGCCTCAATGGACATATGCTTGGAATCTGCACTCTTTTACCCTTGTCTGATTCAGAAGAGGCATCTGAGTTAGAGTGATGGTCAAAATGAAGTTGAGGTATCTTTCTTAATTAAACATTTCATTTTTCTTATGTAACATTGTTACCAAATTCTGTTGGATGTTAACTTGATTTATTCTGAACTCTGTAATGGGAGGATAGTTAGAATAATCTAGGCTGACTTGATACTTGATAATGGGCTTTATGTTCAAAAACATTCTCCCAAAACAATGGGTTTCTATATGAAGTTCATCAATTCATACATCTCATTGATGAACATGTTTTCGTCTATTCTGATTTGTTAAAATAGATTAAAGTGCAAAAATTATGGTGTCAGAAATTGTGAAGGGGACTGAACTACAGTTCTTTTGTGGCTTCATTTAAGGATGAAATTTAATTGCTTCAACACCAGAGGTGGATAGATATGTTGCTATTCAGTTAAACTTTGATCTTGACCTAATTTGATTACTTCATTTTGAGCAGTGCATTCTGCAATTTAAAAGTGCCAAATCACATTTCAATTGGAACATGTTCTTCACCACATTCTTTTTTAAAATAGATTTAAGTACATGAATTTAATCATCTGCAGACATTAGTGCACCCATCTTAACTTTTTGCATTGAGAAAGTATTTTGATGATCATCCATCAAGTTATCCTTAATTAAAGCAGCTTCACCTTCCTATCAATCCACTCAGTTCTTGACTTGTTTTTCTTCAAATTTCCCTTTTCTTTCTTTTCATATTGTATTTAAACTCTTGGTTGTTAATTTATTGTCCATGATGTATCATTACTGCTGCAGGTCACGCACTTTTGCTTCCTATACTAAATCTTTTAGTGGAGCGAAATGAAGCTAAGCTTTGCATATGTTACGAGCCTTTTGTTTCCTCTTTCTGTGCCCAAAATCCATGTTTATTAGAAATAATATTTTATGTGTTCTCTTTATTGAATTATTGGCAGAATTCTTTTGCTTAATTAGTTGCATTGATTGCAGGCACGAGTGCTTTTCTTCTTCTCTGAGAACTCAACCAATGTGCTTGCAATTTGTGAAGGCTGACTGGTACATTAGAAGGCCGGAGCTGCTTCACATTCTTGCTCTGGTCAAATGTTTCAATGTGAGTGGTTCAGATCGGAGCTATTGCTGACCGTTCTATTTATCATCCAACTTAATCTTAACATGTAATAGTGTACACATTTTATGTATGTCCCATACACTAATTTGGATGGCAGAGTGGTCTTATAAGTAATTCACACATACCTTAACTTGTCGCTGATCAATTGTGTAGGCTGTGAACTTGATCTTCTGTGTGAATAATAATTGAATCTAGCAACTTTATGAATAAAATTTGCCATAGATTGTTAGGCGGATGGTTAAATTTTTATTTGTGCTTCTATGTGTAGATTTGTATCTAAGTTATAGATTCCTGCTTTTGTTTGCCTGCCTGTGATCTTAGTTCTTGCATTCCAAATGTGCTGCTTGTTTGTCTTTCTAAAATATAAGCCCACGCAAGCTACACCCGACCAAATTGCTTTTCCAGTGGCATGATCTCGTTTTCTTTAAGTATGCATATACTAAAAACGAACGAGAAGGACGATCACGAAATTTTATCTTACCGTCTGTTTCATGAACAACTCGAATTATTTCTATTTATACTCTTAGTCACGCCTGTGACTTAAATAGTCATAGTCGTGGCTCATGCCATTTTTTTCTTACTTTCTATTCCTACATGCATGTTACTATCTAATAAGGGCAAATGTACGACCACGTTTTGATGCATACTGTACTATAATGTTTGAATAAAATATACATCATAATTTAAATAAGTAGTTATAATTTTGACGTTTCAAAATTTCAATCCAACAACTTCCGCAAAAAATTTCAACCCAACTTATAAGTCAAACTTTATATGTTGTTGTTGTTGATAGATATTACTTGATATAACAATTCATTTACGATGAAGGATGAAAGCTTGTTTTAAAAGAAAGGAGATTATAAAAAAAACATAATAAAATGAGAAATTTCATAAAAGAAAATTATTCATCATCATGAATTTTCCAACAAATACGCTGCATCACATCACAAAACATAATCTTCCCATAAATAGGCGGCCGATTTCAACAAACAATCTTTAAGTATTATATACTAAAGAAAGGGATGACGGCCACACTTTTTCATCTAACTGTGCAATTCATCTATCGACTCTGGCTTTAATAATCCACACTCTTCATCAACTCACAAGTATTATTAAGTATATACTATTGCATGCGCGGTTATGACTTGATAACTCACAATTGTGCATGTTTTTATCATTTATTAATTATTATTTTATCACTAATTATGATATTATTTATTATTAAATATTATTACATATTTTTATTTATGTTATTATTAATTATAAATTAGTAAATGTTTTATTAATTCTTATTATTAATTAATTGTTAATTACGTAATTATGTAATTTTTATTATTATTAACTATATACTATTGCATGCTCAGTTGTAACTTCACAAGCGTGCGTATTATTATTAATTATTAAATATTATTATTTAATTATTAAGTCTATGGTAATGACTAGTCAGATCTTCGTCCTCCTCTTATGGTGTATTACATCTAACGGTCCCAATTTATTTAACCCCTCCAATTTATTCCATTTACCTTTAAATAATGGACACAAATTCTATGTATCCTAATCTTTAACTACATTAACTGAAACCTATCAACCTAATTAATAAATCAATCAATCTCTTTCGTCCTCCTCCTTGCTAACTCTCCTAATCTCTCCCGCTCTCTTCAATCTTTAATTAATTATTAATTTTTTATTATCAGTTATTAATTAAGTTTGCATGTTATTATTAATTATTAAATATTATTAATTAATTATTTTAAGTACGGTCATAGGCGTGACTCTTAATTAAATACAATTAATTAATTAACTAAAATATGAAATATAATTAATTGATTAATTAATTAAAATATAATTGTATTAATTAATTAATTGAAATATAATTTAATTTAATTATTCTTTATTAATTATTATTCAGTTAATTAAGTACTATTTACTAGGGGTCACAGGTGCGCCTGTGACACATATTTTCTTTTTTATTTTAAATTAAATATAATTAATTAATAGACTAATTAAAATGTAATGAATTGATCGATTAATTCAAATATAATTAACACAAATATAAAATTTATTTATTTATTTATTTAAAATATAATTAATTCTATCAATCGCTCCAATTTCACTTTATTAAGCACTATATGGCAATAGTTCACATATGAAAACTGAAGGATGACTCTATTGCTGCCACCAATTAATAACTCTTTAACTCTTTCCAACAAATGGTCTCAATCACAGAGTAGAGACAATAATAAATCGTCCTCCTGTCTTCCTGCTTCTCTCTCCAATATCTCTGTCACCAATTAATAACTCTTACCTCTCCACTTCCTCCTAATCTCTACTTCTCTCTCCAACAAAGCCCTTTCTCTCTCTACCTCTCAAATTTTCATGACATATTTTCTCTTTTATTCTTTATAAACAACCCATAAAGTTAGACATAGACCAGGAAGGAGGATCCAATGCCTGATCTTGTTATTACTCCGTCCTCGACATTCGCAATGACACCTATCAACCCAAAATTTGCACTTTCTTAAAAAGAGAGAATCTGTGTTATCATTTTTCTCTCACACACATCATTATCTAGGGTTTCGTAAAATTGGGGACAAAGAAATTGAGACCTTCTCTCTCCCTCCCATTTACAAACATCGACCAACAATTCTCTGTTTTTCAAATGGGGCAAGGTGAAGAAATGGATTCAGAAACCAACATGGTAAGTTGAATTGCTTCATGATTCTTCTTTCCTTTGGACGTATATCTTATTCTAGATCAATCTAAAATGTCTCTTTCACCTAAACTATCAAACACGTTATCAACAACAACAACCTCTCCCTTTTGTGTTTATTAATACATCAAGTAGAAAATGTGAGCCAAGTTTAAGATTAATCGTGTATGTTTCTCAAGTAAAATGGTCTAACACTTGTATGCTCTGTGAGGAAGAGAAAGTTTGCTATAGAAGCCGACACATTTTGTTTTATAACAACTTGACGAATTTAGTGGCAAGCATATGGGTTTTTTATTTCAAATGTGGGAACTGCTTTTTCTGTTAAGGTGAATTTCATGCTTGTTGAAGTTTTAATTATTTATTTTTTCAAAAAATTCTATTATTTTTTAGTCGAAGGACATACTGATGATAATTTAAGCATGTAGGCACTTTAAGAGAACTTCAGAGACTCTATGATGAGATTGAGTCAACTAATGCTTGCAAGTTAGATCGTTATTCAATTTCACAAAAAATCTAGGAATTAGACTATTTGAATTTTGGTTCATTTTATATTATACCCTTGTATGGAACTTAAATTCTTCCCTTTATCTTCTCTGGATTTTCTTTGTTTTGGAAATTGTTCTTTTCTAACTATTTATGGGTTTAGCTCCATATATCAAATTTGTTAACTGGTTTCTAGTTTGTTTATGTTCAGGGGTAGGTGGTTGTGGTTTCGGTTCATCCCACAGTCTTCATATTCACCTGTTAAAGGGTTTTATACATTAGGTGAAGTGGCCACAGTCTTTGAGCAAATGTGAGCTCCCTATCTTAATTTGTTTTAGATATAATTTTATTTCCTTGTTAATTTTTTTGGAAATATTTCCTTGTTACTTTACATAAGCGTTGAAGAGTTGTTGGATCTAAAATCATTAACCTAATATAGAATAGCATAAGTTTATTATGATCTTTGTCATTTTGAAGAAACCCATATGTATATTTATTGTTAATTTATCTTGTGCTATTTAATTTATAGGCCTAAAAATTGGAGGAAAAAGAGGATCCATTTCCATGATTTCATGCTAAACGTCTATAGTCGGTTGCAAGCAAGAATTCTGCTCATATGGATACATCAAGTTTCATTTATGCTTCCCACCATTTATGTCTTCTTGTCTATATTCGACATTCATCTTTCCTTATTTATGTAAAAATGATTAAATAACCTTATCTTTTTTACTGGCATGCATCATTCTTACAGTACTTTAAAACTCAACTTCTGATTGTTGGATATGGTGCTAATTCAGTTTATGTACAGTAACTTTTAGATCTCATGTTTAGATTGTAATTGACCAATCTATTTAGACACGGTAGTGAAATTGAAGAGTTTATGTTAACTAGTAAATACTTGTAGAGACATAAGAGCATCTCGGATCCCTTTGAAGTTGTTGCAGTAGAGATATCAGATGAAGCCATCTTATTGTGTCTTAATGAATTCATGGTATATAAGTTAGAAAAACCGTTGCATATATCAAAGATTTCAATTCATTAAAAGCTTTGAGGCTATAGGTTACTGATGTTGCTGATGCATTGATTTTGAAACAACTTTTTAGACATCTATTTAGCAATGATATTGTAAGTCTTTTTGTCTATTCCCATTTATTGATATTTTGATCAAATGATTTATGGTTGAAAATTGATAGTGAATTAACTCATATGTTTATGCATGATGGAGCCATGTCCAGATTCTCGTGTCCACATCAAATCATGCTCCAAATAATCTCTATGAAGGTAGGTTGCAGAGGGATCTTTTCTTGCCCTTCATTGTAACTATGAAGGTATGCCAATGTTTGCTTATTGTTGTGTTTGGAGAGAATAAAGTAGCTAAAGTTTGTTGACAGCTAGCATACTTGTCCAATCAGAGAATTATTTGTAGCAATGACATCTATATTTTTTTTAAAGAATGGTGTGATTCATGAAATTAGTTCGTCAGTTGATTATCAGAAAATAACTTCAGTATGAATTCAAATCTTCAATTTTCATAATAACAAAATTCCTTGACGTTGCTGATTATACTCAAATTCAGACAAAGCAAGGCTTCTACTTAGGCAAATCATTGATTTTGTTCATATTTTTCTCAACTTCCATATATATGTTAGTCATAGTAGTTTTTTGTTTGAGTTGAAATATCCATTAGCCATGTTTTCTAATCTAGATATCCCCTAATTTCTATACTTGGTTTTAACTATATTTTTTCTTAGGTGGTAATTACCCAAATGAATGGTGCTGACCATATATCTGAATTTATTCATGTGCTTCATGTGGGGAAGATGAAGATAAAGCTTCGTAAAGGAAGGTCTACTATCGCTAAGGAGTACTACTCTATTGCAATGTAAGCTTGAAATACAAGTTGACAAGCTTATAGCTGAAAATGAAAGACGGCATAAAGCGTTTGATGACGAAGTCAAAAGAATTAACCAGCAAGCATAATGTCGAATTTATGAGGTAGAAAGAAACTTTATAGAAGCCTTAAAGGTTAATCCACTATTTTCACATCTTGCATTTTTGATTAAAATTTTGTTAATTACTTTTCTGTGCCCATTGATTCTTTTTTACATATCAGGTTTACTGCTTATTTAACCTTTAGTATGTGCATAAGGAAATAAAAGTGGAATGAGTGAACATTTCTTAGTTAGGAAACTTTTTCACTGAAACCTAATATTTGTTTTTTACATGAAAATGTATCCAATTTGAGATTTGTGTTGTTTCTGCAGAAGGAAAAAATAAATTGCTAAATGGAGTATATGGAGTATATGGAGTCAGGCAAAAAACTCGAAGAGAAAATAATGTTGAATCAGCATGATGGCTTCACTAGTAAATATAATGGAGAGGTAGTCTATTTATAACTGATTTTTTTTTTAGGTTTTCAAATTGTTGAGATATTTTTGTTGATTAGGCCGATCAATTTGGCCAGTTTTGAGATGATAATGCATTGCTCCTATCAACTCTAGCTAGGATTCTTCTGTTGCACATTGCCTTGGTATAAGTTTGTTTTTGACTCAGGACATATATGGCAAATGTTAGCTCTCCTTGTGCTTTACTAAACATGTTTCCATTATTTGTTACCCTCATCATTATATATCAGGTCTCATTGTGGTTTACTTTGTGATTAGTTTAAACTTAATATATTGGCCCCTAAATTTTTTTCTTGATAAATAAGCATGATTAGATTATTTTGGGGTCTTGCTAGATAAATTTATGTTGGAATTAATTGACA
>JAOTAX010000008.1:12852583-12869962 GCA_025629825.1 Erythroxylum guanchezii
GACGGTCTTCTTTGGTCGTTTTTGGTTTGACTCTTTGGACGGACACAAAATCCTGAATTTTCTGGGCACGTTCCAGAGCAAATTGTTTGTTATTCCGCACAGCGTGCATGTGATGCATGCAATGGGACGTTCACCAACACAAGTTACTATGCCAACCCAAAGTATCGATCTGAATTACATCTTCTAAGCATACTATTTAATACTGAATATGTTGATGTGCTTTCATCCCTCGTGTACTTGCTAAAAATTTCATAAATTTCAAACCTATCTAGTAGGATGAGATAGAAAGAGAAACCCTATTTTATTATACCTTATCGTATCAATTTTTATCATTTAAAAAAATAGTGGAAACTTTTATATTATCATTTAATGGAGAAGTTAGCAAATGAGCTATAAATAGAGAAAGTCTTAATAAAATTTTAAGAGATGGTTAGGATTCGAAACATTTATGGAGATTAGAATATGCTTCTTGGTACAAGTTATAGGAGTGTTCTTTCAATAGCTCTTTTTGTGCTCCTCAGTTGGTTTAAAATTATTCTTTATTGTGTCTTTGTAGGTATGGCCTTACGAAGAGAATGACGAGTTCGATTTTGTTCAATGGCTTTTTAGTATGATGCGTGCTCTTTTTGTTTATGAATCAGATGGCACTACTTTTGTCGAACCAGTATAGTCTTCTAAGGTATGCTCATGTTTCATGTGAGGAGATTTCTATCACAAGGAATGAGATAATTTCATTATTGTATCTGATACTAATTATTCTTTTATGTAAATGGTCAGGGTAAAAGGAAGTCAGATCTCTACACATTTAATTTTTGGTTTTCCAAATTCGAGATATAAATAATGTATCCAAGAAAGAAGTGGATGAAATTATAAATATGTATGTTCTTAAAGATCGTGTTTTATCATATGATGACACACAGAAAAGGTATACCATGTTAGTTCTTCTCTTTACCAACTTTTTGATAATATGGTGTGGTCTCTAAAATGTTAAAAGGAGCTAGAACAAAGATCTCGACTTATGGATAATAAAAATCAAAAATGGCTTAGTGCTTTTCCAAAATTTTACTTTGAAATTTAATCCTTTCCCTTTTTAACGTTTGAGTAATAACAATGGTTTTTTTATAACTAAAATCATAAATTATTTTAAAGGTGTATGGTGCTACCAAATCTAAATATATAATTAAAATTTTATTTAAACTAAATGTTTTAAGATTGTTTAGGACTGAATTGTAATTCAGTTAAAGGTTTTAAGATAAAAAAATATGCATCTAAGGCTTAAATCAAACAAAAATAAAACGAAAAGAAGAAGAGCCTATATCTGTACATGTTGCACGGAACGAAAAGCTAAAACTCCATACATAAAAATATGAGATAATCAATGGAGAAAGCACAAATATGTACTAAGTATATTTGTGCTTCCAATTTCAACGATCTTCAATTTGCTAAGTATATTTGTGCTTCCAATTTCAACGATCTTCAATTTGCTAACCTAACCTCCATATGTTTCCTCTTGGTTAAATCTAAAGTAGTTGAGATTTACCAAGTTTACTACCGTGTTTATATGATAATTAAGGAATATTTTATACCCTACCTAAGAGAACAAGTTTTGTTTTAGATCCACAAGTTACCACCACTGTACTTATTCGTGATCATAAGTCTTTAATTTGTTGAGGCTATATCCTCTAATACATATACAAGAGACAAATAGGCATGAGGAAATAGAAACAGAGGAGATGATCGAAACAAAGACAATGTACCAAGTTCTGTCTCCGTTTCGAATCTTGTGTTTAATACAAGAATAAACCAAGTCCGTTTTATCATCTGGATAGAAATTTGTTGGAAAAAAAAAAGTAACTTGAGCAAACCTAAGAAAAACTCAATTCCTATTCTTGGAATCGATTAATACTTGGTATCAATGTTTTCGTTCATTTTAACAAACCAGGAGATATCATGCCCATAACAAACATCTCATTCGCACTTACTATATAATACTTAATTAATTAATAATTAATAATAACATGCACGGTTATAACTTAACATGCACATAAAGTGAATAATTAATAACATACAAGTTAAAGTGAAATTGGAGCCGTTAATTCCCAAAATTAAATCAGCATTATATATTTCCAAATTTTACTTATCTTTTTGGATTATTGATTTTTGCTTTTTGCTTTTATTAATCCAATTTAAGCATTCAACTCTTATATTTTTTCCTCTTTTTGCTTACAAAATTTGGTCCAAAATCATACACTTTTAATTTTTCTCTCAAAATTTTAACTTTAACAATAATCATTCATAACAAAACCTATAAATATATACTCTTTAATTTAAAAAATAACTGGGCATTATAAGTCTCCGAAGTCCAAATTACCACTACGCGAAAACCTGCCAGTTTACACCAAAAGGAATGAAAGCAAACACTTCCAATCATATATATAAATGTTCTAGTTCACGTCCCCTTCACCTTCGAAAGACAAGCCTGAAATGCTCATTGGCCCAACATTCACTGCACAAGTTCAGACTTGGTTACCCACATGAAGACTTCACATAGAGATGAAAGGATCTGAGGTGAAATTAATGGTGAAGTGTAGGACATTACAAGCTTGTGAGAAAGAAACTATCAGGAGCTAAAAGGACTCAACTTACCCAAATGAGCATGCCATGAACATTATAGAGTCAAGGACATCGTTGCTCAAAGTTTCAGTGACAATAGGTGAGCTTCTTTGGAAAGGTTAACACATATAGGAATTTATCTAATAGTTTCAAGTAGAAGACCATCACCGGCTTAAAAACTCTGCGTGAATGCCCGACTATCTTCTTAATATAGAAATAAGTAAAAGGAAAAAGTAGAATCCAAGTTAGTAGAATCGATCTTTGAAGAAAAACAAATCGTTAAAAGCTTGCACATCAAAGATTAGCATGCAATTTTAGCTCAACTCCCAATCACAAATTAAGAGTTTAGTGCTCTTGGACTATAAATTATCAAACACCATCAATAGAAGATATGATTTGATTTTTTAGTTGACTACTAGATTTATTGACACTGAGTCAGAGAACTACGGGAGCTCAAAAAATAAATAAATAAAAAGTTCATAATCCTTTGTTATAAATGATAACGATGAGGAACATACCAACAGCATCAAACCCAGCTAACTTTGGCATGAACTGCTTGATATGGTCTTCTGCTGCTGTATCAGCTTTCAGTGTCTCACATTCAAATGAAACAGATACTTTTCTCTTCCCGTTATCTTTTTCAACCATACCTACCACGTCACTTTCCCAACTATAGGAAGCGACAGAGAACATGATAACAAATAGTTAACCAGAAGGGGAACAAATTTAGGCCGCAAAGCACAACACTATGAGTCAAGTTAGAAATCCTACTTTAACTAATTCCAAGTTGAATAAAGGCTTGCAAACTAAATTTACATTATCTAGAGAAAAATTCAGAAGTTAATACTGGACAAGATCAAACTTTCCAACTGCTGTTTACATCATAAACTTACTCTACTCCATCTTTCAACTTTATCAGGATGCTAGCAAATATTTAGAATTCCTTTAATGGAAAGAACTTGCAACTCTTACGTATATGAGGAAACCAATAAATGCCATCAAAATGACTGATTCCAGCAGTTAGCATTAAATCAAAGATGGCTCACCCGTGAGCATGATCAATGTTCTGAAAACGAGCAGCATCATGGCCTTTACACTCGACCACCACATCTTGTTCTTTTCCACTCTGTTAGAGTATAGCACATTTCAGTTACGGCATACAAACAACTTCAATAAAGATGAATTAAAATAAAGGAAATAAGTAAAATTTATCAAGGACAACGACCAGCCCTACCTTGTAGTCAGTAATTGTGAGCTTGACCAGGCGATAATCCTCACCTCTGCTGCACTCCCTCTCACAAGACAACTCTTTAGCCATGCAGAATAAAACAAAGTGTTTCAAATATATATATCTCATTACAGTCAAGTAAATATGAGCTGCAAGTTACCAGAGAAAAGTGTTAATGAAATTCTAGCAAGTAACAAGCACTCCAATAACGCTAATCATCCAAAACAAGAAGAGCCTTATTTAATTTTCCCAAAACAAATAGAGTGACCCAATTCCATCTGGGAACCAGTTCACGTAACGTATAGCCACAAATATGTAAAATCTGCAAACAGAAAAAGGTTCCAGAAACCTTTAGATGCAAACAAACATAGAACCTGCTGTGACTTAAACAAGTATAGAATGAAATAGCTCTTAAAGACTGAAACAAGACACGAGAACTGAGATGACATATCTAAGCTCATCAAAATAAGTGGGGCGTAGTTGAGTACCAGTGCCACGAAGGCCATAGCAAATGGAGTCAGGAAGGTGAATAAAATGGCCAAAGATGGACCCACATGGCAACAATGCTATTGATGCAATTCCTTTCATCTCCTTCACTTTCACATCCATTGATTCCCCTGCCCTCACTCCTTTTTCCTCCTCTGCATTACATTGGAGAAGCAAAAATAGTATAACCCAAATTTTCATAAAGAGACAATTTCGCTGAGAGATGAAAAGAGTATAACCTTACCCATCACCTAATGTTTCTCGAAAAGTCGACTCTTTTGCTTGCTATTGATTTTCAATAGCTACCGATCATATGTTTACATACAGCAGGAGATTCGTATATGAAAATATGAATAGCGAAGGGGTTTCTATGAATGGAAAAGCGGAGTGATGCCACGTTTTGATATATAAATGTTTCATACGACAGCGTATGTTCTCTATTTCGGATTGTTAAAATATCTTACCCCTTTTCTACAGCCTATACTAGCCATCCTGATTAGTTCCTCAAGTAGCGTCTCTTGTTGCTTTAGAGATGAAAGGTCAGGCTGTAACTTTGTACGTTCAGGAATTGAAATGGGTTTGCGTTTGAGTAATACATGACCATAAAGGTATGAACTTTTGTGAATGTGTTTTTACAATTGCTCGGTTCCATAAAGCAGGAGTTGTTACTTGCATTATTGATAGCTCGTGTTTTACTGGGAAACACGAATGCTTTAAAGTTTCAAAAACCTGGAATTGAATGTCGGAATTACCACTTATATTTATCATCTTCTTTTGTTCTGGGTTGGAGCAGTCTGAGAAATTTTAATTCGCTATGGGAGGAGTGGTGAATTCAAATGCCGTTAGGATACATGGGTACGAATTGGCTTGCCAAAATGGAGTATTTATTCTAAGTGAATGTGATTTCTCTGGCTTTTCAACTAACAAGGCAAAAAAAAAAAGTAATTCTGGAATCTCCATGCTCAATTCAGCTTCCGTGTCCATAAAAAACTAGTAATTTCTCCAAGTGTATAGAGATACCTGAAGTAAGTTTGTTATCTGTGTCTACACAAACAAAGAAATTGCATGCTGCATCATGTGCAGTTGCCACGTATGAATCTGCTTGTGTTTGCCAAGACACCGAAGAAAAAGAAACAATTGAAACAGGAGAAGAGGAAGTTAACACAGACTCTTTTGGGCAGAATTTGCCTACTTGGGGGTTAGGTCACAGGTCATTAGATGTTAACTCTGAAAGTGTTGCTCAACCTTCAACGAGTTCAAGAGATTCGCTCTTAGTGAATGAAATTAGGATACAGCTATTGGAGGAAAGCGACGGGGAAGAGTTGTCTAAGAGGATTTTAGTGCTTAGTAGATCCAACAAGGTTAGAACTGCGCTGGAATTGTTTAGCTCCATAAAGTGCTTGGATCTTCCAGTTAACAGATATGCATGTAATTCTCTTCTTTCTTGCCTCCTAAGGAACAATTTGCTTGACTGTGCATTGGAAGTTTTTGAGTTCATAAAGGCGAATGAGATTGCAAAAAATGCAAAAAACCATACATATAGTATAATGCTCAAAGCAATTGCCAGTACTCATGGTTGTAATTCAGCTCTAAAACTGTTTACAGCATGGGAAGGGTCTGAGGAGAAGGATTTTGATGTAATTGTTTACAATACAATGATATCTCTTTGTGCTAGAGAGAGCAATTGGATTGCAATTCAGAAAATATGGGCAAGTATGAAGGAAAATGGTTGTCATGGAACACAAGTTACTTACAGCATACTAATCTGCACTTTCGTGCGTTGTGGTCAAAGTGAACTGGCTCGTGATTCTTATGATGAAATGATTAAAAATGGACTTGGACCAAGAGATGATGCAATGAATGCTGTGATTGGAGCATCTACAAAAGTAGGAAAGTGGAGTTTGGCACTAAGCCTTTTTCAGAAAATGCTGAAACATCAGCAAAAGCCAAATCTTGTTGCGTGCAATGCATTGATCAATTCACTTGGGAAAGCCGGGGAGATTAAACTAGCATTTAAGGTTCTTGACATAGTCAAATCTCTGGGCCATACACCAGATGCATACACCTGGAATGCCTTAACCGGTAGTTTACGTAGGGCAAATCAACACGAGGTTGCTCTTCAGCTATTTGAGATGGTAAAGACAGAGGAGAAATGTCAAATGAACGAGCATTTGTTCCACACTGCCTTAATGTCATGCCAGAAGCTCAAATTATGGGACAGAGCTGTTCAACTTTTATGGCAAATGGAAGTTGCTGGGCTCTTGGTTTCAACAGCAACTTATAACCGTGTAATCTTAACTTGTGATTTGGCAAGAAATCCAGGAGCTGCACTTCAAGTGTATGAGCACATGGTCCATAAGAAGTGCATTTCGGACATGTTAACCTACAAGTTTTTGATAAGGAGTTCCACAAGGGCAGCTCTTTCTGGTGAAGTGGGAATTCTAGATGCGAGTCCAATACTGGAATTCCGTGCATCTCCTTAGTTACAAATTATTGAGAAGTTAAACTTCTTTCAACCATCCTCCTTAATGGCAACGCAAAGTGGATCTTTTTTATTAACTTTTCTGAACACAAAACTGTAGAATACTTCTAATTATAGTCATCTTCCTGCTCAAGCCACCCCTTTTCAGTTATGGTCACTGATGTCTTGAAGGTTTGTATTGGGATTGGTGCAGGTTGTGCAAGATGCCTCTCTCCGTAGTGCAGTCATCAAATCTTTGGGTCTAAGGGGCAAGGTTGAATTAGCCAAGAAGCTTCACATGAAGATGTGTGATGTTGGTCTCCTACGTGATCATGAGACAATGTCATGATGCTGCAGAAGTTGCAAGACTAAGCTATGGGCTCTTTTTCTTGTTTCTTTGCAGTGGAAGAAAACATGAACAAGAATGTAGTTTAGTTTAACAATTGTACCCCAGGATATGAACTTGCTTAGATGTAGGATATGAACTTGCTTAGTCGCAATACAACTAACGAAATCACTAGTCCTACGTTGTGGGTTTCTCAACTTGTTCATTGGATATCAAATGCGCACCTAACGGCTAAAGTTGAATCTCTCCGAATCACTGTGAGACTCCAGCATGACAGTTAGATTATGAGCCTTGTACAAGCTCTAGCATTGCAAATTGTTAGCTTTGTCCCACAAGTTAGCTTTCTGCGAACTAAGTATGAAAGGCAATGCAAGGAGAAAACTCCATCGTTCTATTTAGGCACATAAACTCTATTGTCAGAGCCTACTATCTCCTCAATAGGAAAACGTGTTTCTAGGTCGAACTTGCAGTCAATTACTAATCAGTACTTTTCATTTCCCACTTAAACTATTTCATCTAGAGTTTTGGGGGAAGGTATTCATTTAGGTTTTTCATATTACTACGAACTTGTTTTTGAATGTAGATGATAAAATTAAGAAACCTTCTTAACTATTAAGCAAATGCCAAGAGGAAGAGAAAATTTAGTGAAATCACAGATGAAGAATTCAAAAGGAACTGTTCATATGGGCTGATAATTGGACCATGTACATTACATTTTAACTGTGTGTCACTTCTCACTTATTATCCAGGTGACATCATTCTCAACTGTTAATGATTCCTCCAGAGACCGGCTGATAAGGCGACGAAGTTAGGAGCCCGGGAAAGTAGAGCATATACAAGACGGTAATATATGCACGTCCTATACTGTTCAGTCCAAAAAACGTGACTTTCATAGAGCCTGGGAATACGCTTGGGTGTCAGCAGCTTGCATATCTGCATCAGTTTCAAGTCGTTTGAATACGAGCTTTTGTTGGGGAAGTTGGCCATTGGAAAAAGCTGTGACTGTGACCTCAGTATCCATTAAGATAGTGTCCTCATCTTTGAATTCACCTCTTAGAATGCCCTTGGCAAGTTCATTTTCAACATGCTGTTGAATTACCCGCTTTACTGGCCTTGCCCCATAGTTAGGGTCATACCCCAGACTGCCTAGAAGCTCTACAGCTGCATCAGTCACCAATATTTTCATCTTCCGGTCTGCAATTCTCTTTTGCACACGCTCAAGCTGCAAAGAACATGCAAACAAGAGATAAAAGAGTATGAAGAAAAAAAGAAATCAGGTAACACATGCAACTTATCACAAAGTGCAAATGTTGGCTTCAAAACAAAATCCAACATCTCCATGTGTAGTGGAACCTTGTAAAGGCATTCATGTGATATCACGTTCACAAATTAGTTGAACAACTTAAAGTAAAAATCACAGCAAAATATGCACTCGGTTCAATCCTCTCACCTGTAACCTGACAATGCTGCTTATCTGGCTGCGATCCAGAGGCTGGAACACTATGTACTCGTCAACCCTGTTCATGAATTCAGGTCGAAAGACTGATCGCGCAGCTTCCATAACCCTCTGCTTAATAGTTTCATAAGCCATTTCCTTTGGCTCGCTATCATCTGTGTCAAGTATGTATTGTGAACCCACATTTGAAGTCATAATGATGACAGTATTAGTGAAACTAACAGTGCGACCCTGTGAATCAGTTACCCTCCCATCGTCCAATATCTGAAGGAAGACATTAAACACATCAGAATGGGCCTTCTCTATCTCATCAAACAGAATGACTGAATATGGTCTTCTACGAACTATCTCTGTTAACTGCCCCCCCTCCTCGTACCCTACATAGCCAGGTGGAGCGCCTATCAATCTCGAAACAGCATGCTTTTCCATGTATTCACTCATATCAATCCTCACAAGGGCTTCTTCAGTATTGAACAAATAGGAAGCCAAGGCTTTGGCAAGTTCCGTCTTTCCCACTCCAGTGGGACCCATGAACATGAAACTGGCAATTGGGCGTCGTGGATCTGAAAGACCAGCACGAGATCTCTGAATGGCCTCAGCTACTGCCTTCACGGCAGGATCCTGACCCACCACACGCTTATGCAACTCTTCCTCCAAATATAGCAATTTCTCCCTCTCAGACTGTTTGAGTTTCGAAACGGGAATGCCAGTCCATTTACTAACAATTTCAGCAATATCATCTCCTGTAACCTCTTCTCTCAGCATGGATTTTCCAGACTTCATGTATTCATCCAATTCTTTTTCTGCACTTCCAAGTTGCCGTTGCAAAGAGTTAAGGCTGCCATACTTCAGTTCTGCAGCACGATTAAGATCATACTCCCGCTCAGCCTGCTGAATCTCAAGGTTTACCCTGTCAATCTGTAACACAAAACTATAGTCAGATCTGCAGCTATGGTGAACTTCAAAATATACTTCAAATTTAGTTTTTCCTCCAGGTAGAACACAACATGAAGGTGGAAATAGCATCACCTCTTACACCATTTTTGAGTATCCATAAATGTACATTGAATTCAACGATGACTACTCTAAAATGCTCAAAACATATCTAAAGAACAATAAGAAACATCAAAATTTACCTCTTCCTTGATTGACTGAATGCGTGTCATGACACTCTTCTCATGTTCCCACTGTTCTGTCAGCTCAGCTTGCTTCTTTTTTAACAGGGATAACTCGGCCTCAAGACGGCTCAATCTATCTTTTGAAGCTTTATCTGTATCATTTGTAAGTGAGAGCCTCTCCATCTCCAACTTGAGTACTGAACGGTTGATTTCATCAAGAGCAGTAGGTTTTGAAGTGATTTCCATCTTCAGTTTTGCAGCAGCTTCATCAACTAGATCAATGGCTGCAATTTTCACAACGTATGAGAAAAATTATGAAACTGTACATATTTGAATATGATAATCAGAGCAACGGATAAATTATGCAGCAAGTTTCACCCAATTCATCACAAGCTCAAAACAGAAGCTCTGATTATGCACACAATTCATCATAACTCTCTGAAAGTAAAATACCCCAACATATGGAAAATACATCGAGGCAAAGAAATAGGCAAAGTGATTTAACTATCCCCAATGAATCTTAGCAAATCAGCTGGATACATTTTCCTCACTTAGTCATTCAATCATGAAATTTTAGGTTAGTTTTTGGCTACAATAGCAGCTTTCAATAGAAAGTAGAAATTTAATATGATTAAACCAATATATGTGATAATCATGAAAGCGATTCACCAGTAATGAATGTATCCTAATCATGCATGCTTCATAAGTTAAAAGAACTAGGTTTACCCTTGTCAGGTAGAAAACGTCCACTGATATAACGATCAGACAAAATAGCAGCCTCAACAAGTGCACCGTCAGCAATTCGAACTCCATGGTGCAGCTCATATCTTTCACGCAAACCACGGAGTATAGAGATAGTATCTTCTACTGAAGGTTGATCAACATAAACTTGCTGAAATCTACGTTCCAATGCTGGATCTTTCTCAATATATTTACGATATTCATCCAGCGTTGTAGCGCCAATGCAGCGTAGCTCTCCTCTACCAAGCATAGGCTTCAACAGATTTCCAGCATCCATTGCACCATTGGTAGCACCTGAAAAAGATAAGTAGTGAATCTCTATTTCCAGAATTATCACTCTTTGATCCTCATTCCCACATAAGTATAATTGGCTGCTAAAAGACCACACCATCAACTTTAGATTGTGAGTAAGAAATAAGGAAATACCATAAAATTTAGAGCATCTCAATGAGAAAAAAACCAATAGTATACATGGCTAATGTATATTACCTGCCCCTACAACTGTATGGATTTCATCAATGAAAAGTATAATCTGGCTATCAGACTCTGTAACTTCCTTGAGCACAGCCTTCAGTCTATCCTCAAACTCCCCTCGATATTTTGCCCCAGCAATCAAAGCACCCATGTCAAGAGATATTAACTGTAGAATAGAAGTTGTTAACATTAGGAAGGCATTAGAGCAGAGAGAAAGTAAGACTACAACCCCTCTAGCCATTCCATGCTCCTCCAAAAAGGGGGAAAGGGGGAAGGGGCAACAAATAATTTCCAGTGAAGTGGAATTGAATTTATAATCAGAAAAACACACCTTACGGTTCATTAAAGCTTGAGGTACATCTCCCTGCACAATTCGTTGGGCAAGCCTGTGCATGAAGGTTCAGCTTATTAGTCGTGCAATAAAGCAGTGAACTATCAAGACTTAGGCAGACACACTACGCCAAACATTGGAGGAGGTCCCCAGTGATCCAACTGCTAATTCAATTCATCAATTCAGGTTCATAATAAATTCTTTACAGAAGCTTGCTGGATACTCATCTCAGGACTTGATGCATAGTGCAAACATGTTGCATCCCATTACTTGATATATTATGTTAAGCAAAGAATTCATGCGAACGCATGAAATATACTAGATTAAGCAAAGTTTTCAAGTGAAGATAATAAAAGGCGAGTATTCTGCTTGGTAATTGCTCAACCATTGTGACTTCTGAATTCAGCAACAGAATACTAAAGCTTACCCTTCCGATATAGCAGTTTTGCCAACACCTGGCTCACCAATTAAGACAGGATTGTTTTTTGTCCTCCTGGAGAGAATCTGGATGCATCTACGTATTTCATCATCCCTACCAATGACTGGGTCAAGCTTTCCAGCTTTTGCCATTGCTGTGAGGTCTTTTCCGTATTTTTCCAATGCTTCATACTTCCCCTCAGGATCTGCAACAAGCCAACACAAGATATTAAGCACAGAAGCATGTCATATGAAAGAAAAATCCAATGTGTGCAAAAGAAGGTAAGCAACAAGAAAAAGATTTACTTAAGAAGTTATGTCCATGTTTTCACCTTGATCAATAACTGATTGGCGACCCCTGATGGATTCAATGGCTGATTTTAATGATGGCAGGGAAACTTGAAAATCCCTAAACAGTTGCCTTCCAAAACGTTGATCTTGGGCGAATGCAAGAACCAAATGCTCAACAGAAACAAATTGATCCCCATATTCTTTCTTGGATTCCCTTGCTCGCTGAATCAGGGCCTCTAAATCTCGTCCCAACATAGAACCAGCAGATTCACCAAGAACCTATGATGATGGGGCAACAAGGAGGGTAAAACAGTTAGAATGATCTCCAACAAAACTCTACACGGGTAACCAATGTATACATACAATACCTAACATGACGTGCATCAAGAGTTTTTCAAATCAGAACTACATTGCAACATACTTCTGGTGATTCATTAAGCTTGTAAAAGACGTAGAATTTGCAGCTAGAACCTAAAAAGCATGCTCAAAAAGTTCATGCAACTTCAAGCTAGCATAACTTGACTCATTTTGGCCCAAGAAGACAACTTTTAATATCTCAAGTCCAAGCATTAAGAGTTATACACCAACGTTAATTATCAAAGTGAAAGAACAATTACGCCAGCAGGTACCTTTGGCTGCCGTTGGATAAACTTATCAGTAGATTCTAAAAGTTGAGTATTATCGATCCCCACTTTGGTGAAAATCCGACGAGCAAGACCATTCTTTTGCTCCAGAAGAGCTTTCATCAAATGCTCTGTCTCCACTATCTGATGCTTGTTCTCTTTTGCTACGTCAGGAGATGAAACAATCGCTTGCCAAGCCATGTCCGTAAATTCGTTTTGAGTAATCTGTGAAGTACAATAAACCAAATCAGGACAAACAACAAACTTTAAATTGCTGTCACAAATGCTTCAGGAAGGACTGGAGTTGAGTGAAACACTCATGCAACTTGCAAATAAGGCGTCGAATTTGCATCAGCAGTAGAAAATGAGTAGCATATCGATGATTCCATAATACACAAGAATTATAAACTTAGCCCATCTGCAGCGTCTGCTGATAAAAAGAAATATCAGTTATACAAGAACGGAAAAGAATGCTCCTTGATTAAGACATAATCCAAAAATTTCCAGTAGGTAAGTGAGTAACCGCAGACGCTTTCCATATAAACAAGGTGGGGGATTTAAGAACCCACCAAGCCATGAAACCTCAAATAACCAAACAAACACATACACTCATTTTAAATACTTCAAAAGAAGTAAAGCCACACTCACCCTTCCATTATTGGCGTCACATCTAACAACAAACGATACAGAACGTCCCGGAACCCTCTCAAACCGTCTTGTTAAAACACCACTCCGGCTCAACCGGAGCCAACCAATTGAAGAATTCCTCTTGGCAGGGAAGCTAAGAGCTAGCCGCGGAGGTTGCGTGAAATATGTCGACCTAGCCCGAGAAAGACTCACCCCAGAAACCGACGCCGGGGAGACAGTGGTCGTCATCGGCAGAGCAATACTAACGAGGCAAATTTAGTGTGAGGAATAGACAATTAAGCGAAAATGGAGAGGAAGGTGAGAACTTTGAGCTAAAGAAGAGAGAAAGGTGAGAACTTCGCGTGGCAAAGAAGTAACGAAGACGGCTTTCTACTTGTTGGTAGATGGTAATAGTGCAGAAAGAGTTCTTATACAGTTTGGGGATTTGGCTTTTCGTCTACGGTGCACAAGAAGTAATGGAGAGTTCTTGAAAGCTCGCAGGACTACTAGGATGTTCTTTGGCTAAGTTGTGGCGTTTGTACACGAGGCACTCTCTGCTCTCTGGGCTCCGGATTTGTGTTGATAGAGAAATCAAATGTCCTTGTTGGGAAAAATCAATATAAAAATCTACATAAATTTATAATAACATTGCATATATTCAGAATTATAATTTTCTTTTTATTTTTTATTTTCGATATAAAATATAATACAAGTTTTAAAACACCACTAAATAACAAAAAAATACATATTCCTTATTTTAAGAAGGAACGTAGAACATCATCAATTATACGCAGTCTTTCTTTATACTTTGCGGCGGATACGAGGTGAACGCTAATTGCTAAATGCTATTTCGGATTTTAAAAAAGTTGTACACTTAAAATTAATAGTAAATAACCATAAAGGATACCTGAAATATATTAGTTGATTTGTATTAAATCCTTTGATTATGTTTTCTTAGAGAATATTTTAGAAACTTTTTAAGAACATGAACCTTAATTTTGCTATTTCTAGTCTTCAATATTTTATGTTGAAATTGTGAAATTTTGATAAATAAAATCTCATTAAAAATTTTCCCAAATTGATTTCAGGGTAATTATAATTTTAAAATAAAATAAATGTAGTATATGTTTAAGTTTACTAAATAATATATAAAGATACTAAGTTTAATTACTAACTATTTAAAAATTTTCTTATGTATTGTGATCTTTTTTTTTTTTGGTAGATCAACATACTCAAAGCTTAACTTTGCTTATAATAATTGAGTCTTGAGTGGTCTAAACTTAGATCTGACCTAATTGCCAACATATTGAAAACATATGAATATGGAACATAAGTGAGCTCGTTGTCATCCCTATTTTTTGGGCATACATTTAATACCTTTACTTTCTTATTTTAAGAAGAAGAAGTGCTATGTATTCCTCCATAGAAAATTTGCAGTTCACCCATCCCGCAAGAGCACTACCAGCTTCATATGTCATATTAGCTTATCAATTAATAATTATGCTTGTCATGTCATCAAACCTTTATCAGAATTTATTTAGTTATACTAGTTTAAACAATGTCTGTTACTTCCTATATGAGTATCCCCCTTCTAAAAATATAGACCAGCAGAAACAGGTGATAACACCAAAGTGCAGATGGTTGGTGCTTTCTACAAGTGTTCCAAAAGATGCACTTGGTGAATGACTAGACACGATTTTTTACTATATGCAACGCTTACATTAAACACAAACCACAATACATGAAATGGAAGTATGGAATGAGTGTCCAGCAACTGATGATACATGGTAACAAGACAAAAGAGAGATGTAAGATCAGATGAATAAGTTTGTGTAAAGAAAAATTTTCCACGATCTTCAGTATGCTTTACATCTAGTTGCTTGTAAGCAGATTTGTTTCAGCTAAACAGTCACTCGTGACAAAAAGATCAAGTTGCAATTATATGTGAACTGGGAAGGGCAAAGACATGTGCACTCCAAGGCGGCCTACAAATGAATGACCACAATGCCATTGTTTACACCAATCCGCGAGCTACCAACGTTGTCATCCAAGCTATCACTCAACTGCATGATTAGAAAAGATAACAAGAAGAAAAAGAAAAAGATGCAACTTACAATAGGACAATCGGTGATAGAACTTAAAAAGGACAAGAAGTAGCGGAATTTACCCTGATGCTGTCCCATCTCTGCAGTTGCAAGCTATAGTATCACACAACCGCATTTGCTCTGCTTCAAATGGTCTTCTGTCTTCTTTTCTGTAAGACCAAAAGGAAAAGGCCAAAGAAATTAGTAAAACATATTGGAAAATGTGTTTTTCATCCATAAGAATGACCAATAACTACATGTGTCAAGTAGATTGTGTCATAATAGGTAGGCGGAGAAATGGTTGCAGTTCTAAGGTATTGCCAGGTACACCATAGGGGAAAAGGGAACATTTCAGTATGTAGACTAGAGAGAAGAAAGAAAGAAAAGATTCACCCGGAGTGCTTGATATCTGTACCTTTTTCCAAGGAAGGTGGTTGAACAACAACATGCATGGTTGTAACCCCACCTGGGATGTCACACAGTGGGCTTCTGCATTCTGATATTGTTCTGTTGTTATCCAATACCCTACCTGCACTTATCAACTTCACATCCTTTATTGTTCTTGGTCCATCATTCTTCTCTGTCCAAAGAAATGTTCGGATAGATAGTATTAGTTGGACTGGACGTCTGAGAAATGTGATTTAGGCAATACTTGGCAACCATAGAACAAAAATTACTACTTTTACTTTTCTTCATGACTAGTGTTTTTACAATCTAATTCATTGTTGTGTCTGCTAGTTTCAACTAAAAATGTCAATGGAATACAATCACCAGAACTTACAGTCTACGGTAGCTTTTGGTTGCTCCAAAAGAAGAAAGAACGCTAGATAGGTAAAAGATTACAACGCTAGATATGTAAAAGAATATCCGTGCATTTTCGTGAACATGCACATACATTGTAAAAGTTACAGGTAAGGGAACCCATAATGAGAAATACATAACACACAAAACTTCACCAACCAACCATGTGCGCCACATAATAAAGAAATAAGGCGTGATTGCAGATTTCATCGACCCTTTATGAATGTGCGATAGCATGTGCTTGCTTTATTGAGGATATGATGCTGTCAAGGGAATTTACGCCCTCAATTATGGGATGCCACTCCAGTGAAGGGATCTTCTTTTCTATCATTAGGTTTCATTGCATTATAACGAATAAGAGTGGACAAAAGATTGAACTAGTAATGCTTTTGTAACTAAAAACATCATGTGTTAATCATCATTCCTTTCCTTACAAGAGAACAAGTAAGAACACACCAAATAAAAAAAGGATTGGAAAAAGAAGAATGGAAATGGTTCTTCCTCTGAACTAATCAGAAAAAGAAAAATGAACACACCGGAGATAAAGAGTCCAACAATGATATACAGCTGCCTTAACAAAATAACGAACACAACTGACCTTTAGGCCATTGAGCAAGAACGTTTTCTTTCAAGGTTGCGACGCTTGTAGCTACAGGAAAAGATCTCGGACCAATATCAGACCCATCGGTCAAACGAAACTTGATCTCTAGCTGCTCTTGGACACCCGCCATCTTCAGAGAGTAATTTACAAACCCAGATACTGGAAGCCTTCAGGTGAACCTTTTCTTATAACTCTTCAAAAAACTCAATTAAGTTCTCTGTCAGCAATTAATGCCCAACTCAAGTACCCGATTGGTTCACATAGATACAGATTTTCCTCCAGATTCTTAGATGGGCACCTGCGATATTGAAATAGAATGGAAGCAAACGCAAAGATCAGTCCTTTATGGAATAAACCTGTCGTACCCTGGACAAGGCAATCCGGAAATGTAAATAAGTACAGAAAAGGAAACGCTTTCATCTATATTAAATTCTCTGGAATTTGAGGAAATGGAAATAAACAATTAATCAAACAACCCCAGCTTAATGTATATAAAATACAGAGGAAGAAAAAGAAGAAAATAATACACCAGATATAACGTAATTATGATTCATGGAAGAAAATAGATTGAATCCAGAGTGGCAGACGTAAGCACGCATAGACATAGACATACACAGACATGCAGGCTATGATCTCCAATTTCAAATGATCTTCGGAAGGATCACAAGACCACCTAATATT
>JAOTAX010000008.1:12870062-12885372 GCA_025629825.1 Erythroxylum guanchezii
CTTTTTGAGAAATGATTATATCTGAAACATCTAATACAAGAGTAAGAAAGAACCAAAGAGAATGGACAGTTTACAATGCTTGATTGGTTAGCTTACTTGGCTCTAAAAATGATCTGGGTCGATTTCCTTTTTGGCTTGAAGCCTGGAGCTAGAGAAGGAGAAGGAGAAGGAGAAGGAGAGAGAGAGAGCGAATCAGTATTGAATTGTTTAGAAGAGATCAAATAAATCTCTGAAAAGGGGTTATTTCGGAGTTTTCAAAGGCTGTTAAACCATTGGTCAATGCTTCCATTCTTCTCTTAGCAATCTCTTAAGACCGTGAAATGGACATATATCTCTTCTCCAGTTCTCCTCCATATACAAAGACAGTGCTTTAGGAGTTAGCTTCCAATGTCACCCAAAGTTGACGAGAAAAAACAAAAGCTTTCCATGCTCCTGGTGACACTTGGCTGCGCAATATTAAAGGGCAACTATGAAGTAAACCAGAAATACTGAGGCGTAGACATCAGATCAGATGCATTTACTTTTCACCAACTGAGTACGAAGAAAGCAATGAATATAAAAACCATAGGAAAGTGTGTCAGTGACCTACCTAAATATAAACAGAAAGGAAAAGGGGGAAAAGCCTCACCATGTTACCATGGCATTTGAAGGGAAAGCTAATGACCCACTAAGGCAGTAGTCTTCAAGCTGTTGCACTTTTCTCTTTGTTACAATCTAATGAAGATGTGAATTAGTTAATGCTTATTAGGAGTTTTTAATTAGACCTGAGAGTTTGGATATTTGGTACTAAATGAGTACTATAACGGTCAAGCATGTCAGCCCAAACATAGAAGGTTTTATTTCTTTTACCCTTCAAAGGCAAGATTTGGTCATTACTAGGCATGTAAAGTTAACATGAGAGGAAAGCGTGAAATTGATGGTATGGTATCGTTTTGAATTGTCAAAAACTGAAAGGCAGCGTCTCTATAGTAGGTGGTGGATCATGTGAACACTGAGCCGAAGAAACATGGTATTGGGACCATATCAAGGAAGTACTGATTTATGACAATGTCAAATAAAGGTATGACTCTTATTGCTCACGCTCATGCTCATGCTCGCCTCGTATGATTCTTTATCGTTTTATTTCATTTATTGTGCTATCTAATCAGATAGATACTATAACACAGATCATTTGTCTAAGCTCAGGCGCCGCTTGATTGCGTCAGATGCATAGTAATCTCAAAAGGACCTTCCGGTTTCTTCCATTTGGGTTTAGGAAGAAGGAGGAGAATCAACTAATCGCTTACATGATGTGACTTGTATCAATATAGCCTTAATCATTCACTTAAATTATTGATTGAAAAGGTAGGAAAGCAAAATTCCAAGAGGGGTCCGATCAAATATGGGGACTCCTTTAAGATGATTAGGAATCTGCTAGGGATAAGCAACCTTGACCTTGAAAGATTAGATATTTACCAAATGAGGGTGTTCGATGCTTTAGAAAGAAAAACCATATTCAAGTGGATTTCTTGTCACGATCAACTCGAGAAATTCCAAGAACGAGAATCTATTTGCATTGAAGATATCTACAAGTGAAGATGTGTCTTCTAGTATATGAAGAATTGTTATACGGGAATCTAATTTGTGGACAAGCCTTTCTACTGAGTTTCATAGCCCCATGGACCACGAAAATTTGTTTACTTGAGAAAGACAACCGATTTCTAGTGAATCAGCAAGCAGACAGAACACAAGGCTGCCAAGTTTGTAAGCTTCTTTTCCACGCTGACAGTTCAACTTCGACCAGCAGGACTAGCACATAAATAATTGATTAGATATCAAACTTCTTTGAGCTTAGAACCCAATCAAAAGCTCATTTACCTGTCAGGGGACTGAGTCTGGGAGAAGCAAGTTTTAGGAAAAGATAGCAACAACATACAGGCCGATGACTAACAGGTGAACCAGTGTAACTGCAGTACCTTAAATAACAAGAATACAGGAATGTCATATAAACCAATTTCTTAAGCATACAAAAACAGTATTTGTTGAGCATGTGAGAAAATAATAAAATTTTGGTGAAAGAATTTTCTGCACATTTTTAAAATGTTCCTCGTGAATCATACATAAGAAAGACTGATATATGACCTAAAAGAGCTCCCCAATTTAATGGGATCTGTAACAAAGCAATCTCCACTACCTACTCCTAAATTTAACAGGGAAAAAATGGAGAGGTATGTAAAAAAATTGAGAAAACAGAATAACAAGAAAAAAAGAAAGGCAAAAGCATTTCTGGGGCCAATGGGGGAGCCCTTGCAGACAGAAGTATCCCAGCCTTCCTTTTCCTTGCATCAACCTATAGGATGAATCTGTTAGCCCACTTTATAGTATCTTATGTATAGTGCTTTATTTGGAAATATGAATCAAGAAATCAGGCCAGACTCGCTGCAGGAATACCAATAGTAATGTCCCGTTGCCAATCAAAAAATGTAAACGACAGATTGCTATGTTACAGATTGAAAGAATGAATCTTGTCCGTGCAGGTCCTTTGCTGCCAACTGTGAGGGATGATGATTTCTGACCAGAAAGCTGCCTCCTGGCCAAGTTTCTGCTTGCCATTTAATAAAGCTTGAGGGCAATTTCGTGGCGTGAAAAACTCGACGACACCCAAATTACACGTCTTTTTTCTTGTTCCAACTATAGCTTCTTGCTCGTGTTTTTTAGTGAATATCTATGAACCCATTATGTGGCAGTTCCTTATAAAGTCATTGGAGTAATTCACATATTTGGTCCAAAATGGTCGAAGATGATCAAAGCCAATCTGCAGCCATGGCTTTGACTGGCCATTGTAGTGGATGACAGCAGCCTTTTTGACATTTTCAATGTTGGTCTTATTCTGATAGCCCAACCCAAGCATATGCCAAGATGGGTCAATTGGGTGGACATGACCTTTAAATGCAATCAGAGCTGGAGGCAAAGTCCCAAGTTTCCACATTGTCAGATTTGACTTCAGGTTCTGCTCAAAATGTATAAATCATAAAAGAAATTACCACAATCAGAATAAAGGAAGTGATACACATTTGACAAAAATGTTATGCATGTCACTCTGAGCACCCAGCAGAAGCATTTATGGGTACTATTCAGTGATATCCCAGCATCGTAGGTTCCTTTTCTGAACTTGCACAATCCATCAAATTTCTCTTCCTCTACAAAATCTGAAAGCTAATCATTGCCATCTCTATTTCGATGCTATCATTGAAAAAAATTTCTGCCTATCAAAACATAACCCATTTTCTCCTTTCCTAATATATAATGGAAAAAAGCCCCCAAGTCCAGCGCTATTAGTACAACAGAGACAAATAGAAGAACCAAGAAACAACTTCCTATGCATTCCATGTTTATCTTAGTTCTCTTACTTTAATTTTTGTTATTTGAATCCTCCTACACATAATCTAAATTTGTTGCTAATAGAATATAAATTTATCTGTTTTAAATAATAGCAAACATAATATTAATATTCTGTTCTACAGTTATTCAATGATCTGTGATGGTTTTAGCAAAGGCCGATTTAGACTTTCAGAGTAGTCCCTAATAACAATACAACTTTTTAAAGCTAACGCAGTCTATATCTATTACTTAGAAACCTATATAACAATCTGAACTGACCTCTAATATGAGTCAACTATGATCCTGATTTCAAGTTTTCTATTGTAAATCTGATACAAATTTTCCAAGTGATTAACATAAAGGATTATATTAAAAAGATATAGTACATGGTAGGATTTAAATTAGAGTGAAATAGGACTTATGGTAACTGAAAGTTAGTTTATTCCAGTAAAAAAGGTAAGGAGCACATATCCTACAAAATTGATTAGTTTACAAGGAATTGAAGAAATTGTCTAAAAATAAACTTAAGCAAACAATCACGCGGAGAAGGAAGAAGATACATTCCATAAATCAGCCTGTTCTATTCTCACTCAATCTTCCATATAATCTAGAATCAGAAAAAATGGATAAAAGAAATCACAAGGAATATGCAGATCAACACGAACATAGTAATGAAAGCTCACCTCTTTCAGCCAGGAATGGTAGGTTTCCCTTATATTTGTCTTCCTCCATGCCTTGAGATCAAATATATTCATCCCATAGGCCCATGCACATTCATTAGGGTCCAGGTTCTTCTTTATGAGGGGATGGGAAAAATTGAAGTAGTTCTTGAAATGCTTGGACATTACCCAATCATCTTCACCTTTACAAGTTTCTACAGCTCCATTAACCTTTCCTTGAAGGTCGATGTCCCAGAGTGGAGATAAATCACGCTGAACTACGACATCATCATCTAAAAAGACCACCTTATCGAGACTTGGGAAAAGCTGATCAAAACATGAATGAAAAATGAAAATGTTGTATAAAACAAGAGGCAAAATAATCAAGAAAATTCTGGGGAAAAGTAATTGATAATACTTCACAAGTACATAGAAGTCAGAAAACAATGCCTAAACACAAAACAAACCATTTACAGTAAACAGTCTCAAAATAGGATTAACTTTGAACTTTCGGTAATAACATGAGCTCCTGCTCAGATCAATCTTCCCTCTTTAACTGATATTCATTTTCATATGTATCAGATACTCTTTGTAAGCTTCACCATTATTGAAGATCAACCTCGGAATACATATCAAGTGACAAAATTATGTAAAAGCTTTTTGTACAAATTCAACAGGCTTTTATACTAGAATAATTTGCCTTATTACAACCATATTCTATTTAAACACGTAGGACCTTGTTAAGATCATAGGCCAAATTTTCAGGTTGTGGAAACAATGAGGACCAAGGACAAGACAGTCAACAGCAGTTCACATCATTCCAAGGTATCAACGATTAGCCTTCAAGGAATAATAGCTCAAAATATCATGTCCTTTTTTTATTCCATAGTCTTACCACCAACAAATGATTAAATTAAGGTCTATAACTTGGCTAAAGGGATATCCCTTCAGGTTTGATTACCTCGGGTAAATATATGCGTAAATGGTTGAGTAAGGAAATGTACTTTGGACTTCTAGCCTGCAATTTTGAAGCAAAAGTTCGTGGAGTTGTATCATGGAGATTGTTTCCAGCAAGGTGGTTCCCATGATAATAATTCCTAATGCCATTGTGATTCTCTACAGCTTCAAGAACTGGAACATTCTCTCTCGTCAACCAGTCAAATTGGTGAATGCCTCTCACCTCAACAATTGCAGGGGAGACCGGGTTTAGTGCAAACCATGAATGCATCCCAGCATATGTTTTCTTGTCTGTGATGACATGAAAAACTATCTTTTCAGGATGCAGAGATGATTGGACAGCAGAAGTGACAACAACTGAAGCAGCCAAAATGTTATCGGTTGACAGGATGAAGTGATGATAAGAGTTATCTGTGAGCAATGGAAGTAATTCTGGAGAAGGCAATTGCTTGCGTGCATGAGCATTGGAAGAATACTCATCGGTCAAACGAAGAGATAGACAGTGGATGCCCTTCGGAATGGAACTCGCGGCAAAGTGTTTGTTCATCAGTTCAGCAAACTTAGACTCCCTAATTTCTCTTTCAAATTTCTCCATCTGTTCAAAAAAAAGGTGATATAAGTACCATATTATGACTTTGACTCTCCATTGGCATTTCTGTTTCCACTTCTTTCATCAGGGAAATAAATATATTCCCAACTTACAACCTTTTCACGTTTTGATGTGTGAGAAACTACTATAAAGCATAAAAATATTTGACCCATAGAAATGAATCCAACTTTTCTTACTCAAAACAGTCAGTTTCATACTAAAATAATGCATAGTCATTTATAGAACAGAAGAACTTAAGAAAGCGCCAAAAAGTTTTAATAAATTTCATACAATCCAACAAAATGGGGAGAAAGCAAGTGTAAAAAGGATAAAAGCTATGTTTGATATAGACACAAACAAGTGAGATAACATATAGCACAAATATGCAACTCCATTGACAAGGAATTCCTACTAATCGCATATCCAAAGAAAAAGAAGATCCTAACTGGTTCATGTCTTTCAAAAATATTAGGTATCTCAATGAGGTCTACATGCAAAGAAATTTATGGAACAACAACAACAACAACACCACCCAGTATGAATTCCGTTGAGACGCAGGGTCTAAGGAAATCTAATAGTACGCAGCCTTACTTCTAGCTAGTAGCAAAGAAATTTATGGAAAAGATGATTAAAAAAATTATAAAATATTTTCTAACAGCTGAATCAGAAAACATGTGGTATGTTAAAAGCAAAGGCAAAATAAGAACAAATAATGCAAAGTTGTTGTTCAACCCACATGTTTGCCCAAGTTAAGAGCCATACATACCCTAACAAAAAGAGTTGCATGGAATGGAAGCTAAGATGAAAGTTATCTGACAACTGACAAAACATGCTTGTCAACATCATTTCCCACTCAAATAGAAGCCTCAGCAGCTTTGGAGTTCTTTGATGATGAGAAACATATATCAAGCACTAAAACTTTGGAGAAGGTTGAGAATGGGGGACTAATAGAACTTCTAGCAAATTTGAAGGAATGTGTCACGCAGAATAAAATTTTTTTAAGGAATTTTCTTAGTTATTATTATTAATAGAAAATGATTTTAAGTATTTTTATTTTGGTATGCCATTGTCGCATGGGCCTTTAGGATTTAAATTTGTTAGAGAATAATACCTTATTAGATTAATTTTTTTTGTGTAATTTAAGTTGCAGTCCTTGTTTTAGTAGGATTAGGATAAAGGTGAAAAAATCCATATATGGAGTCAAATGTTTCAATTGCAAAGGAGGAAGGGGGAGTTTGCAAGTTATGAATTTTAGAGCGTAAGTTTGATCTTTTCTTGTCAAAGAATGATGCTTTGACACTAGGTTCCATTCCTAGACACTAAAGTGCGATGCTTAATTCTTTATAAACCCTACATGTGTTTTCTAGGACTTGCTAGTATGAAACTCGTAATCTTTATATAACTTATTTTGAGTTTGTCTTCAACAATAACATTAATAAAGGATCTTTTAGATCTACCATATTTTTTGAGTTCTTATTGTTCCTCTATCTAACCCAAAAAAAAAACAGATACAATTCATAGTGTAAGCTGGTGAATTTACGTCACACTATCCTTGAACAGACTACATTCTCAATCCTTAAAAATATGTTCAAGGCAACACCTTGAATCAGTGTTAAGAAATATGCTATGCTTGTGTACGTAAACGCTTCTACACCAATATAGCATGAAAAAGTGTCCAAATTTAGTAAATATTTTTCATTGCATTTTTAAGTACCAAATTTGGCAAGAGAGGGGGTACCCGAACTCCCAAAATTAATTGTATAATTGTAGGTATTGAAACAGGAAAGGACCTTGGTTCTAGAAGAAAACTCCAAATATCGCATTCTTTTTTTGACATGGATATCAATTCTCAACATATTATTTGAAAGCCTGAAACAAGTAAAGTTTCAATCTCTATTCTTTATCCCCCTATTCCCCACAGTTGCACAATGATTTTTTTTTCCTTTGAAAATAAGAATCTCCAGTATTATTTATGTCACCAATGGTTTCTTTTCAACAAGGCATCAGTATGAATGACTAGAAACAGGCTTTTGAAATCAAGAAAGGCTGGGAGTCGCTTCCAGTTTCCCTAAAACACGTGGCAGCTTAGGCAAAAAGATAGATACTGCATAGTATTGAAGGTTTGGAATCTAGAAAAACCAAGTCAGAACATTGCATCACAGTAGGTACATCTGAAAGCAACTATGTCCGTATTTGAATAGACATACCATGGCTCTCAACCGTAAAGCAAAAGTTTTTGCATCATATTTCTTGTTCTCCATCTCAGAAACTAGTTCACTGAAAGAATCTGGGAGTTCCAGACCATCTGGGATTTCCTGATTGCTTACTTCATAAAGTATCTCGTATAGCTCTGAAACTAGCCTCTGCTGCATTATTTCCACATCAAAAAGATTAAGCTTATATAGACAACAAACAAATTGTTGGCACACTAGTCATTTAATGTGAATGAATTGTTTGATTTATGGAAAGAAAAAAAAGAAAGTTGTTACCTTCGAATTATCACCAATATGAAGAATCCCTGGTCCCCATTTCCTACCTAGACAATCTTAAGTAATAGAAAATGAGTCATGTGTCCACCGGAAATATAATAGATGTATCATGAGGAAGTAATGTAGATCATGACCCAGAAACATATTTTCACTTCAAAATTATATTTAGTTATTTCAAGTTTTGATAACGTAACCTAACAAAAAATTCTAATAATGTACAGAAACATATTTATAACCAAAATCTTTGAATGGAGACAAGTTACATAACATAAAAACCATACTGCAAGTTGGCATCAAGAATGCTGATAAATCCAGCTTCACTAGAGACTAGAAATGTGAGATTTCACTCAAAACTGATTTTTAGCATTAAGACTAACACGAACTCTTCACAAATTTTGATCCCCAACAAAACAAAGACCAATGAGTATAGAAAAGTCTCTTCCAGCGTCAATATCCATCCATGCAGCAAGTATAAGAACTGATGTGTAAATGACAAAAATTGAGTTCTCATAAATCCAAGTCCTATTACATGTTCACAAAGATACCATATGCATTAAGGTAACATCCAAATGAGTTCAGGATAAAACGCTTGCAATTAGCACTGTCCACATCAAAAATAAATGATCGCAGTTCATATATACACACAACTGCACGGCACTTATGGAAGATACAAGAGAAGCAAAACGTTAACACATCAACCTTTGAAGAAGTGCAACAGATAATAGGAACACTCAGATCAAATCGTGGCGCATCGTCACCTAACACTACAACCATAGACGGATTTCCGTATATGTATGCACATCCACCAGTTGCGTATAACAAAATCACATATTTGGGATTTGGAAGAAGACAAATTAATGATATAAACAATCTACATACGTGAGCATAAAACAATCACAATCAAAACGAAATCAGGGTCCATCCAGCAGCTAACGACCACAATCCAGTTAACTACATTTACATACAAAGATGTGATCAATAGGGAATCAAAAACTTGGGGAGAAAAGAAAATAAGAGGATGACAAAGAAAAGAATTACCAAGTGAGGAGCACTTGTTGACACCTTCAAGGGTAACAACAGCAGTGAGAATGAAGACGAAAGGCAACAAGAAAGCAAGAATGAGGATCGTGTAGAAAAGGGTTCGATAAGAGATATGGCAAGCTGCGACCTTGATCTTCATCAAGTCAATAAACCCATTGCTGCTGCTGCTCGATATTGTGATGCTTCTCATGCTAGGCGAGATGTAAAGCTGCATGTTCCTCTTCTATGCAGCCCCACCACCACTTTCCTAGCAGCACCACCCCCACAGTGACAAAATCTCAGCTCTTTCACTACTTCCAATCCTAAGAATAACACACCCAACATCAGATCCAAGCCTATCTTGATTCAATATTTCCGTCTCCCGCCCTCTATTCAATTGAGATCCAACTCCAGCACTGCAACCTTTCTGGGTTCTCTTCCTAGTTCTAATGCTATATCCTCTTTGCCTTTGTGGTCTTTTCAAAGACCGCATTGGAACATTGAACAACAGCTATCTATCTATCTCAATAAAGGTCCTTCTTTTCCCGATAGACTCGCAAGAAATCCAGATTTCGATGTCAAGAAATCAATTTGCACCCGAAAGGGATTAATGGGTTACTTTCCGTTTTTTGATGTCCTCCCCTCTACCAGTGAATCAAAACAGGACGCACACGGAGAAAGAAGCAGGGAAAGGCAGGAGGAGAGAGAAAATGGTGTTTGTTTTGTTGAGTGCTTCCTTGCCCGCTTTCTTTAATTTTTTGTTTCTCGGTTTCTCATTAGTGGATCGTGTGATCTAATATTTTCTTTACAAATTAAAAAATTACCATCAGACATATTCCCTTAGCTAATAATAACCAACCAATTATCCAATAAATAAGAAATTAAAAAGATATTATTCACTTTTTATCTTTTTTTAGTCAAAACCGCGTCGGCATGGCTTTAGAGAGAGAGAGTTGAGTTTCTAGTGAGAGAAAGAGAGAAAAGTGAGGGGTCGATGTTTGACCTTGGAGAGTGTTTAGATGATCTTTGGGGCTTAATTTGGTTGTCTCCTATGTTCACGGACAAAGCTTTTGCTTTACGTTGGTGATTATGCGGACACTTCAGATTTGTTAAGTTTAGTTCGAAGATATGTATCGAAATGCAAGTCTTGGCAGATGTCCCCTCTTGATTCAATGCCCCCACTTCCATTGGCTTCGGACTTGACCCGGGATATTTCACACAAAAAATATCTTTACCATTTAAATTATCTTTTTTTTTAAATCCGATAGTGTTAGAAAATTGATTCATGACAATGACATCCCATAATCTTGAGGAGAAAGGTTCAACTCTCTTTCAATCTCAATGCAATGCATGAATAGTTAGAGGATGCAAAAATGGAGTTTTAATTTTCAATGGTTCAAGAACAGGTGAAGCAATGCAGAATTGTTAACACTACTCCACATGTATATAACAGCTCTAAGAGATGGATCTTGTCCAACACTTCGAGTTCAGCTGAGGTACGATATGAACAGGCTAGGTACTTGGTTGTACCATATTCTTCTGCACAGAAATCTGAAATCACAAGGTGGGTGGGCGTGCTATATCCTATATCTGTACATTTCCCCAGTGATGAAAATTGTTTGTAGCTCGAAAAGTGTAAATGGGGTATGAAATGATGGATGAAAGGAGCAGCACTTTTCAGCACATCACATGGTGCAATTGTGCAAATAATGCAGTTGTCAGAACATTTGGATAGAAATATGGTTGCCTTCCATTCAAATTTGCTGTTTGATTCTGAACTGACCCTTCAAGAGGGCAGAGTTCAGAAGGCGGGACTAAGTAATTAGCTCAGGCTGGCGGTGAATACAAACCATCTGGTTATTGCATCACATGAAATGAACTTCTGACTAATGTTACGAATTTTGTACCGAATTTAATATCGGATTGAGTATTAGTATGATACTGTGTCAATATTGGTTAATACCGAGTATTATTTTGAGTAATTTTTTAAATTTATAAAATAGTCCCTGAGTTTTTTTTAAAATTATAAAATAGTCTATTGTTATATTGTACCGTTGTAGTTTATTTAATTTAACTTTTTTTATTTATATCTTATCCATTTTAGTTTATATATATCTTTATTATATTTTAATTATTTCTATATATAGTAATTATCTATATATAAAATATATCTATATATAATAATTATCTAAATATAATAATTTATTGTAAAATAATGAAAATCTGTTTTATCAAAATTTTGAATTATTTTTTAAAATTGTTGTTTTTCACATTTCATTTCATTTTACATTTAATTAGACATAATAAAAATTTTAATTTATTATATATAATTAATTTAATAATTATTAATAAATATAGTTAAATTTAAAATATATTTTTAAAAATATGTGAATTTCAAATAAATTTTGATTTAATAATTAAAAACATATATAATAAATATTAGTTTATAAAAAATAATTTTTAAATTATTTATTTTAAAAAATAATATATTTTTATAATACTTTATTAATAAATATTATATAAAATATTAAAATAAATTTAAATAAAAATATTTATTTTTAAGTTTTATTTAATTTATAATTATTATTAATAATAAAAATATTTATTATTATTTTAAAAACTTAAAAAAAAGAGAGAAGAAGAGATAAGAGGGAGGGAGATTTGACATTTTTTCAAAAAAATCTCCCAATTTTTTTAAATTTCTAATACCAACCATTGAATTTAAATAGCAGTCAATTTAAATAGCAATCAGTATTGGTTTGTTTCGGATGTACCAGTTAGTACTAATCGGTATTTAAAATACCGAAATTTTAAATATTAAACTATGTCAGACTAAAATCAGTACGGTATAAAAAATAATTGTATTGAATTTAAATAGCGAATGTATCGATTAGTACTAATCGGTATTTAAAATACCTGCTTCTGACTGTGCTTTAGCCTTTATTACGTATTCAATGAAATTTGGAAAATGCAGATAGGCAAAGTTGAACCGGAAGAAAAAACGTTAAAGTGCTGACATAATATAGTTTTATACACCAGTCAACAGTCATAGACAAAGAGTTGACACCGACACCCATAGAAAAAAACAAAAGCGCGGTGACGGTTACATCAATCACATGACCCAAAATAACTACGTGGCTCATTGCGTATTCGTGTTGCTCATGACCTTCAAAGAAATTGGAAAATGAAATACTAGCGACTCCAAGTTTTACCGGTCAAAAGCCGCCCCTGAGTTGGCCCCAACGAGCAACTTCTCGGGGATTTTAGTTTATTGCATGTTCGTTGCACATATTTCAGACTCGTACGGCCGCGAAAGATAACAATGAAGAGGTCAACAGTATTTTGACAACATCACTTTAATGTCCAAGAGTAGAGATAACAATAGGTAGAGTTCGGTTCGAGTTTTATTTTATTTATATTTATATTCATTTTTTATAACTGAACCCATATTCATATTTATATCCATCAGTTTTTACGATTTATTACCCATATTCAAATTCATTGGATTGTTCGAATTTTTTTATATCTATCAGGTTGTATAGCACATAAAAATATAACTTCTAAATAGAAAATATAAAGAATAGATTTTTCCAAACGCTCCAAATTAAAATTACTTTAATAATAATAAGTCAAGATTTTAATTTGTATGTATTAAAAAAATCATAAAATTGGAATAATAAAAATCATAATGTCTAGTACAAAAATAGCATACATTTTTCACAATTTAGAACTGGAACAAAGATTGAAATAACTAAAGCTTCAAATTGTCTTTACGTGAACTCCACAACATTCAAAACTCCATCTCTATATTATTTGCATTATTATCATCCTATAAGAAAATAAAATATGATGAAAAAGGTGAGGACTGAGGAGTCAAGTGGGGATTTTAAAGATGTTTCTTCTTAGAAAATATTAATATTTTATTATATTTAACCATAAATATTTAAGAAAAAACAGAAAAAATAGAGTTAATAAAAAAGGGTAGGATATGGGTATCCATCGGTTCGGGTTATCAGTAGACCCATATCCACATCCATTTTTCAGCATCCATTTAAAATCTTTTTTTAGCCTCCATGTCCATTTTTTCAGGTCAGGTAGTGGAGATATTAATCGGGTTGAAAACCCACTACCATCCCTACAGACAACAAAGGAGGAAAAAAAGGTCTAAATCTTATTGTATGCCTTCACAACAATATCATCCACACAAGGATGATTCAGATCCAGATGATTCCTACAAATCTAGTGATCTACCTATAGAAGATTAAGACCTAGATCTCTTCGTGAGATGCTGAAATCTACTACCTGTCAATGTAAGCCAGCAATTCTTGTCATTACTCCTACTCTTACACCTTGTATGATGGTTAAGTCATACGAAGAAGAGTTTCCTTCTCTATACAGGAGTACAGATAAAACAATATCCCTTATGTTCGAGTCACAGGAATCACTTCACAAGGAACACTTGTCTCAAATCCTTCTGATTAAGTTCTTAACTGGCAGACATCAAATGCAATAGCACATAACTAAGTCCTTCGAAGAATTGATTCCAAGTTAGATGGAATTAATTAACAGTATCATGCTACTCAACATAAAGTTAACGTCGTCTCTAAGTAGATCCAACAACTGTACCAGTCATATAAAGCTCAGATCCAATAACTTGACATTGATCTTCGGCATTAAATTGCTACATAGTATTTTAGACCTAACTTCAACATCAAAACTAGAGAACTCAGGGCGATATAAGGAATTGTGTAACACATGGAAGCTGATATGCAATCTGCACAGTCAAAGACTGTATATGGCCCATTCTCTTCAGTATTTCCAAATATACAAAAAGTATACACTCCTTCTCTGTATTAGACGTATCCAGAAGAAGCTGACTATTCAAAGGTCTTCAAGTTCAATTACCTTTGGTCGGACAACATATACATCCTCAGGCAACTTAAGCTAAACCTAAAAGGCCAAAGTCAAAGCCAAAGCCTGAACAAATTCCTGAGCCATCACCTTTATACACTAAACCTAAACCAGTTAACCAGTGGAGTAAACTGTTACGACTCATACACCTCCCACTTCTTCACCAAAGTTTCAACCTTCCACCTCTATTGGGAAGGATAAAGCACCTCAAACAGAGTTCATAACAACTCTTGCACCTACACTTACTTCAGAATATTCCACTGCCCAACCAGATAATTCAGAAGCTTATTCTGAAGCCTCTGTCCTAACATCTGAAATCTCTGCAACAATTTCTGTTGGATCCTGATTTTTCTAAATTTCCTATAAATTGTTTAATGATTTGTTCATGTTTGTTTGTTTGTTTAATTATTTATTTTTAGAATTGGGTCATTAATTAGAATTTGAGGGAAGGATTAGAAATTGAAATTAGAATGAAGTGTTAAATTAAGTTAGCTTAAGTAGTTAATAGGCTTGTGTTAAATGAAAGAGGGGTAGTTTGGGAAAGCCAAGTTTAATGAAGGGTATAATTGGAAGAAAAGGAGTAACAAAAGGGCTTGAATTAATAAAGAGAAGGGCGAGTGTCTTTAGCAGCCAAAAAGGAGAAGAAAAGAGAGAAAATGTGAGAGAGAGAAGAGAAGGAGAAGAAAATTAAAAAAAGCTAGGGAAGAAGGAGGAAAAATCGTGGAAAGAAGAAGAAATCAAGCTTTTCAAGGTAAGTTCATCACCTTCTTCTTTCTTTAGTATAAGGAAATGGGTTGTTGTGTTGTGGATGAAGAAGTTCTAGAGAGAGAAAAGGGGTTTTGTGTTGGGAATGCTTAGAGGAAGAAGATGTTTGAGAGACCTATTTGGGTTTTTGGGTTTCTAAGCTAGGTTTTGGGTTTTCTAACCTAGATGGCCTATGGGTAGGTTAAGTTTGAACTTGATTTGTGTTAATTCCATTTTGTTGTGATTATGGAAATTTGGGGGATTTCCATTTGAATTGGAATTAAATGAGAATTTTGGTTGTGTTAGGAAATTAAGAACAACCTACCCAAGAGCAAGAGAAAGGGCACAATTGAGTTTGGATTTTCAAGAATTATAAGGTGCATAATTTATTTATAGTTATTGTGTAATGGGAAAATGACTTGTGTGTGTATTGTGTGTTAAAATGACTTGCTTGAAATGTTGTGCTGTGAAAATTTCATTATGATGTATGACATTGTGATAAATCAATTGAATTGTGTGTATGATCATGTTATGCCATTGAATTGAGTCATGGCATTTTGTATAAGAAAAAGCATGAGAAA
>JAOTAX010000008.1:12904217-12919991 GCA_025629825.1 Erythroxylum guanchezii
TGTGATATATGAGATTTTCTGAAATTGTTGCATTTCATAAAATGCATGCTCAGATAAAGGCGTTGTGACTTGAGTTGTCGGTATGAAGTGCTTCCACGTAGAGCTTTGCTCCGTGATTTCTGATTTTGCACGTAGAGCTATGCTCTGTGATTCTGTTGACTGAGCCCTATGGGCCGGTATTTGTATAAGTTTGTGATAGGCACTCGGTCACAACAATTAAAAAAAAGAATGTGAGTCTCATGCATATAATATGATACGACAGAATTTATTGAATGATTTGCAAAGCTAAATGAGTGATAAATTGATGTTATTTATTTGCTATACTTAGCAATGTAAACTGTGTGATCTTATGATATACTATGTTGTGTGGACATCTAGTATGTATTTATGATCTGAATGTGTGTTTGCGACGTGTGTATTATGTGTTTGTGATCTGATGCATCAATGATGGTTCACTCATTGAGTTCGCAAAACTCATAAAAAATTGCGACATGATTTTTTAGGTACAAGACAGGAGAATTAGTGTTTATTCTGGATTAGAAGCACGTTTTGGACTAAGTCATGGCTCAGAGGTCTGTCAGCTGGCCCCATAAGTGTTGTATCTTGTATTTTGTAGTTTTTTTTAGAACTTGCACGAGGTTGTGTAAATATTTGTCTTAATGAAACAATGTAAAATTTGTGGATTAATGCAATGAATGATTTTTAAAATTTGCTGACTTTCAAATGATGTTAGTTGATGCCATGTGTAAATTGGAGTTGTTTTTGTTCTAACATGCCATTATCATAGGATATGTACTTGAATGTTCCTGAATGTTTGGGTATGTACCCTATGGTAGTGGGATGTTGCACATTGGGCATGCATAAGGAGCTAATGTCTCGTCAAAGATCCAAGAACGTATTTAGTCAAATTTTCTTAATTATGATGATAATTAAGATGGGAGTTGTAAGATTTAATTAAGTGCTCACTATAGAGAATCTTGTAGAATTCTTTCATTAAGCCACTACCCCAGTAGTAGAATAATCGTCATATGTTGATATAGTATGAGATACTTAAACGATTGGCTTAGTGCAAGTGGGAGATTGTTGATTTATTCCCTACAGCCAATCGTTTTGGTTGTAGTTTAGTGACAAATTATTTAAAGGTACTCTTTATCTTGTACATGTTTAGATGTATATAATAAAGTCCATGGGATAATTGTACATTACAAATGAAACTATAATGAGATTCATATTGCATTTATGTATTATTTCTAAATGTTCCTAGTCATTGTTCTATTAAGATTAGATATTAATAAAACGTAAAAAGACTAGCACACGTTGTTTTTCCTTATAAAGGAAATAGTCGATCTCATAAGCTAAAGTATAGAGATACTTAAACAAACATGTGGGTGCTTGCTGGAGAACAAGTTCACTGAACAAACCCGATATGAGAAATCCATTTGGAACATTACTTATATGTCTATGGAATTCTCATTGTGGTGATTGTATAAGTGATCCTTTGACTTGAGGTCATCAAAGTTATCTTGTATGGGGATTGCTATTTTTTGATACTACTTATGATCAAATATCTAACCAAAACATATTTTAATTTTTGAAAATTTAAAAAGTGTTTTATGGAAATATGAAAGCCTCCATCATTGACCAATAATACAATCCAACGTCAAGTTGTATCCATTTACATATTATGGAATTTAGAACACAGTATGTGGATATCTAGTAGGCTTGATGAAATCTATGGCCAATAGGTTGCTATAACTGGTGGTGATTAGTAATATGGCTATTGGCAACACAACTATTATGATAACAATACCATATAATTTCATTGCTTATGTTTTTTTCCTTCAAACTGCATAACTACTAGTAAAGCATTTTGGATTTACATCTAATTAAAGCAAATAACAAAGCTTACAAGTTTATTACTTTTGGTATACTTAAGGTATATTTCTCTTAGGCAATCAATTAGCAATTCAAATTTGGCTTATTACTTCATAAATGAAAATTTCTTAACTATGTGTTAGGCAGTGTGAATTGTGAATTTGTGATGGTTGAAAGTGTTGATTGTTGGAAATTTGGAAATAAAAATTGTTTATGTATGTTTTGCGATGTTTGAAACTTTGAATTGAAATTGTTCAAAATTGTTGAGAATGGAATTATTGGAAATTATTGGAAATGAAAATTATTTATGTATGTTTTGTAATGGTTGAATTGAAATTGTTGGAAAATATTAGAAATGAAATTGTTGGAATTTAGAAATGGAAATTGTTTATGCATGTTTTGTGAAGTTTGAAACTTTGAATTGAAATTGTTGGAAATGAAAAATGTTGGAAATGGAAATTGTTTATGTATGTTTTGTAATTGTTGAATTGAAATTGTTGGAAAATGTTAGAAATGAAATTGTTGGAAATTTAGAAATGGAGATTGTTGAAAATGATAATTGTTTAAGTATGTTTTGTGATGTTTGAAACTTTGAATTGAAATTGGAGAACTTTGGAAACATAAACTACATTTCTTTACATTTAATCAATATGTAAAATATGTTCAATTATTTGGTAACATATATGCCCCCGTTATCATAAATATTTATAATAGATAATGTGGGAAAGTAGTGATGTATATGTATCCAAAAGGAACTTCTTCTTTTTTTCCAAATTGTGAACATATTGTAGGCCAAACTCCAACCACTTATACTAAGACTTATTAATATCCATTAAAAATCCTAAAAGAAACTTATATATTTAAGAACCAAATATAGAAAGGTGGATATAATATTATAGTTTGTTAAAAATGAAAAAAAAATCAAAGGTTTGAATTAGAAAAAAAAATCATTTCCAAAAGAAGTTACATCCTTCAACTTGAACTTCATGTTATGAATATATCTTTCAGGTTGATCCTCATATTATGAAAAGATGTATATGAACAATTGTATAAGATATGTCATTCCTTATTTGTTGATTATGCAAATCATACCTTCAATTTGATCCTCATGTTTGAAACTTTGATTTGAAATTGTTCAAAATTGTTGGAAATTGAAATTGTTTATATATGTTTTGTGACTGTTAGAAATGGAAATTGTTTATGTATGTTTTGTGTAATTATGTATGTTGAATAATTGAATTGTTAGTTTTTGACTTATGGTGAATTGTGTTAGATAAAATTGAATTATGCATGATGTAATAATATAAAATGAGTTATATTATATAAGATATACATGCGTATTGTGTAATGAAATTATGTGTTCTTTATTTTGGTATATACATTCATTTATTTTTACAGATAAATAGATGGAAATTCAAGTACTCCTAATCAAACCACTTCAGGAAGATACAATAATCCAGCTAGGGCTCATACTGCATTGATTTATGGTATAAGGAACCATACTATTTGCTTATTTTGTAACAAGAATTTAAAAGGAGGATAATCACCTGATTAAAGAAGCATTTAGCTGGGGTTAAAAGAGATGTGGAACCCTGTAAAAAAGTAAGTCATGACATGAAGTGGCAAATGAAAACTTTTCTTTACAAATATTATCACAAGAAAGATAGAAGTGAAAGGTTTAATTTTGAAATTGGTAATGGAAGTTTGTTTGTTGATTTTCATAATGATTGTGGAAATGTTAAAGGTGATAATGGTAGTGGTAGTGGTAGTGTTTCATCTCAGGCCTAGCAAAAAGTGAATGTTACACCCGAACCTGATATTAGGAAAAGAAGAAAGTAGGTAACTAGTTTTTTTGCACCACGAATAACTCCTGGAGTCTAATCTTCAATTTGTAGTGTCATGCAATCAAGAGATGCGACTTACAATGTAGATATGACAATAGCTAGATGGTGGTATGATACAGGTTCATCATTCAATGCTTCCAAAGGGGTGAATGTTGGATAATTTAGACAATTCTCATAAAGTTGAACAACCATTAATGGTATTTTTCGGTTTTTCAATAATTTATCGATTAAGTTAAGTAATTTGATCCAGATAAAGATAATAAGTTAATGAGTCGAAGTCTAGAGGAAAATGGATCCTGATTAGTATGAACCGAGCCCATATCGAGCCTGTGAAACGGAAGTCCGATATGGAAGCTATATATAAAGGATAAGGTTTCCTGTAATTGTTCATATTATTCATAAGCATACGGATTCCCTGACTCGTTAAGAGCACATATATTTTGAGAAAATTATAGAAAGACGTTAATCATGTGTCAGTGAAAGATTCCTATGAAGGTCCCGAAAGATTGGAGCTCGTTTTGGCCTTAGAAACTACCTTGAAAGTTGAAATGGAACCAAAATTAAGTATTCCGCATTTTTATTGTTTATTTCTCTTTCATAAACGATCCAAGACACGTAATAAGGTTAATGCTACATGTTACATTATAAAGTTTCTATTGATGGGTTCAAGATTTTCATTTTATTCAATTTTTATTTTAAACAAGACATTCGACAATATCCTATTAAAAGTAACAAACATATTAAAGCTTGGCTTACTTTTTAGTATATAAATTTTATTTCTATATTTAGCTTTTTTCATTTTTAAATTTTATAAAACAATTTGTTTGGATAAATTTATACTTCCAAAATTTTAATTTTTTTTCTTGTTTTCATAGTTTATTAAACCTATAAAAATGGTTTTGGTTCTATAGTTTTGTTTTTTAATTAGAATTTGTTTTGTTATTAATTAGGTAACTATTAAGTATCGTTTTTATCATAATTTGGTTTTTAATAATATAAATATACAATTTTCTAGAAATTAAAATTTATTTTAAACAATAAAATTTAAGTTTATAATTAAAATATGCCTATTTTAATTAATACACGTCTAAATAAACATGATGAATAAATCGGTACTATTTATTTATTATAAAATAATTTAGAAAATATAAAATTAATTTATTTAAAATCTTATTTTATGATTAAATACGATATTATAACAACTAAGTAACATTTTGTCTTCATAAAAAAAGAAAGTAAAAATAAAAATAGAAAACAGTGAAATCAAATTTCTTCAACAAAAAAGATTTCAATACTTAGTCTCAATATGCGGCAATCATCCAAAGACCGTATAAGCTATATACTTAGCTTCCGTTTAAATTATACTTAAAATGTGTCTTCACAAATAGTATCTTCTCTCATTTCACAGTGCTTGCGATGGATTTGGACTTATTTTAATATGATTAGGTAACGGCAAATCATTTTCTTCTACATGTACGGCGCACATTCACTTCCATGCTCTAGCAATTTTGATATTACAGCAAATAGTATTTTGATATGGAATTAATAAAAAAACTGTATTTAAATAATAATAATAATAAATAAATAAATAAAAATAAAAACAATATAATTTTGATATGATCGCGTGGCAAATCATATCCTTCCGGATGAACGGTGCACATTCACTTCCATGCTCTGGTGTCTAGGATTCCTGTTTTTGTCAGTTTTACTAAGAAATATCCTCACTCTTCTAAGCACACTCCTTCGAAGATTAGTGTCACATTTATCCAATTCAAATGTGCCACGCTAGATACTCCCAGTTACATTAATCCACGTGGATATTCCCCACTGAATTTACTCGCCGAGCACCGCACTTCAACGTCACTCGTGAATTCATCCTTTTCTACGTGGGACCCGTTACCAGATCCATGGCTCCCGCAAAACCATTATAATAGTAAAGGAAGATCATAAATGTGCACTTACGTTCATCGTAGGACCTAGCGAAAATCCCTCAGATCTCTTATCAGATGTTTATTACATTCCATCCAATGGTCAGAGTTTGCAGTGGTGTTACACCTCCCCGCACTTTTAACTTTCCTACCAGATATATACATGTATGCTTAGCCTCGCTTCACTTCACTCTACACACCGATCACCTTCGAGTCTGAGAGAGCTCCAAACATGACGACTACGCCCTCTTATTTCACGGCGAATTCTCCCCTTTCTAGATTAATCAGTTTTAATTCCGGCAACGATGGCGGATCGAGATCCAAGCTGTTGTTCATCAGGAGGCGGAACTCGTTGCCAGTCAGGAGGTCGTTTTCGGTCAAGAATGTGTCCATTGAGCCCAAGCACAACGTCTCCGGAGGAGAAGGTTAAATGTCGATCTTATGTATCCTTTTTCGTTTCTGGTTGTGGTGTAGTTACCTTGTTAACTTTTCTACTTAGTTAGTCACTTGGTGCATGCCCTCGTTGCGCTTGTTCTTGTCAGTGATTTGCTTCTCCTTTTTTTTTTTGGGGATAATGCGAGCTTTGTGATGTTTATTTTCATCTAAAATGTTGGCATTAGTATCGTACTGAATTCGTATTTCCTTTTGTTGTTATAGAAGCCTTGAACACACTCAGTTCTTTCACTCCAGATGCTTCGTCTATTGCCTCAAGTATCAAATACCATGCGGAGTTCACGCCAGCATTTTCTCCGGAGGGATTTGATCTGCCAAAGACTTTCTTTGCCACTGCTCAAAGTGTTCGTGATTCCCTCATCATAAATTGGAATGCCACTAATGAAAGATATGAGAGGTTAAATGTAAAGCAAGCATACTATCTGTCAATGGAATTTCTTCAGGTTTTGTTGCAGTCTCGTTTCATTAATAAATTCCAGAGCGATATAAAAATTTACTTATCATGCATATTCTTTTTGCTTTTGTTTATTATCGTTTTCACTTTTTGTAGGGCAGAGCACTCCTAAATGCAATAGGTAATCTAGAGTTGACTGGTGCCTATGCAGAGGCTTTAGAAAAGCTTGGACACAGCCTAGAGAGTGTGGCTTGCCAGGTGAGTTTCTCTGTATTTTTTCACTACCATCTGATTTTGCTGTATATTATCAATCCCTTTTTCTAACAACCAAAATTTGTTCGAATAATATCTTAGTCAAAAATTTCTCCCAAAGAAGCGGCTGGGCTGCTTCTGAAGAAAAACCAAAGTGGGGAGGTTGGAAGGAATGCGGTTTTACCTAAGTGTTCCAGCTTATTACTGAGAGTTTCAATGGATTATTGTTAAATGTCATTAGGCTTTCTCTACGATAATCATATAAAAATTGATAATATGGTAAGCAAATAAGGTGAGTTGAAAAGTTCTATTGGAATTATTTGACAGATGTATTGATAACATGGTGAAAATAAATGATTTGAATGCTGAGTTGAAAGAATCAATTTTAATGATTTGACAAATTTAAACTACCTCTGGTTTTGAAGCATGACTAAATTTTGTTCTATGACTAAATTTTGTTGCTTTGAGCTAGTATTAATGGTTTGAAGAACAAATAAACAAATTACTTAGTCTGTTTCTCTGTAACTTTGACGATATGGAGATGTGTATATGAGTGAAAGTAGGTGAATGGGTGTAAGTGCCTACAAATGTTTCTGTGTTAGCATATTGTTTTTGTTTTTTCCTGTGTTTTGAGTTAATTGATTAAACTATATTAGGAGCCCGATGCAGCACTTGGAAATGGGGGCCTTGGGCGTCTGGCCTCATGTTTTTTGGACTCTTTGGCAACTTTAGATTACCCTGCATGGGGTTATGGACTAAGATACCAGTATGGCTTATTCCAGCAGAGGATTACAAAAGATGGTCAGGAAGAAGTCGCTGAAGATTGGCTTGAGGTATAAGTCCTACCCAGAATCTTTTATTTAAGGCGTTTTCTCCAATCATGTTAAGATAATGCAAGGCCTACAAGAAGTTTTGTTGGCGTTTTGTCTTCCTGTTTTAACAACTCCTTCACCCTTTTGTGTTCTTTCTTTACATTCTTGCAGATGAGCAATCCTTGGGAAATAGTAAGAAATGATGTTTCATACCCTGTGAAATTCTATGGCAAGGTTGTTTCTGGATCAGATGGTAAAAAGCACTGGATAGGAGGAGAAGAGATAAAAGCTTTAGCATATGATGTGCCTATACCAGGTTATAAAACCAAGACAACCATTAACCTGCGTCTTTGGTCTACCAAGGCTCCCTCAAGCGAATTCGATTTGCATGCTTTTAATTCTGGAGACCACACTAAGGCTTATGAAGCCTTAGCAAATGCTGAAAAGGTGCGCACTCAATTTCTCTATCCTCATAATGTGTTGACTAAAAGTTGATCTCTGTGTGTACATCTGCATAGCTGTTCCAAAAGCTTAAGTTGCAAATTTATTCTTGTGGGTCCTGCTTGCAACAGATTATTCTTCTTTTTGCAATTCCTATCCTTAATCTATTGAATCTTGAAGGTTTATCTGTGTTCCTTGAACTTACTGAAAACTTAATGACTCAATTGTCTGTCATTTCTTATGCACATGTGTGTGAAGCCATCTGCATACATGCCTCTCACCTAACATTAAGAACAGGACAAAGTAAAAGGTATTGATGAATGCATAATGTGAATTGTATTAACGAAAAGCACTTTTTAATTCAGATTTGCTATGTTCTCTATCCTGGAGATGACTCCATTGAGGGAAAGATTCTTCGTTTGAAACAACAGTACACCTTATGTTCAGCTTCCCTTCAAGATATTATTTCTCGTTTTGAGAGAAGAAATGGACCAGCGATAAATTGGGAAGAGTTTCCTGAGAAAGTTGCAGTGCAGATGAATGATACTCACCCCACTCTTTGTATTCCAGAGCTGATGAGAATTTTGATGGATGTGAAGGGTTTGAATTGGCAGGAGGCTTGGAACATAACTCAAAGGTAACGCCACTTGGGATCTTTCAAATACCATCAGTGAGTCATTTCACTGCATTGGAGAAGATGCACTGTTGAACGCCTTTATTGAGAAATCCATGGTAGTGGTATTCTTAGCGTAATGATTATCACGTAATTGAGACATTTGATGTTGTTAATTTGCTTTAGGATTCCATTACCAATTTTTGGATGATACTGGTCAGTGGATTTTGTCTTAGTATCTTATACCTGTTTTCATTTTCTCTTTTGTTGTTAAATTTGTCTTAACTTGTTTTTCAATGCTTTAAACTTAATAGAAAGATGGAAAGTAGAATTTGACTATACCTCTTATTCCTCATCTACCATTGACTGATGATCACTTCTTGTTCTCATCGATCATTGGCCATTTGAAGTTGGCCCAATTTTAACCTTTTCTTTGTACTTCTTTTTGTTTGGTTATTAGTCTATTTGATTTCTGCATTGCACAGCTTATCTTGTCTTTCCAATTATATGGGACTTTGAGGCCAAACATACCCTATTCCCTTAACCAACTACATAGATTGAGACCCCCAACCTATAGGTTGGAAGTTGGAGTTGCTACTGTCCCATTACAGCTTCTCATTTCACCGCTTAACTATACAAACTCCTTTCCATGCATGAAAAAGATGGATGAAAATCTGACTTATATCTTTTTTTTCTTTATAATGCTATCGTTGTGTTTTAGGCATGTGTAGATTTTTATTCTTGATATTCTGCGACTTGGGTGTTAGAACTGTGGCGTACACAAACCATACTGTACTTCCAGAAGCATTGGAGAAGTGGAGTTTGGAACTTATGCAGAAACTACTGCCACGGCATGTTGAAATCATAGAAATGATTGATGAAGAGGTCTGTATATTTCAATCAATAACAGCTCTTTCTATTTGTAGTTTTCTTCTTGGCATCATTGTTCCATTTCATTTGATTTCTTTTTCTTTTTCCATGCTACAGCTGGTTCGCACTATTGTCTCTGAGAATGGTAGAGCAGATTCCACCCTGTTGGAGAAAAAACTGAAAGAAATGAGGATCTTAGAAAATGTTGATCTTCCTGCTGCCTTTGCAGATGTAATTACTAAACCTAAGAAAAGTCCTGTTGCTGTCACTACTGAGGATGTTGAAGCTTCTGAAGAGGAATTTGCAGATGTAATTACCAAACCTAAGAAAAGTCCTGCTGCAGTCACTACTGAGGATGTTGAAGCTTCTGAAGAGGAAATTTCTAAAGATGAAACACCTGATGAAGAGACTAAGTATGAAACACCTGATGAAGAGACTAAGCATACCAATGAAACAAATGAACCCAAGAAAAAAATCGCTCAGAAGAAGGAAAAGGTGGTGAAAGAACCACCACCAAAACCACCAAAGTTGGTCCGAATGGCCAATCTATCTGTTGTAGGTGGCCATGCAGTAAATGGAGTTGCAGAGATACACAGTGAAATAGTTAAGCATGAAGTGTTCAAGGAATTCTATGAGGTGCTATCACATTTCTTGTTTAGAGCGTAGTTGAATACAATGTTTCTAACAAGTTGTAACTTACTTTTTCTGGTCCATTGCAAAAAAAACTAATGCTAATATCTTGATCTATATGGGATGGTTCTCTACAGTTGTGTCCTCAAAAGTTTCAAAATAAAACTAACGGAGTTACACCTAGAAGATGGATCCATTTCTGCAATCCTGATTTAAGTAAGATCATCACAGCCTGGACTGGCACAGAGGATTGGGTCCTGCATACTGAAAAACTGGCTGAATTGAGAAAGGTAATCTTCCTTTAATTGATAGCAGGTTTTCATTAAATTAATCCTAAAATTACTTTATTATCTTTTCAGCATATTGGTTTGCTTTCAGTTGTTAAAATTTTGAATTTATGTAGCATATGCCAGAGTGTACGTAAAGAAAGAGTTGGTTAATTTGGTAGGAATAGGATGATGTGGCTAATGGCAACTTCTGAAATGTTTGGGTGAGACGGTTCTCAGGAAAGTGCATCTTTAATATATTGTACCATGCAAAACCATTCAAATGTCCTCGCTGTGAAGATTTTATAAATACTGTTGCGACAAAACTTTATTTTAATGCAGGAATTGGAGAAGAAGAGTTTTCCTGGTTTGTGAAATCCATTGCTTTGTGTCCTCAAGTTTCAGAACTATGAAGTTTGACTCCTAAAAACTGAGTTTTGCATGCACTCAAAATTCAACTTTCCTTCTTAAGCCAACAAAATGCTTCCCATAAGATATAAGCCTCGAAGCACTTCTCATTTTTCAATAGGCAATGTTACACTGCAATTAGAGCAAGACAATGCCACCTTAATGCATGGCACATGCTTTCTAGTATGGAATTTCATCTCCTTGACCAACTGACTATTTGTTTGATGAGGTTGCATATTTCACCTGAATGTGTCATTATAGTGCCTTCTCTACAACCTAATCAAAGTTGTTTGACTTCTTTTAAGTTTGCGGACAATGAGGATCTCCAAACACAATGGAGAGCAGCAAAAAGGAGCAATAAGATGAAGGTTGTGTCATTGATTAAAGAAAGAACAGGGTACTCCGTCAGCCCCGACGCAATGTTTGATATCCAGGTGATCTATCAGTGGAAAGCATCAGTTAGCAGATGTCACATTGGAAATAAAAGTTAATGATTGTTTGGTCCATGATCAAGAACAGTGTAGAAAAGATTTTACTAAAATATTCTTTCTATCTACATTTGCTTGTTCAATGTTCTCACGAGCTATCAAATTCAGGTGAAGCGCATTCATGAGTACAAAAGACAGCTGTTGAACATTTTGGGAATTGTATATCGCTACAAGAAGATTAAAGAAATGACCCCAGTTGAGAGGAAAGAAAAGTATGTTCCACGAGTTTGTATATTTGGTGGGAAGGCATTTGCTACATATGTTCAGGCCAAGAGAATTGTCAAGTTTATTACAGATGTGGGGGCTACAGTCAATCGAGATCCAGAAATAGGTGATCTACTGAAGGTATGGTGGTACCCCTTTAGAGTATATACTTCACTTTCATTTTAATAGTTCTCTAATTATAGTATGTCAATATTAGTGATGGCTGAATTTCGCTCATTGTGTTCTCATCCCGCTTTAGTTATAATTTTATTGTGAAATCTCTAGTCATTTGATTGTTCACTAATGTTCAAATCTTGCTTCTTAACAAGTTCATTACAGTGATTTAAGTTTCCATGGGCACTATCATTCAATAGTTACTTGACTGATTTCTGCAATCACCCTTTCTTGTATATAAATCATCATAAAGAACATAATGAGAATGAAAATGGGGGAGGATGCAATATTCTTTTCATTGTCTGCTGTTCTCAATTTATATCTGTAGATTATTGGGTTCAAACGTTTTGATGTTACTTCGACCTGTGAAATCTTTTAGTTGACCACATATGCCTTTATTTTTTCTCCATGAATGCAAATGTTTACAAGTTCTGTGAGAGTCTTGGTTTTTAGGTTACGCTAACTCAATTCCCTGATAAATTAGGTTGTTTTTGTCCCTGATTACAATGTGAGTGTTGCTGAATTGCTTATCCCTGCAAGCGAGCTCTCACAGCATATTAGGTAATACAATTGTACTTATCTTGCCGATTTGTTTTGTCTTTTGGTTTATTTATCAAATTTGTTTTGTACTCCCTAAATATGACATACTAAACGCAAGACTATCAAGTACATATTAGTAATAATTTAACAGATTGTCACACTAATTCAGTCATAGTCTCACCTAACATATCAAGCTTCCTGGTTGAAAATTTTCTCTAGGCCTTTATGGTTTTGGTTCTTAGATTGTGCTCTTCACAGAAAACTTTTCGAAATCTCTTTTTGATCATTTCTTTATTCAGATGAAGTTTGTGAACTGCCTGCCCGAGATAAGTGGTCAAGCTCTTTGCTTGGTTAACTATAAGAGATTCTGCAGAATGTGTACGATTTGTTGAAATTCTTATCTACCTTAACCTGTAGTACGGCTGGGATGGAAGCCAGTGGAACAAGTAACATGAAATTTGCGATGAATGGCTGCATCCTCATTGGGACCTTAGATGGGGCTAATGTTGAGATACGAGAAGAAGTTGGCGAAGAGAACTTTTTCCTCTTTGGCGCTAAAGCTCATGAGATTGCAGGACTTAGGAAAGAAAGGGCCGAGGGAAAGGTATTTCTTCTGAACCACATTAACATCAACGTTACGTATAAGTTTATACGTGTCTGATACAGGATTCTTGATGTTCATTTTGTTTTTGTGTAAAATGTAAGCAAGAAAATTAAGAGTAAACTAATAGGTCATTTCCATTTTAATATTTTTTTAATTCTAGGAACATAAATTATCTACACGTAATTTTGTACACGGTGTTCTTGTTAGAAGCAAAACCAAATATTGGATGAAAGCAATGTGCACTATAATTATCCATTATAACTGATGAACACTAATTCATGAACTAGAAAATTAAGTTTAGGTCAACCATTGTCAAAATGACTAGAACAAGTCATTTGGATAGTTAACCCTTATCATTTATAAATCCTTTAACATTTTTATGTTTAGTCAATATGAGATATTCTAACAAATATATTGAACCCAAATATTAACCGGTGCTTATTTTAGTTCATGTTTTTGGGCTTGGCACTTACATTTTAGCGTTCTTGTCATCTTAATAAAGTTCGTACCGGATCCACGTTTTGAGGAAGTGAAGGAATTTGTGAGAAGTGGTGTCTTTGGAAAGTACAACTATGACGAACTGATGGGATCATTAGAAGGAAATGAAGGTTTTGGGCGTGCTGATTATTTCCTTGTTGGAAAAGACTTCCCTAGCTATATAGAATGCCAAGAGGAAGTTGAGCAGGCATATAAGGACCAAAAGGTATACATAACCACTTCTTCTCAGATGGTAGAGAAGCATGCATGCACATTACAACACTCTTTTTCTCTTGTCTCTAGCACTTACGTTTTGATTAGAAGCTTCTCATAATTATCGTTTTTGTGCTCACATCGACCTGTTCCATCTGGTATGCACCTGCTTTGCGTAATTTAGTAGTTAACTTGGTATCTTTGCAGAAATGGACCAAAATGTCAATCATGAACACAGCAGGTTCATACAAGTTCAGCAGCGACAGAACCATCCATGAATATGCCCGTGACATCTGGAATATTCAACCCGTCACCTTGTCATAAACACGCCAGATCCGGAGTCAGTGCCTCAAGTTTCAGATGACCATATAGTATATATGGTCTGATTTCCAGGCGGAGAGTTTTATCACTTAATAATGTAACATAAAACAAGCTTGTACCTCTGAAACTGCGACTGCCTTTGTTGGTTGGAATAACGAAATTAATAAAACTTCCAAGCGTTGCCATAACTTGATTAAACTTTCCATACTTTTAAACTGCTCTTCTAGCTGAGTATTAGTTCAATATCTATATTAGAATAGGATATTTGCAACAGAAGTAGATTAATATTTAACTCTCTTTTAAAAAAGTTTAAATTATCAAAAGATATAGTCTATTAAACAAAATGGATGACAAGCTTCTTTGGAGGGAGAAACCCGCAAAGCCTATATAAATATATAAAAAAGGAAATAACAAAAAATCTACTTAATAGCAGAAAATTCGACGACCATCTTTCTTTGCACATTTTCGCATTGTAGTCTTCTATCTTTGTTCAAGTAAATGAGGTTTTAAAATGAGATCACCATGCAAATTTGAGGACCATCGCAAAGTACATCACGTGTTATAAATTAGACTAACGATTGAAAATATAAACTGTGCGCTAAATCAGGCAGTCACCAGAAGTCCAAGGACATCGTTTTTGTAAAATTTTTCATATTAAGGTGGGTGTGGCTGTGGCCACTCCGGCTGCTTGTTTCTTTAGCATATTAGCATGCTTTTGTCCAGCTAGATGGTAATTGAACACTGTCTCACTATTGCACACAATATTACAAACAGCGCATACCCTGACAGCCTCTGCTGCAGCTCCACCTTGCACAATTTTACGTCTTTTAGTCTCCAAATCTTCTAACGCTTCTGCACCCTTCTTCCTAGTCTGTTGTTTGTTGCCAGTTCTTTTGGTTTTGTCACAATCTGCTTGGAGTTTCTCCAAGTTTTTCTTGTGCCTCTTCCCCAATTTATGCTGGTCGAATACATCCTCACTGTTACAGTCCACCTTACAAATTTCGCAAAATGCAGACTGGACAGCTTTGGTTTTCTTTTGCCGCTTCTTCCAAGGTTGAGGATGGGCTGCTAGTTTGGGCCACATGAAGGATCCTGTGTTAGCAACAGCCAACTGCTCTGTCCCATTTGGAGCTGAAGCCATGCTCATCCCCTGCTGCACTCAAATTTCGGATTATTGAAATCAAGCAAACACCTAAAACAATATCATATCATCCCCTTTACAACTTTTTGAGTTATGGTTGTAGGGAAAAGACAAAATGCAGCAGCTTCCAATACTAATTTGTAAACCAAACCAGGTCCTCCCACTGACCTCTTCTAAATCTTCACTTAAATCATTAACAACAGAACAATTTGAAAGAGTTATGCAGACAAAGTTCCTAATTATCACGGGCAATTAAACAAACCCAACTCTTACATCAATTCAACGAGAAAACACTCAAAAAGGAAACTGACCAAAAAATAGAAAAGAAAAAGACGAACCACTTACAACAGCGGCAGCTGGATCCGAGCCATATTGCCGAACGGCTTCTTTGGCAGACCAATTCGGCGGATTCGGATCGGTGAAATATCCAGATATTGATGCAGGCGGGTACGAGCTCACGGAGGCATAGGAATCCACCCCAGGTGGCTTCAGACCGGTGTTTGGTTCAGGGTAATAGAGAGAGGATTGAGAAGGATCATACAGAGAGTAATTAGAAGAAGCGTAGTAACATGGTTCTATCTGTGACGGTGGATTAGGGTTTGCTTTGATACCAGACCAAGCTGTATACTCCATGAAATTAAGGGTGACTTTCAACTTTTGTATATAAATAGGTTTTGTTTGGTGGAGAGATTGGGTGTTAGAGACAGAAACGAAATAACAGAAGCATAGTTGTGGCTTGGGACATGGCCAGCAAGAATGGGTCTGGGGTCTAATTAGAATTCTCTTATACGCTTCAGTAAAGTATATTTGTCTCTTTTACGATTTA
>JAOTAX010000008.1:12926719-12939826 GCA_025629825.1 Erythroxylum guanchezii
AACCGATATGGGACAATAAATAGGTGCTCTGTCATAACAAAGTAAAATAAAAATGCAGTCACATATGCATTTGTGTATATATAACTTTACATGTATCATATGAATGATTGAGATGAATTAATGTATTGTTATGAAATAGTGTTATGAAATGTTTGTATACATGTTGTACTTGTACTTGATGAAATATGACAAAATGTGATGTGGGATTTGATACTAAATGATGTGTTAAACTTCTTGAAATTGGTTATATACTTGACTTTGTGTTCTGACTGGAGTGAGCACATCAATGATGGTTCATTCACTGAGTTCACAAATTCATCAAAATTGCAACGTTGATTTTCAGGTACAAGTGAGTTCTAGCTTCTAAGGCAACCAAGTAGAATTCAGTACTGTTATTTTCAGAATAAGAATGACTCAAAGGTCTGGTCAGTTGATATCTGAGGAGTCTAGTTAAGATGTATTTGTTTAGCTTCTCATTTCATATTAAACATTTTGTATGGAGTTATAAACTCTCAAATGTTATGTAATGTAAATACATGGATATGAATTGTAATGGTACAATATAAGTAAGTTTACTTTATGAATAAAATGAGGAGATTTGATCATTTTGAATACTTGTGTTATATGTGATGCCATAATAAGTTAATGTGACTAATCTAACGTGCCATTCTCATAGGGTATGTTCTCGAATATCCTCTGGATGTTCGGGCATATGCTCTATGGAAGTGGTATGTTACAGAAACAATATAGGGACAATATATAGTGGTAGGTTCATTCTTTTATCTGGTTTTTAGTTTATGTTGGTTATATGATGTGGTCCCCTATTCCTTATTGATGATTCTTTTGTCTGGCATTTAGTTTATGTTTGTTATATGTTGTGGTCCCTTATTTTCGACCTAAGATGGATTTATTTTGTGAGTCTCTATGATTTCCCATAAGCTACTTATGAGATGTAATCCTTCTTGGTTATTGTTTGTGACCCTTGATATCAGAGATGCCTAAGATATTGATGCTTGTTAAGTAGTGAGTGTCATGCAAGGACTTTGTTCCATATATGCAAAGCAATGCAATGTTGTGTCATTTGGATGAGTTGCATTTGATTTAGTTGCAAGGATTTCTTATTGGCAGTGAATGTGTTGGTAAAGATAAAAGTAACAAAGTTATACGAAAAACTTCTCTTACTGTTGTAACAATATTTTTAAATCTTTTTATTTTTAGAGGACAATAATTTGTTTGTCTAAATATTTAATAGGTTGAATTAATGCAAAGGTTGCATTCCTTGTTGTTTTAAAATGAATTTCCTTTAATCATTAAATTAACAACATACTAACTAAATATTAAACAATAATTTGCAAAGATAAAGATGATCGTATTACATTTTTGTTCTTCTTTAACTTAGGTTAAATTATGATTTAATTACATATGATTCAAGATTATGTTGCATATTGGATATCTGAGAGAGTTATTTAATTTAACATTTGAAATAAGGATCATTTGTCCTTTAATAATGTTGGGTTTCATCTCATTAAGAGTTATCTGAAGAACAAACATACTTAAGAAGTACACTATAATGGGAGTTATATTATACTCTGATTTTCATTTTATTTATCTTTCATCACCTTGATTAATTTGAAGTTTGAACCCCTTCGCTTAAACCTACCTATCTCATGAACATTCTTCACTTTTGAACTTTTAATGTATTCAATAATTCAATTATATAATTTTCTCGTTATAAAGAAAATTATTAATTCAATCCTTGATGTAATATTTATAAAAAATTTATAATTTTCTTGTTATAAAGAAAATTATTAATTCAAGCCTTGATGTAATATTTATAAACATTTTATAATATCTCTAGAATAAGAGTTTAAGTTATGAGTATTTTTTAAGCTATTGACAATAATGAGAAGTTTATTTACATATTCAATATGAACTTGATTAGTGCATTTGTATATAATTTAACATGTTTGTGTTTATTTCTAATTTTAAATGCATGAATTAGAAAAGTTAACAATAGATAATTTAAATAGTTTGATAATGAAGAATTTATCACTCCTGATAAATTAATAAAGAATTTGCTATGGTGTTACTGATTTTGCTATCTTCAAGTGCAATGCCCTTTTAATTTGGCTATAATTCTTTCCCTTTCCTTATAAACAGGTGTGTAATGGCCCAATTTAGTAGTATAAGGTTGTCTTATGGTGGAAAGTTTATACCAGAATAGGAGTTGAAATATGTTGATGGGCAAACAAATGTTTGTGATAAAGTAGACCTTGATTATGTTAGCTATTGGCAAATATGTGAAATAGGGAAAGAGTTAGGATACCTTGAATTTTCACAATGCCTATTACAGTGTACATGGTTTTAATTTAATGAGTTGTTATGATTGATTGAATCAAAACAAAGTTGTCTAAGGCTCATTAACCTTATGAAAATCCACCAAATGATTGGCATTTATGTAACTCATTTATTAGACACCTCAATAATTACACTAGAGGTATTGCCTCTAATCGAAGGAGAGGATGGAGATAGTTAAAAGGGAAGTTGTGGTATTAAGGTAGATTATCATGATGACGAACATGTTGAGGAAGCTAGTGAAGAAGTTAGAGTTGGTAAAGTAGTTGACGTAGGAGTTGATGAAGAGTTGGATGATCATGATAGGAACCAAGATATACAAATTGACATTCCTAATGACCACCAACCAATTGAAATTGACTCAACTGATTGTAATAGTTTTATTGATAATGACTAATATCTATGCAGAGAAGAGCCTAATGAACCATTGTAGAGATCAAGTACTAGTATTAGGCACAATCCATCTAATAAGACACCACATTGGAGATTGGGGATGAAGTTTAGATCAGCTAAAGAATTTACAGATTATGTTGTGGGTTATATATTATGAACATAATACAATGTCAAGTTTAAAAGGAGTGAAAGTTATAAGATCAGAGTTAGATGTATCAAAGGATGCCCATGGGAGTTGTATATTGGTTATGACAAGAATGAATAGTGTATCAAAGTGAAGACATATAATCCTGAGCATAGTTGTTTTACTACCAACAAAACTAAATTAGTTCAGTTAAGTTCCTTATGAGACATTTTAGGGAAAGAATACTTAAGAAGTCTAGCGTTTCAACTATGAAGATGGTTAAAGAATGTAGAGAAAAACTTAGTATATAAGAATGCAAAGAACAACTTAGTATATTTGTTAACTCAAGTATCTATAAAGCAACAGAGAGGAGATTGAGGAAAGTGAGGACAACTAATTATGTAAATGAATATGTCTAGCTATAAGGATATGTATATGAGTTGGGAATAGTAATCCAGGTTTAACAGTAGAACTATAGCTGCAAGGAATGAAGAAACTTCTATCTTACAAGTATACAAAAATATACTTATGCATATCATCAAGCAACTATAGTAAGGTTGTACATTTTTTCATATTTCTTTATATCTTTTGTGTAATTCAAAAGATTGTGCGTTTGCTTTGATGTCATAAAAAAAAGATGGAGGCATTTAAAGCCAAATTTTGGAATTAATGGATGCTTTCTAAAGATAAAATTTCAAGGCCAATAATAGAGCATAGTTAGGAGGGATGGCGATGGAGGGATGTATTCATTGGCTTGGACTATTGTGAAGGTAGAGAATATTGATTCTTAAACATGGTTTTTGAATATGATGGCTTTTGTCATGGAATTGGATAGTGGTGAAGGACTTATAATTATATCAAATGTGCAAAAGATATTTTATTCTCCATATAATTATAGTTAATTGTTATAAATTTTTTATATTAACTTAATAGTTTTCTATTGTTAATAAGGATTGATCAGGGTTGTGAAAGAGACATTACCATATACTACTCTTTGGATGTGTGCTAGACATATATATCATAATTTTATTAGTCAAACTTTATGAATACTTGTATGCTATTTTTCAAAATATCGGTGAGTTTAGAGGTTTAGGATTAGAACTATATTTGGCCTTTTTGTTGTCAATCCATAGGTGTTATCAAACACCTTTTAATTTCTTTCCTGTCATCGTGTCAGAAGCAATATTTTAAGAACTGAACCGAATATCGAACCGGTGAAAGAAAAAGTTTAAGATTTAAAAGTTTAACCTGTATTAAATCGCTATAAAATTATAACTAAAAATTATAAGAATAAGTAAAATATAGTATGAAATAAAATACTTTATTAAAATAAAAATGCACTAATAATGCCTATTAATATATAATAAACAAACAATAAATCTAAACTTAAAATAATAGTAAAAAATAAAAATAACATTTTTATATTATCATTTATTTAAAGACTTATAAACGTTAAATCATGCTTAAAAAAATCAATGGAAAAAACTTTAACTTTTTTCTAACTTCTTTTTTAATGTCCTTTAAGCATACTTATTTATCGTCTAAATATTATTTTTAACACATTCTTAAATTATCTTAAGCAAAGTTACTTATATATACTAATTAATAATTTAATTTATTAAAAAAATTCATGATAAAAATAATAATTAGTTTTTAACAATAATAATTTAAAATTTTCAATTGAAGTATAAAGAGATAAATAAAGAACCTAATTTTTGACAAATATAATTTATTAGAGAGGTTAAACAAATTTAATATTTTTAAGGATAAAAATAGTAATTCATTTTTAACAATAATAATTAAAACAATTTTTAATTAAAATATAAAGAGATAAACAAATAATATAAATTTTGAAAAAGATAATTTATTAGTTAGATTATGTGAGAGACTTGAAAAGAAAAAAGAAAACAATAAATACATTGAAAAGTCAAAAATATATTAAAAGACTATTAAAGCTAATAAAGAATTAAAAAAAAGAAATATTCCTTGTCTTGGAAAAGAGGCAGCTTGTGAATTGCAGATTCTTAAGAAAAATTAATAAATAATATTTGTATTTTCTTTTTCCGTGTTATTTATTTTTTTCAAAATTTTGGTTTTTAATTGTTCAAAATCAGTTGGTGAAGAAAACCGGCCGCCTTTTCCTCACGGGGGGTTATAATTGTAAACCGAATTGAAAATCAAACCGATTCGTATTTATTCAAGTAAAATCGGGCGATTCGATCCAATTTTTAAATTCTTATGTCAGAATTACAGTACAGCACAGTTGGTCATGTCAGAAATATAGTACATAGTTATTCGCGTGTGTCCGGAATTGGCGGAGAGATAGGAGGAGAAGAAAAAATGGAGGCAAATCTCAGCGCATCAATGGCCCTCCCATCTCCAAACTCCTATAATCTCCACTACCCATCATCCCCCTCGGACTTCACTAGTTTCTCCTCTCTCTTGTCCCTTCCGAACCCTTTCAAACCCTTCACGACAACTACCGTATGTATCCCTTTTGGATCCATTTCTTCGTCCTTAAAGCCACGCAAAATAGCCACGATGGCTCAGACCCAACTTAAGAAACAGCCCCAAAGTACAATCCCTCATGAAGAACCTCTCGGTCTTCATGACTCTTATGAATTTCCTATAAAGACACTCTCTTTCCTTGTTTCTTCTCTTCTCTGATCATTTTCTTTGTGAAAGTCACTTACTTGAGGCCCGAGTTTTCTTCTCTGTATTTTGTTTGTAATGCGTCTTGTTCTTTCTGTTGGGTTTAGGGTGATCGATTTATACCCAGCAGGAGTTTAATGAACCTTTGATCAACTCATAAACACAAGTTTGGAGTACGTTTCTTCTACACTGCAAGTGTCCTTTATGGCTCTCCTGGATGTGGTTGCTAGGAATCAGTCTCATTGCGAAATTGGTAACATGGTTGCTTGTCTTGTTACGGTTTCTGGTTCTCTTCTAGTTGCCTGTATATGGTTTTTGAATTTTTATGTTAAGGGGCTCCTGCCAGAAATTGATAGATAGTTTATCTATGGACTCGAATGGGAGACCATATAAGATTTTGGTATCAGAGGTAGCCCAAAATCGATTAGAACATATATTGTCACATTGATCAGATGCGAAATGATGACGCAGAGGCTTTGAGTAATATGGTTAAGCCACATCAACCTCGGCGATTGCCCAATGTACAAGTCCTGATGATAGCATTAGTAATGAATAGATAGATTTAATCCAATATCAGAATTATGAGCTTCTGATATAGGAGTTAAATGGGTATGGTGCTCGTTATTGAACTTCGATTCAGACTATCTCATGATGTTTGTGTGGAACTCTAGGTGGCTACTAAGATGTTAGAGGTACCTAACATTAGTAATGACTTCTATGCGAATGTTATGGATTGGCGAAAGAACAATATTGTTGTTGTTGCTTTGGCCTTAGCATTGTACCTCTGGAATGCAGAAACCTGCAAAGTTGAGAAGTTGTTAATGACACTGATCACCTGACAAGTGTAATCTGGTCTGAAGATGGCAGAAATCTAGCAGTTGGCTTCATGCACTCCAAAGTTCAGGTTTGGGATGCTGAGACTTCAAAATGTGCAAGTCTCTTTGCGTTTTAAGTGATTCAGAAACTGCTCTGGATCTTGAAATGACTGAAACATCTAACGTTTTATTTGTTTATATAACATATTCGAAACTTGGAAGGTCACAGATTAAAGGTTTCTGGAGCGATGGAACTTTAAGGAATTTGCCTGCTGATGTGTTAAGTTATTCCTCATTTGAGTATTTAAAAGCTGCAGTTTTGAGTAGAACTAACAATGGTCATTTGGATCCGATTGAGAGTGTTTGCTGTGGAGCATTTGCTGGGGCAATTTCAGCGTCAATAACCACGCCTCTTGATATGGCTCAAGTGAACAAGGAGGTGATGGATAAGGTTGCAACTGTAAGGTATGGTGGTGTTTCGTCGACTGTAAAGCAAATTTTGACAAAAGAGGGATGAGGGTGGGGTTTACCAGGGGAATGGGTCTAAGAGTTGTTCACATTGCTTGCTTCTCTGCATTTGGGTATTTTGCATTCGAGATGGCTAGGCTTACCATTTTGAATCAGTATTTGAAGCAGAAGGAGCAGCGTGAGTTGGACTTCACTCCGACTTGAGTTGCTGACTTTAAATCGGGAAGTTTATTGTTGCTTTCACACATTGTTGCTTGGGTTATAAATTTTAATGCAATTTTTTAACTTTAGCATATATTGAGTTTTGAACTGATTGTTATGATATCAATTTTTTGTATCACATCTGGCTATGTTCCAGGATTGGTGGATAGGTACTTGATTTAATGATGTAAACTCAAATGGCTTTTAAGTACATGTTTTCTTTAAATAAGTTTCAAGTTCTAGTGTCCAGTATAAGACAAGCCGCAGAAAAAGAACTGAAAATCCATAATTGTTTCCACTTTCCACATTCCACATATCAAAGCTTTCAAGGGGTTGATTGAAATGGAACAAATTTTATTGTTATTATGGCACTGTTATATAAGTATGAAGGATATTTCTGCTCAAAACTATTTCAAGATCTAGACACACAATACTGACAAAACTACAATATAGCAGCACAACTAAAAGTGGAAGGTAAGTAAGATCAATTGGAAGCCAAAAAAATCAAAGACAACATTAAGACGCATTTCCACTCAGCCTCGTCATGCTTTTATTGCGGGGTTTGTTCTGAAGAAAATGATACTGAACCAAAAAAGATTAAAAAAGGGCCGGTTCGAGTCCCGCTAAACAGATTTGCAATCGGCCTTTCTCTAAAAATTCCTATGAGCACTTTGGCACGTCCCTAGAAATCAACAAGACAAACGACTTCCTAAAGTAACATACCATAAGTTCTACAAGCAGAACTTGCAAGCCTAGCTAGCCATCGTAGTATCTTCTCCAACCCACCTTGGGAGGCCCTAATAAATGATCAAACTTTATACACAGTGAATTAACTTCGAGCAGCAGCTTATCCTGCACGATTTCTCTGAAGAAACCTCCTATAAAAAATCTCAAGGAAGCCGAACTGATTCCTCATTGCTAATGGCAACAAATGGCTTAACAACTTCCAGGAAAATGGAAAGATCTGGATACCATAACAAAAGACTTCACTGGAATGGTCCTCACACAGTTCCGAAACCTAGTGGAAGACAACAATTAGCATTGTCTCGCTGGTATTCATCGGATGTGCAAGAATCATCATCTCCCTTGTTAGCAGGAAGGTCACTTAAGTGTTTAATACAATGACTATTGCTGTAATCTCTCGAGGAGATTAGAATATGATCTCTTGAAATATCATCCAGATCACCTTCATACTCCTCATCACATGCAACTCTATTACCATTACTATCAACAGCTCCTTTAGAAGCAGTAAATTCATCTTCATCCTCAATGTATTCATTGCACTCGTAGGCCTGATCCAGCTGGTTGTACGTATAAGCATCATCAGCAGTCAGAGATTCCACCACTGAGTCATCATCTCCCTCTGCCATTCCAATTTCATCTCTTTGCCACTCATCATCATCACTATCAACATTTTGTGGCTCAAATCGGTTTTGTTGAGCCCGTTTTCGAAGTGTAAAGACATTGAAATAATAACTGACCAACTCCCATTTTGGTCGGGAAAGGAATCCTTCTGACAAATGGTCCCAAAAGTTCTTGCCTAATGATGCTGGGTTAGACAAAACAACCTCATGGAAGGCCTGCTGTTCATCTTCTGTCCATCTGTTTGCAATCTCCTCACCCATATTACAGAAACCAAGTGCCTCAAAGGTCTGTTCACCAAGATTCTTCCTTAGTTTCTGCCTGGCTTCTGCAATATGTTGTCTCATACACCTGATGGAACTGCCATCAACACATTCACATTCTATCCTGGTGCCTTCACTGCAAGAACTTGCAGATGGCTCTGATTCAGGCATAGGAACAACACAACTTCCCATTAGTTTCTCCTTGTACCCATGATTAACTGTAAACCTCAGGTTGGATGATTGTGCAAGTGAACCTTGTGAATCAGAATCATGCAGCTGTTTCAAATATGACTTCATATCCTCCGAATTCCACTCTGGGATCTCAGCTTGATGCTCTGGTCCAATTAAAACCAGCTTCTGGAGGGGACAATCAACCGTTGAGTGAATGTCATCAGTGGAAAGAAATTCCTTCAGCTGCTCTTCATTTTCAAAGTAATGGGGAAATAGTGATAAGTTATCTGCTTCAGGAGCTTCATTATTGATCCAGAAGAAATGAGGGAAACATCCAGTAGCACCTGTTTCAACATCCTTTTGAACTTCATCAGAGACTTCCACGGCTGAGCAACTCCTAAGCCTCCCCAATTCTTGGTACTCATTAGAACCATCCTCAGCTTAATCATATTGACATCAAAAGCAAAGTCAGCTACAACCACTAGCACATTTAGGAAATAAATGGTTATGAAATCAAACAATTATAAGCATATAGAAAGAACAGCTGAATCCTGGTCCTAAAATGCAAAGAGCACTAGAGTATAAGGGCCACCTAGTTTCAAACGCATGCGTGATTATACAAAATGATGATCAGGTACATAAGAGATCAATATGTAAGAGCAAAAAACACCAGTTTAAAGATCAGATCTTATATCGCTACCTAGGTATTGTCCGTGCCCTTCAATTTATTAACTTGAAATTCAACACTCCATTCTTTCCCTAGGATCATTCATATTAATAACAATATTCCAGAAACTAAATATATCAATGCTGGGAATTTATTCCACTAAAGACAGGAGATTTGGGATGAAGTGGTTCTAGAAACGTTAAATGACAAAAGACTAGCTTGGGATAGTAGCTTTGATGAGCAGACAGTATGATAAAATTCACCAAGCAAAATACAGAGAGAGCTGAATAATTGAAGCACGACCACGCAATATAGTCAAATTTAAGTCTCACCCTCAAACCAACGTAAGGCAACAACTAACAAATTGCACTTCTAAATTATTCCCTACCTGAGTTTCGAGGTTTCTTGTGAGCATCATCAAGAGAGAAAATTGGACTAAGCTGATCAATGTACTCCAACTGCCTTGGGTGCTTACAAGCAAACTCATAAGAGTCATTATCAACAAAAGGCCTTTTGTGAATCATCTTTAACCTGCATATCATACTTTAGAATTGAATTCCGTGGAACAAAGGAATGGACCATATAAGAAATTGAAAGTTTATCAAACAATTATCTTACTGTTGACAAAAGATATAACGAAAACAATATTCACTGCATTAAGGGCCGATTATTAGAGCTCACAAAATCCCATTTCCAATAGCTAGTGACAACCTTCTCAACCCATAAACTCAGTTAAATTATCCCTATTTACTTTCCTAATGTCAACCCACAAAAGAGTCCAAAGAATAGCAGTTTCAAAAAGAAAAAAAGTAGACAGATATGGGTACATGAAACCATACCAAATTCACCGATTAATGAATATAATGGAAACATTTCCGAAAGACTCAGCTACAATAGTTTGGGTTTACCTTAAAAAATGTCGACGAGAAGTTGATAGTATCAGAAGTCGATAAAAAGGTGGTGGAAAACCATCGCATATATGCCGACTATGTGCAAAAAAAGGGAAAAAAAAATCGAGCAAAAAATCAATGGAAATGAGAAGTTTCTATTTGATCCAAAGAAAGTTTAAAAATTTTGTTCGACCTAGATAAATTCTGACTACAATAACAAAATATATAAGATTAGATTTGAAGATGCAGAGGAAAGCCCTTTTCAAATCACAGAATCGAAAAGAAACTCGAAGCCCTAACCCTAGAAGTTAATCGAAACCACGGCGAGAGATGAATTTGGGATCAATCGATAAGGGAACGACTTGAACAAAGAAATAAATAAATTGGCGATTAGGGGAACAGATAAGAAGAATTTCTAATCGAGAATGAATGGAGATTTGAGACCAAGATCGGATGAAGTTGGGACAAGATTTATAGGAAAGTAGGGCGCGTTCGGTGATCCGATGACAGGAACGCCTGGCTAGAATCTGATATGAAAATACAGAAAAAAAAGGCAGGGGATGAGTTAAGAATTACGAAAATTGCTAGCGTGAGACTGCGGGATCTGAAGGATAAACTTGGAAATGAATCTTGCCCGAGGTCGGTGGTAGTGTAATAAACTCGGATGAGGAATAGTTTTCTGACACGTGGACAGAGTTCTGAAGCTTCTTAACAAGCATGTGCAATAAATCGTGGCTGTTTGTGCCAAAAACAGTGACGTGTGTTGACTGTTGATTGGGGGCATGGCTTGCTCAACTTTGTTCCAGAAGGATATTTTTTTGGATAAGCAAAATTTATTTATCCAAGTAGCAGAAAAACTGCAACACAAACAAACCCCAATTACAATGTCAACAGTAAAACAAGACCACCTAACTTAAACACCAACGACTACATAGAGAAGCAGTTCGCAAATTAACAGCAGCAATTCCAGAAGGATATTGCTGTGATACATTTCACATCTTTTAATTAGAATCTAGTTAGTAAGATAATGATGTGAAATTCTGTCCGTATCATGAGAACTAAGATTTTGAGAAACTGTCGATAAATAAAAATTTATGTTTCTGCTGCAACTATATGTGCTAATGATATTATAATTTGGCAATCTTATCATATATGTGCGTACGTTTGTGTTTTTTTTTTTCTTTGACAAAGGTATCTACCGGCAGACTCAGTGACTAATCCCCTCGCTAATAAAAAGACACCTTACAGATGGAACAGCTGGCCTAAGGATTTAAAGCTGCTCCATACCCAAAATTAATAATCGAACCCCTGATCTTTGGTTAAGGGTGGATGAGTCCCTTGCAACTCAACTACACCCCTTAGATTTACGTTTGTGTATTTATATATATGTCTTGTGGAATGTGAATATCAATGTTAAGACTTTTGTACGAAACTTAGCTCCTTAATACTAGTCGTCAGTGTTGGTGATTTCACGAGATACTGCTTGATATTTAAAATAATGGTTAAATACAGATCGGTACCACAAACTTCAGAAAATTAGAGGACTTGTTTGAAAAAAAAAAAACCTCTTCCATACACATTCTCTCCTCCATGTCACCGACGTCTCACACTCCCAACTCAGCTCCAGCCACCATCGTCTCTCCCTCACCACCTTACATATTGTTGTCATTGACCATTACCTCACGATCGTCTCTTCCTCATGTCACCTTCATGCCCTACTCATAAGCCCAATCGCACAAGCCTCCACAACCACCGCTACTCTCTCCAACCGCTGCTGGTCCATAAATCCACAACTGCCACTAGTCCACAACTCGCTTGGACAGATTAAAATCATCAGATCAAGATTTTGACTTTGACAAATCCAGATTCAAACTTGACCCGATCCAAACCGACCCAACCTGACCCACCCGCCCGCTGACTCGCAACTTCAAAACTCCACGGAGGATTTAGTTAAGCGAAGGTTGCAAAAAATTGCAACTATTTTATGAAATTGTGAAGTTGTGAATTATGGAATTTTGGAATTGTGAAAATGTTAGATGATTTATTCATAACAATTATTATTGATTTGTAAATTGATTGTGTATATGTGACTTTATGTTGTGTAGTAATTTTGTATGTTAAATTGATGGTTCTTAGTGACGTATTGAATTAAAATGAATTGTGTAGTGTAATGTGTATGTTAGACTATGGATTTAACTTAAGTAAGAAACTAAGAATGTTATAAAATTAGTGAACATAAGATTGTTAAATTAAAGTTGAGAATTAGTATTTTAGTAACAATGTTGATTAAAATTAGTTAAAAAAAACAAAATATTGATAACCATTATAAATTGAATTTTATAAGCAAACAAAATAGATTAATTTATACTTGAATTATGTGATTACATAAAATAGGTTTTAAACTTATAGTTATGAGTTATGGTTAAAATTGGATAGATTATAGTTGTGAGCATATATCTTTAGTTTATGATTGAATGATATAATCATATAAAATAAGTTATATTATATAAGATGTATATGTGTAATTGTGTAATTGTATCTGTTGAATACTTGAATTGTTAGTTTTTGACTTATTGGTAAATTGTGTTGGATAAAATTAAGTTGTATATGATGTAATCATACAAAGTGAGTTATATTATATAAGATGTATAAATGCATTGTAACTGTGTTAGTTTGGACTTTTGAGTTAAACAATACATATTTTGTGATAGTAGTTGATAATGAAATTATGTATTTTCTATTTTGA
>JAOTAX010000008.1:12939926-12963911 GCA_025629825.1 Erythroxylum guanchezii
TAGTTTGGACTTTTGAGTTAAACAATACATATTTTGTGATAGTAGTTGATAATGAAATTATGTATTTTCTATTTTGATATAAAGTTATTAAGTTAATTTTGATATATATGGCTTTATTTATTTTTACAGATAAAGGGAAGAAAATTCAAATACTCCTGATAAATCAACTGTTTCAGGAAAATACAATAATTCAGTTTGGGCTTATTTTGGATTGGTCCCCGAAATGAAAAACATATCATTTGCTTATTTTGTAACAATCATTTAAAAGATGAAGAAATCACCATATTAAAGAAGGATTTAGCTGAAGTTAAAGAAAATGTGAAACCTTATAAAAAAGTAAGTCATGATGTGAAAAGAAATGAAAACTTTTCTTGAAGAGTATCAGCACAAGAAAGATAGAAGGCAGAGATTGAATTACGAAATTGGTAGTGAAAGTTCATTTGTTTTTCTTCAAGATACTAATGGGAAATGTTGAAAGTGGTAGTATATCTTTCTAATAAGAAGTGAATGTTGCACTTGATGTTATGAAAAGAAAAAGACAGATGTCTAACTTTTTTGCACCATAAACAACTTTTGGAACTCAGTCTTCAATTCGTAGTTCTCTACAATCAAGAGAAGCGACTCATAATGTGGATATGACAATGGTTAGATGTTGGTATGATTCAAGTATCGCATTCAATGCTTGTCAGTCTTACTATTATCAGCATATGGTAAGTGTTATTGCCTCTTATAGTCCGGGATACAAAACTCCTTCAATTGATGACTACAAAGGTAAACTTTTGAGTAGCTCTGTTTATGAAATTAAAAGTTATTTGGATGAAAGAATAATGACTCGAGCTACTTTTGGGTGTTCAATCATATATCATGATTAGACATATAGGAGACTTAAGCCTATTATTAATTTTTGGTTTATTCTGCAAAGGGCACAATGTTTTTGAAGTCTATTGATGCATTTGACTTTGTTAGAAATGATGATTCTTTATTTGAAATATATGACAAAGTTGTGAATGAAGTTGGGCTAAAAAATATTGTTCAGTTCATTACTGACAAAGATTATGCTTATAAAGTGGCTAGAAGAAGATTACAAAGCAAGTATAATTCTTTTTATTGGACTCCTTATATTACACATTGCATTGACTTGATGTTGAAAAATTTAAGAGATGCTAGGGATTTTCCTATTATTGATGAGATTATGTAGAAAGCTAAAAAGGTAACCTAGTTCATCTATAATCGTGTATGAGTCTTAAATTTAATGAGAAATGATTTCGTCAATGGTAGGAATTTGTATCATCTTGTTGTTGCAAGATTTGCAACAAATTTTCTTATCACTTCAGTATTTTATTATGATAAAGAAATAGTTTAGACAAATATCCGTAAGTGATTAGTGAGTTGCATATCAGCATGCTAGATCTAATGTTGGATTGGAGGTTTCAAGAATTATACTTGAAGATACTGAATTTTGGTCTCAAAGTTAATTTGTCATTCGAGTTTGTGAGCTTTTGATGAAGGTACTTCGTTTGGCTGATAGTGATGAGAAGACAACAACAAGTTATTTTCCATGGAGAAGGCGAAGGAACCAACCCAGACCAATATAAAAAATAGGCCTTCTTTGTACACACCTTATCTTGCAATCATCAATAAGAGATGAAAAAGACAATTTTTGTAACATTATATTTCCATGCTAAGGGTTAGAATCCTAGATTTCTGTAAATGAGAAATAGCAATGAGAGATTAGAAAAATGTGTTTTCATATTCTTGCATAATATAGCATTTGTACACGTGAATTTGATTGTTTTGCACACATTTCGATGATTGTACATGCACTCATTTAACATTTTTCGGGTATAATTGATAATTAATGTGATTATAATGTGCATTGTGGATTATGCGTCTTAAAAATTGAGTTGGTGTGTATACGTAGTGATTTAGAATTTTTGGGAGAAATATGAGAATTTTCTGAAATTATGAGTATTTTTGGACTAGACAAAATGTCAAATGACAAGACAGTTGATTTATGGTAGTAGAAATAAGTGTCAAATGACAGTTGAAATAATTAGCTAATGATATTAGGATTTATTGAGAATATGTCATCAAAAATTGAGAGAAAATTAGAGTAGAAATTAGAGAAAAATTAACTAGTTTAATAAGAGAACCAAGTGAGACCATAAGAGTGGACATGTGGCAAGTGACAAGTGTCACTTGCCAAACCATGCATCCACTCCCACGAAACTCTCCTAAGTGGAAGACCATCTTCATTTTTATTTGTCTTTCATTGTGTTCATTGTTTTCACCTCTTGTTAAATTTTTCTTCATTTCGTTCTTCATCTTCTTTACCTACGAACCTCTCTTTTTGCCCTAACAACGCAAGTTTTGTTCTCATCTTTCACTTGCTACTTTCATTATGTTATCTTCTTCACTGTCACTAAAAGACCTAACTCTACAACCTTTACTGTTGATGATCATGTATCATGAAAAGCTAAGATTCATGTGATTTTGAAGAGTATGGAGTTTTAAACAAGTAAGTATCATATAGTTCTACGTGATTTGTAGAATGAAACATGCATCATGATAATTAGCAGTTCAATGTTTATAAAATGTGGTTGTTTAATTGCTAAAACGTGAATAAGAAATTTGTGTATGTCCATGTCTTGCTTTTGCATATTTGATGAACAATATTTCATACGATGTTGTTGAGATGATTTTTTAGATAGAAAGATCATTATGATGACGTAAAAAAAGTGCAAAAATTTCATGGAAAGATGATATGCTTATGCTCTGTTTTCACTGTTCTTATATATGGATCTCTTTGGGTGTTATAGAGATGGATTAAAGTGAGTAGGAGTTAAAGAAAAGGCTAGTGTAATGTGATGTCTTGAAATGCGAAGGTTAAGGTGATAGTTAAGGATGAAATGAAGGTGTTAAAGAAGATGAAGAAGTGTAGAAAATATAATGAACATGCGTATATGATATGTTCTATTTTTTAGGTTTATGATCAATCATAAATTTTGATTTGTGTATGAATGAGTTGAGCTGAAATGGGAGTAGGAATGAAGAGGAAATGATGAGGACATAAGTTAGAAATGATAGAATAAGCAAAAGAGAAGAACTAGTGATGAATATATGCGGTTTAGTAAAAATCTGGGGAAGATCGTCTGTCACGATCGTGTACAAGCACGATCATGATAGAGAGGAAACTCCAGAGGAGTTGCAAGATCATGCTTGACAAAGAGGAAACATGAGGCAGTGTACGATCGTGACAATGAGGAAGCCTCAGGGGAGTTGCACGATTGTGCACTTGTAACAGAAAGGAAACTCCAGGTAGTGCACAATCGTGATAGAGAGGAGAAATTAGGTAGTGCACGATCATGTACAAGCATAATCGTGACAGAGGGGACATATCAGGTAGTGCACGATCGTGCATGACAATGAGGAATCAGCAGGAAGTGCACGATTAGTGAAGGTGTAATGCTTTTAGACAATTTTAACCACCCTTCACTCTTTTGACCATAACTTCTTCTCCAAACCTCCGATTGACTTGAAATTTGGACCACGAACTCCTCACACATTGTCTTTCCCCTCCACAAAATTTCATGGCCATCTGAATTTATTAGGAAAGGATTGATAATGATTGATTGATGAGTTTAGGATGAAAATGATGAAGTGTGCTTGAATTTGCTAAATGGTGTGTTTTCACTGAACAGGAATCTGTATTTTGGCCATATCTTGATCTGTAGATATTAAAATGGAATGATTTAAAGTTTATATTAAACTAGAGACATATGGCTACAAATTTCATGGGGAATTGAATTTTAATTCTATTTCTAAGAGTTTAAAATTTTGTCTTGAAGTTGAATACTGAGTGTTGTTGCAGTTTGAGTATAGTCTGAAGCATTTTGTGTAGAAATTGTAGAATACTGAACAAAATTGTATGAACTTTAGTTCATTGGAAACTTAAGACATATAGGAACATTTGTTTAGAAGAAGGTGTTGCCTAAATACCTCATTTTCTTTCTTAAAATAGCCATGCAAAATTGACTCAAAAATCTGTTTTGAGAAAAGCTGGAATCATTGATTAATGATGTTATAACTTAGTGAATGAATTGTTGATATCAAAGTAACAAAGGCATGAGTATAATGGGAATGAAGATTTTCATATGATAGTAGTTGAGATTAAAAAGAGTTGAGTAATATGTATTAAGTAAAGGTGAATGAGAATTGGGTATTATGAGAGCATGTACTGCTAGAAAAGAAATGTCAAGTAATTGAATTATGATATAGCATAACCAAGTGTTCTTGAGGTGTAAACGTAAGAATAAGCTAAACACATACAAATGATAAGGTTTGATAAGGTTTGAATGATCAAGAGGTGTGATTAAGGAAACATATCCGAAATAGTCAAATTGAGCATGCATTATATATAACACATTTATATATGTGTATGATTGAATGTGTATGTGATTGTGCTATTAATAATGTGTGTGCAATATGTGTATTGCATAATGTTGATATGCAGGATAAAACATTCACATCCAGACGTTTCTGGATCATAGATGCTATATGAGTATTGGTGAAATGATGTATATTATATAATGACATGAAGTGATTTAAATTTCGTGAGTATATGAATTGATATGTTATGTGATTGAGTGAGCTATCGAGGATGGTCCACTCACTGAGTTCGCAAAACTCAACTCAAAATTTGCAATATTTTTCAGGCTTAGAGAAGATATCCAGTTAGACAAATTGGAGTATAGCCACTGTATTCGAGTAAGAGTTAGAAGTCGAGATCAGTTCGTGTCTACACAAATTTTCATTATTTTGTATTAAAGAATGTATTTCACAATTATTGTACAACATTTATGCGAATTGGATAGTATAATGACATTATGACTAAAAGTGTTTTGTTTGTAATGAGCCCAAGTGACTACTGAAATTCTAATGATATGTATAATAATTGTAACTCTTGTGATTGAAAATGTTTATTAATAAAATGGGCCAAAATTGATTATTGGTTTTCTGTAATACGCGTGTGATGCGTGAAAATTTTTAATGGTTATGATTGACTGTTGTTGTGTGTCATTTTGAAAATTTTGTAATGAGTTCGATTGTTTGACTGCTCTAGCATGTCACCCTCGTAGAATATATTCTCAAATACCGTCGATATGTTATGGGATATGCCCTATGAGAGTGAGGTGTTACAACTTTACTCTCTGTTGTTTGCAGTGGAGGCATTTTTTAATCCTAGTCTCTATTTTAGACCAAAATTTATAAAGAAAATTGAAGTTAAAAAGGGAATGTTATTAACTATTACAACAATTGTTGCCCATGAGATGATGCAAGATCTCATAAACTTACAAATAGAGATTTATAAAGAGGCTTTTGATGACTTTGGGATGTCAATTATTATTTGTCAAAGAGACAAACTTAATCCAGATATATACATCTATATTTTCACTTTTATTGGTGAAAATTAATAATCACTTTATTTTGTTTATAACTCTTTTTTTATTGACTTACAATTTATAATTTCTTGGTGGGACCAATTAAGAAATGGTGTTCCAAAATTGCAAAGGTTCGTAATTTGAATTCCAAGTCAATGTGTGAATACAACAAGGTATGAAAGGATTTAGAACACATTTGAATTCATCTATTCCAAGAAAATGAATAGATTGAAACACAAAAGGTTCAAAAACTTGGTATTTGTTCGATAAATTTGAAAGCTTTAGGAAAGATATGTTATTTTCATTATTGAGATAGATATAAATTCTTATAATTTTTTAATAATTTAATTTTATTATTTACTAGGACTCTTAATAGAACAAGTAATTCAATAGATCCAATTTGCATTGATAATATCAATCTTTTGGCAGATTGGGTTTATGGGGAACCGATATTGATAGATGAGAATGACTTGGAAGATAATCTTAAATTGGAAAATATTAATATGTCATTTGGTGCAATAAATTTGAATGATGATGATGATGAGACTCATCTCAATGATGTGAATTTTGTACTAAATAAGAATTGAGATCAATGTAGTTATAATGGGTATTCAATTGAATGAAGTTTCAGGTTTTTATTTTTCCTCTTCTTTTAATTTCACTTATATTTGATATACATGTTAAATTCTATAAGTGCAATATAATTATAAATATTTTATTTTAAGTTTTACTTCTAGTTAGTTCTTCAGTACGAACTCTTGTTATAAATTGTAATTGTTATAGAGTAATAGATATTTATTATTCTTTTTATTTAATGCTTTGATGTAATTATTATTTATTATATAATGAAATTGTAATATTTTAAATACTTTGCATTGTTTTTAATTTTATATTTGAATAATGATTAAATGATCTTTTATAATATTAATTGTGGTTATTATTTATATGTGAAATATATGAAAATAATGTTACTAAAAATAAATAAATTGATGATATTTTAAATTTCTATTATTATAATTTTTGGAGACATAATTGATGTAAATTTATAAAGTATACATTACAATATATTTAAGGACTAGTTTGTAATTTTAAAAAAATTCAGATACTATTTTATATATTTAAAAAATTACTCAAAACGGTACACAGTATTAACCAATACCAGTGTAATACAACATCATAACCAAATTTGTCATTGATATCGGTACAGCATTCATAACATTTATCCAGAACTCGAAAATCCACTTTAGCTTGTTTATGAGGTAGATTTGAATAAATTAACTAATGTCTTTATTAAGTTTTAAAAATAATTTTTAAATTTAGATTTAGATTTAAAAATTTTAAAACCAATTTAAGTTATTAAAAACGTAATATTTACAATGATTTCATTTATAATTATCATTTAATATTTATTTTATAATATTTTATTATTTAAATCTCATTGATTACGAAAATTTATAATTATTTTTTTAAGATTTATCTTATTATGAGTTATTATTGATATTTTGTGTATGGTATTATAAGGGATTATATTTTTATTTTAAAATAATTTTATATATTTATTTTATAAATCATTTTAAAAATAATTTATGTTTTGCATAATCATTAAAAATATAAATATAAATATAATGATTGAGATTAAGTTTAATTTTTTATAATAAATCTAATTTGGATTTGAAAATTTAAAATAATTGTATTTGATTCAGTAGATCAAGTATATATTTTTAAAAAATTAGAATAAACTTTAATTAATATAGAGTGAACAAAGAAATAGAATAGAGCTTTAGATTGATCTTATGTCACAAATACTTTAATTCATTAACTCCCCAAACGACCGGAAGTTTACCTGATGTATCACGCTTCTCTTTTAACAGGTACTGCAACAACGAAGAAAGGGCTGGAGTCTGGAGGTGAAAAGCAAGTGAAACAAAGGTCTGAGATAAGACTGCGTGTCTTTCTTTTCTCATTCAAAGCTTCCATGGCATTATCTTTTACTGTGTATCGAATCTATGAATTGACTTTGACAGAGTACACAATCAGAAGCTGAGTCGAAGACACAAAAAACGTTTATTTTAACCTTCCCTTCATTTAGAGTACATTGCGAAGATGGGGAGCAGACAAAGGTTTGGATGGTCTGTGAAAATGTTAAATAAGCCAAAGAAAGAAGCCCCTTCTCGCACAGATGGTCTACATCAATTGTCCCTATTATAATGGAAAAGGAATGGGCGAGCAGGAGAGAGTGAAGAAAAAAAAAAAAGGAAAGAAAGAGAAAATACATAAAGAATCGAATTTGACTGCCTCAGACTATGATCGGGGGGCCGCAATATGAGGAAACAACCAAAAGCATCTTTTTCATGCAAAGGCAGGCATGTCCTTGAGCCATGCGTCCAGTGGCTTGCCGATTGAATACACAATAAAACCAATCTCCCTCAGCTGATCCACGTTCACAACGTTCCTTCCATCGAACACGAAAGCCGGTTTCTGCATGTTGTCATAGATCCTCTTGAAATCGAGGGTCTTGAACTCATCCCACTCGGTCAAAATGCAAAGTCCGTGGGCATCCTTAGTTGCCTCATAAGCATCCCAAACCACGCTGACTTGTTTAACAGTGGTGGGGCTCATGGGCTGGAGATGAAGAGGGTGGTCCCAATCAAATTTGTTCATTGTAAGATCCCTCTGTATCTGGTCTTCAGTCACCTGTGGATCGTAGATGCTCAACCTGGCCTTATCTCCCAACAGCCCCTTGCATACATCAATAGCAGGGGTCTCCCTTGTGTCCCCAGTATCTTTCTTGAAAGCAAACCCAAGAATGGCAATCTTCTTGTTTGAAACAGTGTTAAACATTGAGGAAACAAGGCGATTCACAAAACGGTTCTTCTGATAATCATTGATCTTAATGACCTGTTTCCAGTACTCGGCCACTTCTGGAAGGCCATTGCACTCGCAGATGTAGACCAGATTAAGAATGTCCTTCTGAAAGCATGATCCACCGAAACCAACACTAGCATTCAAGAACTTGGGACCAATTCTGCTGTCCTTACCAACAGCATACGAAACCTGAGTTACATCAGCTCCAGTTGCCTCGCAGAGAGCAGACATAGCATTAACAGATGATATCCTCTGCGCCAAGAAGGCATTGGCAGCAAGCTTGGAAAGCTCGGCAGACCAAAGGTTAGTGGTCAAGATGCGATCTTCAGGAACCCAATGAGCATACACGTCCTTCAATGCTTGAATAGCTTTCTGCCCTTCAGGGGTTTCCCTACCTCCGATAAGGACACGATCTGGTGAAAACAGATCACTGATGGCAGTTCCCTCAGCAAGGAACTCAGGGTTGGACAGGATCTGGAACTTGATCCCCTTGCTATTGTGGGTCAAAATCTTTTCAATTGCCTCAGCTGTCTTAACAGGAACTGTTGATTTCTCAACAACAATTTTGTCAGATTTCGATACATCAGCAATCATACGGGCTGCACTCTCCCAATATGTCAGATCTGCAGCTTTGCCAGCTCCAAGACCCCTAGTTTTGGTTGGGGTGTTAACTGAGACGAAAACAATATCAGCCTCTGATACGTGTTTCTCCACCTCAGTGCTGAAGAAGAGGTTCTTGCCTCTGCACTGCTTCACAACCCCGTCAAGTCCTGGCTCATAAATAGGCAGCTGATCGCTGTTCCAGGCATTGATCCTAGAAACAGAGATATCAACAACTGCCACTTCAATGGATGGGCACTTCAGTGCAATCACGGCCATAGTAGGCCCGCCTACATACCCTGCTCCAATGCAACAGATCTTCACCATTTTCCTCCAACAAGTTCAAAGCCTGAAAGAATCAAAACGTCCCACGCCATTTAAAAGGGACCAAAATTATGAATTGAACTCACAAAATCAGTTACCAAATCCATAAAGTTTCAATTACATTCAAATGAATTTATTGCCATTAACAAAATTATCCTAAACGAATTCATCACTAGATCTAAATTTGCGGACACCGTATGGATCTCAAAAACAAAAGGCTACAGTTACAGTCACTTCCAGACAAGCAAATCAAGAAAACAAACAACAAACGAAGCCACATATCATTAATTTTTTCTAATCTAAGCTCAGGTTCGTAAAGCCAAAACGCATCAAATGAGTAATGCCACACAATTAAACTTTCAGTTTTGCGACAGATCTTGCTCAATTAGTCGCAAAAGAAGTTATTGAAAAAAGACTGTGATTCGAAGCTCAAGAACACAAATTCCAAATGAAAACCACCAGTTACAGATCAGAGTACATCCAGATCCAGAGAAAGAATCGACAAGAAGAGGATAGAATTCGGGTTCGGGTCGGAGCTGAAGGAAGGTTACCTTGGGTCGGAGCGAGAATCTAGACAGAGGGGGAAAAAAGAAATGATTTCTGTTAGTAACTCACGCAAAGGGAAGAGAGCGGATGGTGTTTAAATACACCAACGGGAAGCCGAGATCTGGTAAAGTCGCGGAAAGTGCGCACCGGGATTGCAAGCGGAAAGGGTGAGGTCAGTCTATGGGTTCTTAGAATGAGTGATACTAAGGGCCTAATGGTAAAATCCAAATTCCACGCGTTTTAAACGTAAAGATGTCAAAAGACAGTTATCTGTAAAGCAACGACGCATGACCCTCGAAGCAACACCAGCCCTTTGTTTTAGTTCATATCTGTGCAATTCTTGTGGCATTTAACCTTTTTATTATGATGATAGGATGGTTCTTTTTGCTGTTATACAGCTATTGATTGCAAACCTCAAACGTGCCTCTAATATACAGGGCGTTCTTAACTTTTATTATTAAAGAAGCTACCTTAAGCTTCTCGTTCCGAATACGATGAATTACATTAATTCTTAACATTTAAGATTAAAACGAGAAGACTTTGACAAAGCGCATGGAAAACGAGCGTACAAAAATAACGGGTAAAGTGTACAGGGAAGACTTGAAAATCAAGCATGGATTTGCTTGAGGTCTCAGGAAATGTTGAGTGTCTTTGAAGCTTATAAGTTTTTAAGTAAAAGCCGACATTTTGAGACCTTGGAGTGGAAATTGTGGGAGCCAAAAGGTTTTGGGTCATGGGTGATTATGATGACCTAGTAATTCAATATGTTTGTGTGTGTAAAATCTATAAGTCAACAAAAATATATCTAAAGGTACAGTATTTGCTTCATTACTCGTCATCCAATTAGAGTTTAAATATGGTGAGAGAACATAAAAATGCGTGTTCATTTTAAGAACAATATAAAAGACAAATCTTTGTTTAGTTGGTGTAACTGTAATGCTCAAAGATAACTACAAAAAGCCCTCCTTATGGAGTAACCTCTTGCAAGAGAGATCTCTAGCACTTTTTTTATTTCTTAATTACTGTTCAAGTGGTCTTTTTTTTTTTTGAGAATAAAACTTTCATTTAACTAACATAACGTACAAATAACCAAAGCACAAACCTTTTTTTTTTGAAGTGAAACCAAAGTACAGACATACTAACCCAGACCAAAACAAATCTACTCAATTACCCAAACTAAAGTCTCATGCTAGGATTGAAAACATCATAATCAAGTGTATTACCAAGAAAAGGAGAACTCCAAAACATTGGATTAGGATAAAACATGACCACCTTTGCGAGAGAATGAGCAACCATATTACCTAATCTTGAAATCGATAAGCTAGTGATTTGGCTTGCAAAGAACAACCAGTCCAACAAAACAGTACCAATCTCGAATAGTATAACAGATTTAACCTGGAGTACATGAAAAACAGATTGACAATTTGTTTCAAGATCAATGTGGCAGTGCTGGGAAGGGATAAGCCAAGAAAGTGCTTCCCGAATAGCAATAGCTTCAGCAAGTTTTGGGGATGGAGTTCCAGCAAATGTGTATGTCCGTGCTTGAACGAATACACCATTTGAATCTCTAAAAACTGCAGCTACACCAAACAAATTATGTCCAAGAAAGAGAGTAGCGTCGGTGTTACATTTAATTCGTCTAACAACAAGACTTCGCCACTTTGATAAGATAGAGCTTTGACCATACTCAACTGGAGCAGTATGAGATTCAAAAGATCTTACCTACTGCCAGTCTGTAGCTTGAGACAAAGACATATGAATGATCGTGCTAGTAGGAACTTCATTCCCATTCCAAATCAGGTAATTTCGAAAATACCATAGCCCCCATGAAATTGCTCCAATCTTTTTAGCAATCCCACATGTGTTATGATGGAGATGTGGCAATAGAAAATCAGAAGAAGAAAAAACGCGTATTAGGGACCAACCTAACAGAATTCCAACATTGTCTAGCCCATACACACTTAACTAGCACATGATTGATATCTTCCTATAAACCACAAAAAGGGTAACCCACAAGAACAAGAATTCCCTTATTATGAAGTGCCAACCTGGTTGGCAAGATCCCTCTGAGAGAACGCCACAAAAATTCTCTCATTTTTTGAGGAATTCTCAAATTCCAAACAGCTTTCCAATTACCCGAAACGTAAAAAGAATTCAAATTAGATAGCCTGTCAATTGCTAGCCTATACCCATATTTGACACTATAGAATCCAAACTCATTAAAATGCCAAGTCCATTTATCTTCCAAGCCACATCTACTAATAGGAATGCTAATAATATTTTGATAGTCAGCAGGAGAGAAAATAGAACTGGCCTTTTGAGTATCCCATCCAGTTGCATTTGTTAGAAGCAAGTCAACTACTCGAAGATTTTCCAGTCCAGCTATCACCGGGGATCGAACAAAGAAACTAGAATCATCGTTAATCCATGGATCAGACCAAACTTAGAACTATTTCCCACCCGCCATCTCATCTCAAACCTAAGCAAATCTTTGGCTCGCAATATACTCCTCCAGATATAACTAGGGTTACTGCCAACTGTGGCATCTAGAAAATCTGATTTAGGAAAATATCTTGCTTTAAAGATCTGACTCGGAAGAGAGTTAGGGTTGGAGAGGAAATTCCAACTTTTTTTGCCAACATAGCCAAGTTAAAGAAGTGGAGATTGTGGAAGCCTAGGTCGCCATTTGTCTTAGGAACAACCAATTTATCCCATGACAACCAATGCATCTTTCTCCTCCCATCACACTTGGTCTCCCACCAGAAAGAGTTCATCATGCGTTGTAATTCATCATATAACGACATGGGAATGTAGAATGCACTCGTACTATAAGCAAGTATGGATTGAGCCACATACTTGAGAAGAATCTCCTTACCTGATCTAGAAAGGAACTTATGTTTCCAACCTCGTAACCGATTTAGAATCCAATCTTTCAAAAAATTGAACACTTGCTTTTTGCTTCTTCCAATCAATGACGGTAGCCCCAAATACTTCCCATGGTCAAGGGGAGCAGACATACTCAAAATATGTTGTACTAATGACCTGGTTTCCCAAGTAGTATTTCTACTGAAGTAGATGCCCGATTTTTCCAAATTCACCGCTTGACTTGAACATTGCACATAACATTGCAAAGTGTTTTAAACTGTTTGGCATTCTCGTTCATTAGCTCTGAAGAAAACAAAGCAATCATCGACAAATAACAAGTGAGATACATTAAAGGCAATTTCGTCCGACTTGAATACCGTGTGATTCTCCTAAAGCCTCAGCACGCTGGAGCAAAAAGGAAAGTCCCTCTGCACATAAGATAAATAGATATGGAGAAAGAGGATCACCTTGTCGGATGAGGAGTAATTGGGCCAATACGCTTGCCATTAACAAAAACAATGTATTTGACCGTAGACACACAATACATAATAAGATCAACCCAATGAGCATCAAACCCCATATTGAACATAAGTCGTTGTAGGAATTGCTAACTCACCTTATCATAAGCCTTACTAATGTCCATCTTCAAGGCTACTTCTCCCAGTTTGCCCCGAGTCTTGCATTTCATATGATGTATCACTTCAAAGGCCACCATTAGGTTATTTGTAATCATTCGTCCATGCACAAATGCAGATTGAAATGGAGAAATAAGATGTGGAAGAACAATTATAAGTATGTTAGCCAGCACCTTAGATAGAATTTTATACAACACTGCAGAGAGAGATCGGGCGGAAATCCTTCATAGAATCAGGCATAGATTTTTTGGGAATCAATACAATAATGGTTTCATTAAAGTGCTTTGGAAACACACCCGCAGAAAACCAATTTTGACAGCTACGAGTCACATCTTCACCAACCACATGCCAAAATTTCTGGAAAAAAACACGGGTTTAAACCATCTGGTCTTGGAGATTTATCTGGGTGCATTTAAAACACAGCTCTCTTAACTTCCTTAGCCGAGATCGGTGCAAGCAATTGTTCATTAATATGAGCAGAAATAGATTGAGGCAGGGATGTAAAGTCAGAGAAGTTAAGCTCACCTGCAGGTTGACACAAGTCAGTGAAGTATCAGGTAACTACATTATGAATCGCATGTGGATCATCTACCCAATTGCCATCATCATTGTGAAAACCAGAAATCCGATTAACTCTACGTCTGGTAGATGCCTGAGCGTGAAAAAAGGGGAATTGGAGTCTCCATGTAAAAGCCAAAAAAATTTTGAGCATTGCTTCCAAAAAATATCTTCTTAAGCCAACAATAAGTTCAACGCTTCTTCACACCGAGCAACGTGGTCTACCTCATTAGGATCTTGTCTGGCCCGTAACAAATCTTATCTTAAGTTCTTCTTTTTCCCCTTGAAGTCACCATCAAATGTCTTACTCCAGTTAAATAAAGCAATGGTACAAGAACTTAATTTCTCAAGAAGAGTTAACGTTGGATCGGAGTTCCAACTACCAGAGATCACAGATTTGATGTCTTCATTCATCAACCAACAATTCTCAAATCTAAAGGTTTTGATGAAAGGGCCTGGAACAAATTGTTTGAAAGAGAGAAGAATAGGAGTGTGGTCTGCAGTCGGTGCTGGCAAATTAAAAAGGCGCTGACTTGGAAATAGATTCAGTCGAGCATCATTAGCCACAACTCTATCAAGTCGTCCAAAAATTGCATTATCAGTGCCCCTACCATGCTCCCAAGTAAATTCATAACCTTGTAATGGTACATCCATTAGATCACAGTCATCTAGACACTCACAAACATTATGAATCAATGAGACTGGATGATTAGAGCCACCCAATCGTTCGTTTAAATCAATAATTTCATTGAAGTCACCAACGACATACCAACAAGGGTCAGCATAGTTGGTTTTTAATCGACGAAGAAGGGTCCAAGAAGACATTCTTCTCGATCGATCAAGATTACCGTTAAACCCCATAAGTCAATCCTGCAAGCCATTGTCAAAATTAACATCCATATCAATAAAAGTGGCAGAAAAACCTCTCAAGGAAATCATATCCGGTGACGTTCAAATTACTGCTAAGTCACCCCTTCTACCCATACAATTAACAGAAATGCAGCAATCGTAACCTAATAGCCTCTTCAACTGAGTAACTTTATCCTCGTGGACAAGAGTTTTAACTAGAAAAATAACATCAGGCTTATGTACACAAACCAGCTCGTTTAGAGCTCGAACTGTCAGGGAGTTGCCAAGTCCTTGGCAATTCTAACTTAGACAACTCATTGTTGCCGGCAAGCCTGCTGAACAGGACTCGCCGATGGTTGTTGCAAATTTGATATGTTAGAGGTCCTGACTGCAATACTAGTAACCTCAGGAAGGTTGTTGGACCCAACTAGATCCTCCATCTTTCTATTTTTCCTTTTCTTCAAATCGTTTAGGACTTCCAAATCATCATCCTCACAAACCATTGGGCTTGTGCTCTGAACCTTTGACATATGAATAAGGGAAGCCTGACCAGTATCTGCATTCTGCGGCTGGGCAACATGCACAAATGTCATTGTCTTAAGCTTTTCTCTTTGGGCAATCAAATTTTGGACCCTATGCTCATGAAAAGAAACCCCTGCCTCTTCTCCACTTTTGTTGCCAAATTGATCACGTAAACAAGGATTAGCAGTACGTTTGCTCTGTGCTTTTGTAGGTGCACGAAGCCATAAGCTGCATTGATTCGGGGCTTCCCTACCCTTTTGAGTAAGATTCAATTCACATGAATTCTCTGAGTGTCCCAGATGATTGCATTTAAAGCAAAAAGTAGGCAAACGTTCATATTTGAACTGAACTATGAAACTAGACTCGTTCGTTCGAAGAATCAGTTTTTGTTGTTTCAACGACATCCTTACATCGATCCAAACTCTTAACCTTATAAACAAAGATGAAGACCCCGATTTAATCTCTTGATCAAACTCCATAAACTTTCCCACAAAATCTCCTAGTATTTTGGCAATTGATTCATACATATAACTAAGTTGTAGCCCATGAACTTGCTCCCAAAAATCTGCATGCAGCAGAGGAATTTGAATAGGAATCTCACCCTCCCCAATCCGATTAAACACCAATAGGAAGGTATTAAAAGTCCAAGGGCTGCCCTTCTCCACTCTAATCACATCCCAATCATTGAAAAATTGAAACAAATAACGGCGAGAATCTAATTCAGTAACACAAAGACCTCGAAAAGGTCGCCACACAAATGCGAGTGTGGTTTGCATAGCATCCAGATTAACGAGTCTGTCCGTTAAGAACCTTCCAACTAGACACAACTTATAGTCAAAGAGTGCATGTTTTAACTATTTTTTTTCAAAGTTAAAAAGAAAATTTATACATCAAATTGGGAGTTATAGCTTACAAAGAAACCAGTCAGTTGAAGAAGACCAAACTATGTCGTTAGACATATGGTGACCTATGCCTAAAATGTCATAGTTTAGCTAACATACAGTGATGCTATATCAATTCGGACATTTTCTTTCCGCAGGGTGTGAGACTCCTCTTACTATCTTTTTAAGAAATGATTATTGCGAACCTTATAGATGACGCTTTTCTTCATGGGGATCTCATCGCGTCTCCATGTATGATCCTCTTCCTTTCGTTGAGATTACAAAAGTTATCCTTTATGGAGCCTCCAAATGGGTATATGATGGTCCGATTATCAAAGGAAGTAACCTGGTTGGTAGGGAGGGGAATCTTCCTTCCTTATCAAATCAGGTTCAATCTTGAACATTCTAGAAATAAAATTGATATGTATTAGTTAGATTTAGTAAATGCTTGACAAAATTGTGACACAAAACGTTAGGGTTAATTCCTTGAGAGCTCATATGATTTACACAATTATTAAATGCTCCCTATAGTTTATATCGGTACCAGTATTAGTGAAATTTTATTAGGTTGTTGTTGTTGCTACTATTTGTTGTTGATATACAGTAAAAATCTCTATAAATTAATATTGTTAGGATCATGATATTTATTATTTTATAGAGATATTAATTAACTGATAAATTAATATTTATTAATTTAAAGAGATTTTTGTAATTGATTGAAGTTAAATTTTGATTACATCAAAAAGCATTGTATCTTAGAAAAATTCATGTTTCATATTAATTGAATGAATCTAAAACATAGATTCATTGTACATAATATTAATGAAAACTAATAAATAATGTTCATTGTTTCTTAATAATTAAGTATTATTTATTGTATTTTACTAAAAACATTCAGTGTACATATGTACATATGATGAAGATAGAAAATACTTTATAAACAAGATATAAAATTTCTTGAAACCACACCCAACAATGGCTCCTCATTTAAAAGATGTCACCAAATCAAAAATGACGGATCAAATAAGCAAAGAATTATGTGAGTACAAGAGAGATCATTCGACATGTACTCAAATAGATTTGCAGTTGTAGCTTGAAGAAAAGTTTCGTTTGAAAGTTAGTCAAGGTACAATCTTAAACACATTCAAACGATCGGCTGAGTATCTTTCGGCTAATCTAAAAAAAGGAAAGGATATCAAGCGGCACAAACCAGCAAAATTTTCAGATATGAAGAAGGTTGTTTATGAGTGGTTTCTCTAGTACCAAGATCGTGTGAATATGACCGGAGAGCTAATTTTGGAGAAGACAAGAGATACAATGAAACTTCTATACTCTCAACAAGATTCTGAGCACAAATTTTCTCAAGGTTGGCTTGAGAAATTCAAGCTACGACACGGTATCAAGTCATTTCGTCATTTCGGAGAGAGTGGTTCGGTTGATATACAAGACATGGAGAAGCAATTGGAGTCTATAAGGGAAAAAATAGATAAGTTCCCTATGAAAGATGTTTTTAACATGGATGAAACAAGCTGATCATTCTCTTGCTACGAAGCAACTTGAAGGAAGAAAACAAGACAAAGAAAGGCTAACAGTTGTTATTTGTTGCAATGAGGATGATTCTGAAAAAATCCCTTTATGAATTATTGGAAAATATACAAAGCCACATTGCTTCAAGAATGTCAACATAAATAGCTTGAATTGTTACTACCGTGCCAACAAAAGAGCTTGGATGACAAGTGTGCTCTTTAATGAATATATCTGTTGGTTTGATAAAAAAATACATGGTAGAAGAATTTTGTTTGTGGTTGATAATTGTCCAGCACATCCAAGATGTGAAGGGTTAGATAATGTTGAGTTGTTCTTCTTGTCACCCAACATGACATCAAAAATTCAACCTTGTGATGCTGGAATAACAAGAGCTTTTAAGATGCACAATCGTAGGAGATTTTACCGTAGGATTTTAGAAGGCTACGAGTTGGGACAATCTGATCCAGGTAAGATTAATGTTTGGATGCTATCAATCTTGCAGTCTCGGCTTGGACAGTTAATGTTCAGCGAGAGATAATAGCAAATTGTTTTTGACACTGCAAAATTCGTTCAGGGGATGAAGTCTCAAGGAATTTAGATGAACCCACTTGTGAAAACGACATTCATGAACTTAAGCTGATAATTAATGATCCCAGCTATCGCAATAAAATGGATGTCAATAGCTTATTAAATTACCCAGGTGAAAATGATACATATTCAGAGGTCCAGAGCTTAAAAGAAATTGTGACTACTATCCTTGAAAATAATGTTGATGATGAAGTTGAAGACGATACAATACTTTTGGAACCAGTTACGCGTAAGGAAGCGCTTATCGCGTATAGAACTTTTCACAATTTTTTGGTACAGTTTAAGGACACAACACTAGAAATTTTGGATGCAATAAGAAAAGTTAGATATGAGCTCCAACTAAACTTAAATTTTAAGAAAAAAAAAACAAACAACACTAGAATCATATTTTATTAAATTGTGTTAGTTATATTTGTGTAACTTTATATAATTATTAATTTATGATATTAATGGGACCCTATATTTACATAGGGGTATTTTGAAAATATATTATTTTATTATCTTATCGAAATTTGTTAAATTTTCAAATGACCTAAGTTGGGACTGGAGAAAAATATTATCTTAGAAAATTTATTACTTTACCAAGTATCAATTTAAAGAGGTTCTACTGTAATTGTTTAAGGATTTTTTATAAGAATTTAGTTATGGTCTAGATTGATTTAACGGCAAATATTAATTTAAAATTAATAATCGAACGGCCCACACATTTCACAGCTCCGATCAAGAAACTAGCCGTTACGAAGAGCGTCCAACCAAAACCCTCAACGTTCCCATTTCATCTCTTCTTCATCTAATATGCTTTGTCTCTCATTCGATCAGAGAAACCTCAACTCCTCTATCTTTCTCTCTCTAACGCCCCAAACTTTCTGTGCAAAGAAAACCCCCAAATTACACCCTTTTGATTTCGAGGAGATTCTTTTACTGTACTAGAGGCACTTCTTTTCGATGGAGTTGAGCACCAAGAGCCCAAAATCCGCAACTCCAGTGAAAGACCCACATGTGTTTATCTCCAAATTATCAGAAAACTCCAACCCTAACGTTTCCCATTCAAAACACACTTCTTCTCCATTGACAAAATCTGTTAAATCTCAGAAATCGGCTGCAAAGGACTCTGTTTCGAATCAAAATCCGGTCTTTTACTCTCCCAAAAAGAAGATTAGAGAGAGGAAATTTGTGGTGGCGAAGAAGAATTCGAAGAAAGAGAAGGTGGTTTCTAACCCTGGTGTGATTGATTGTAAGTGCAAAGAGAGATTTGGAGGTAATGTAAAGAAGTGTGTGTGCTTGGCCTATGAGACTTTGAGGGCTTCACAGGAGGAGTTTTTCAAGAACCCGAATGGTGACCATGAGAAAGCAAAGGAATCTGAGAAAGAAGAGGGCGATGATTATAGAGCTGAGAGTGAAGTTGAAGACGAGGCCATGGAAAAGGGTTTTGCGGCACAAAATCTTGAAAATGAAGACGGGTATGGATCTGATGAGAAAATTCCTAGTGAAACTGAGCAACTGGGCTCAATGGGTAGCTCTACAATCAAGAGGAGAAGAGAGAGGTTGCTTGAGGAGGCTAGGAACAGTGTTCCTGAATTTGGAAAGGTGAAGCATCTGGTTAATACATTTGAGAAGTTACGCTTGATGCCTAGTTCCCAGGAAGCTGATAACAACGAGAAGCAAGAGAGTAAGGAGGTCAAAAAGAAGGCAATTCAGTGGGCATTGCCGGGTTTGCACTGTCCTAAATTGGCAGAGACGGAGGTCTCTTCATCGCCATTTTCCTTGCCAGAGTTCGAGAGCACTTCGGGTGAATTCTGCCCATCCAATTGCTTTCTGACATCGGAGAATCTGGGTCTGGATTCGAGATTTTCTATCTCCTCTTCCTGGGATGGTAGTCAAAGCAGGTTAGTGACTAGTCCCAATTATCTATACAGAAATCGCTGCTGGATTTTGTTTGGCGTCTTCAGGTCCTGAGCAGTTGCTATTTTTGTTGTTTTCTCCCGAAATTTTAGTGTCTCCGGCAGAGCATCTAATGGAGGCAGGAGAAGCCGAAGAAATGTGAGTTGTTATCTCCTTTCAATTGCTTAGAATTGACATAAAATGTTTCAACTTATGGATTCGTGGTCGTGGCTATCATTTAGAGCTCTGACTCTTGTGGAACCATGGGTGCAAGAAGGCGGAAGAAGATGCAAGCAAAAGTCACAAGCCAAAAGCCATTTAAGCTAAGGACAGAGGTATGCACATTCTATGGCAGAAAGTTTACCTTAACCAATAGTCCTCTATCTCATTGTGTTGATGGTGGATTTTGTTGTAGCAAAGGGGAAAACGGAAGGAGGAGTTATTTACCAAGAAGATACAAGAAATGATGGTGGTGGAGGAGAAGCAGCGGATTCCTATAGCACAGGGACTTCCATGGACAACAGATGAACCAGAGGTGAGATATTTCAAGTAATTTTGTTTGACAAGAAGGCTGCAATTACTTTATGTAATTTCCAGAAGGCTGTAAATTGTCCCAGGCGGTTCATCGCAGGGAACATTGGCTAGTGGTATGAAACATTGGTAACCTGAAAATAAAATAAATTGCCAGGTCGTTTAAACTGCCATATATTCTCTACTTGCTGAGAACTCTTTTGGATGTATTAAACTGATCTCACCGTTGGTGTGCCATTATCACTGAAGAAAAGGAGACCAAAAGCTTGCCAGATCAGAAATTTAGCACATCTGATAAACAAGCATTTACTCTAATTCACTTGTTCTTTTGTTCTTGTCAGTTCTTTTTCTTTTGACTTCTTCATGTTTATTTTTAGAACCTAATCAAACCTCCTGTAAAAGAGAATACAAGGCCTATTGATCTCCAGCTACATAGTGATATTCGGGCTGTAGAACGTGCTGAGTTTGACTATCAGGTAATCATCCAAGGGTATCATTTTAAGGTTGTGCTGCCGGTTGCTTTCATCATGTTTATGCTCCCTTTCTTATTGTAACGATAAAAGGTTTCTATATATATATATATATATATATATGTACGTCATTGTATTACTTGTGTAAATATGCAAATGCTTAGACTGAATCAGGGTTAGAAAAATTAATTTATCATAAATCCATATTTTCTGTGAATATGATAGGTAGCTGAGAAGATGGATTTGATTGAACTATACAAGATGGAAAGAGAGAGGCTGCAAAAGGTGAATGGAACTGAATAAAACAAAGGAGGTTCGTTCTGTTTCAAATGATATTACCGATATTTCTTTCTTGTTCTTGTGTAGTTGGCAGAAGAAGAAGAAGTACGCAGATTGAGAAAGGAGCTTGTTCCAAAAGCACAACCCATGCCCTATTTTGATAGGCCCTTCATTCCCAGAAGGTAAAATACTACCTGTTGGGTTAATGAGAGTGCTATGCATCTTATAAAACCACCTAGTCTAAAAATACTACGTCTATTCTTTTTTACTGTAACCCCTCGAAAAGTTCTCGGGAACTTGGCCTGTAATGAGGAATTACTAATAAGTATTCTTTGTTACTGATCGTGATATTTGTCTTCTTGCACTGAATACTTCTTTTGAAAGGTTAATAAAAAAAATTAATACCCCCGTAGATGGAATGACATGCTAATAGTTTTCTGTCGATTTTATCCAGATCAACAAAGCATCCTACCGTGCCTAAAGAACCAAAGTTTCACATTCCTCGACATAAGAAGATCAAATGTGGCCTCTCCTGGAGTGACATGAGTACCTTCACATACCAACAGTAAGGCAACAGCAGTAGAAGTTTCTTTTAAGCACTTAAAAGATCATGATCCGGCTCTGTCCCCCCACTGTGGCACCCCAGTATATGACGAATTCACTGTAAATGATGCAACCAAATTAGTTGCAATTTTGAGACTCGGGATTGCTTTCTCATAAAGGTTGTCAAGCCCTCATTTGTTTCTTCCTACAGTTCTCCATTTCTGCACTTGCACACTCCATTCATTAGTCTGAATGGTATAGGTTTGACAACATAAGTAAGTCCATATGCTTTGCAACTTTCCTAACAAGTATTACGAAAAGAACAAAATAAGTATCAGGAGTTCACATGAGGAAAAGCATCAAAATGGGATCCTGCATCAATTTTCAACCAAAGCAAGGACTTGCAACTGATTGTGAAATGGAGACACTGGACCCTTTAGAATGAATTCCATTCCATTGAAAAGCTCACCAATATCTATCTCTCACAACTTCATAGCTCCAATTTCTGCTAACACATTCAGGTTCAAAAATCTGAAAAGAACTTTGCATGACAAATGGCATTGGATAAATTGGGTTGTGACGATGCATTCTCATCCAAGCTCCAATTTCTGCAACACATTCAGGTTCAAAACTCTGAAAAGAACTTTGCATGACAAATGGCATTGGATAAAAGGGGTTGCAACGCTGCATTCTCATCCAAAGCTTCGGTGTCATTCAAAGTTCAAATAAAGTGAAAAATCTGGATGCATTTGCATAGGTATATAATCATCTTTTTGCCCAGCCTGCACAAATGCTGAAATGAGCAGACGTCAAAATCCAAAAGTCATTAGGCTTGTTTGGTTTATAATAAAATATAAAAATGATAATATTACTTATTAGTATTCTTTTAGATAATAATAAAAATTTAATGAAATATATAATTTACAGTTATATAAAAATAATAAATATATTATTTTATTAACAAAGCATGAAAAATAATATTTATTCTTTATTAATAATTTAAATTAGAATCACATATTCATATATGGCAATATTTAATATAAATAATAATATATAGATATAATAATTAAAATAAAAAATTTAATTTACTATTAAATTAATTAATATTATTAAGTTTGTTCGTATTTAAATAAACAAATATGATAAATTAATTAAATAATAAGATATTTTATAATTTTATTTTAATAATAAAAATATATATATAAGAAATTCATGATATAATTTTTAATAATTTTACTATTATATTAAATTGACAAGTATATTATTAAAAATTATAAATATATTAAATTTTTAATTTTTAATATAATAATATGAAATATTATTGATATTAGTAATAATATGGAAATATGTCTTTTCCAAAAAAATATGTAAATATGATAAAAACAATAAATTAATAAATTAATTTATTTAACACATATTGCCTCTATAGTTTGCTTTTTCAATCTTTTGACATGACTATTTAAGTGTTCAAAATTCAACAAAAATTAATTATGAAACTTAAGAAAGATATATTATCAAAAACATTTTAGAGTCATAATCGTTTAAAATAGACCCTTAATAATTAAAATTTTCAATAAAATTAAAATTTGATCACTTAAATTTCTTATCATTCTTGACGGGACATTTTTTTATATTTTACAAAATTGGTAGACCTTACGTAATATAAAATCTTACTAATAAATTTAAAAATAATTATATAATATGGTCATTTCTATGAACAAATTTTTAAAAATATAAAAATAAATATCATATCAATAATGATATACACTTTTTTATTAAAATCTAATTTTGAAAATAATATGTTGAACTTGGATGACAAGTTAAAGTTTAAATTATATCATCATCATCACAATCAGTCCGAAGTCCTGCAATAAAGTAAGGTCTAGAAAAATTTGATAGTACGCAGTCTTACTCTTACATAATAGAAAGGTTGTGTTGGATCTTGTTTTTTTTATTTCTCATAATTGCTTAATTGGTTGTTTATGCTTGTTTATTGGTTTAAATTTTTTTATTATGAATTTGAGTTGGGTCATTAATTAGATTTGAGGGAAGGATTAGAAATTGAAATTTAAATGAAGTG
>JAOTAX010000008.1:12964011-12984122 GCA_025629825.1 Erythroxylum guanchezii
GTATGATGTATGTGGTTATCCTTGGTTGAGATTGCCAATTGTTGTTAATGTTAGAAGAACATGTTGATATTGGGAAGAATGTGTGTGATGAATCCTTTGGAGATGAGATTCAATGATGTTTGATGTTGTTTAATGGATTTGTAGTGGTTATTGTGGCGTTGGAGAAGGGTTTGAGATAAGGGAATGTTAGGAGGGGTTGAGGAACCTTTGAAGGGGGCTTGGAGGGTGAAAAATTCATTTCACCCGAAGGTTACACGGTATGCCCGTGTGAATTTACACGGGTAGTGTAAATCTGGGCGCAGGGGACACCTTTCACCCGAAGGTTACACGGTCTGCCCGTATGAATTTACACGGGCCGTGTAAATCTGGGCGCAGGGGACACATTTCACCCGAAGGTTACACGGTCCGTGTAATTTGACCCTCTTAATGATAGAATTTCAATATTTGGTCTGCATGAAAGTTGTAGCCCTAGATGTTTTCTTTCCAACCGTCCAAAAACGAAGTCAATCCGACATCTATAATGAAAGTTATGGCGTTTGCGCCAAAGTATGTTCAATTAGAATCAGGATATGAACATGTTGGATTTGTTGGGCCATAACTCCTTCGTCCGACGTCCAATTGAGGTGATTCTTGAGGTGTTAGATTTCTAACATGTTTTTCTATACCCCCAAAAAAATTTATAGCCTTTGGAGTTAAATTAAAGAAGTTTGATGGAATAAAAGTGAGTGGTCGGGTTGGAGAGCTTAATCGGGCTATGAACATATATTGAATTTTTAAGCATACCTTGAGCTATAGAGCTCCAATTGAGGTGGTTCTTGGTTCTACATTAACTAGAGACCAAGAGCTTTCATTTTGAAGAAGTCAATTGTATTTTTGTGATCTTTGTTATGTGGGCTCGCTTTTGGGGCTTGAGATGTTATGAAAGTGAGGGCTTGTCTTTGAGGGTTAAAGAGTTTGGAAACCCACTTATGTATGTTCTTCGTTTCCGGACCAATTGTTGGGCTTCAGAAACGGGGCCTAACAGGTTGTTACCGATAAAGTTTAAATTATATGGTAATAAAAAAATAGCTTAAATAAATTACAGCTCTTAGAAACCTAGGGATGCAATTTACTCTTTTATCAAGTAAGTATTGGACCGGTATAGCCTACACCCATTAGCATGTTATAACTTGACTGGACCCGATCGGATCCATAACAATGTATCCATTGTTCGCTGATAATTTATCATTTTAACGGACAGAAGCCCTAGAGAGAGTTCCTCATTCAGCCGAAGGACAGGCGTCTTGCTGGGGTACCTCGTATAATGGCTGCTGCTAAGACTGTAAAAGATGTCTCACCCCACGAGTTCGTCAGGGCTTACTCTGCTCATCTCAAGCGGTCTGGCAAGGTATTCACCTCAAAATCTACACCAAACACTGATAGATTAGCTTGTACGCTATGTGTATGAATCTGTATTTGGGTGTGCGAAGTGGGTTTTTATCGGGATATGTAAAATCAAGTTGGATTTGGTGATATTGAGTTATGAAAAGATTTGATTGTTATCGGGGAAGATTGACTGATTTTTCTTTCTTTGAGTCTGGAGTCTTCTATGTGGGTTTTGAGATTTTGCATTTGAGCTTGAGTTTACATTCTTACTGTATTTGTGATTTGTTTTTAAGTACTCGAGGTTCTATTTCTCATTGTCGACCAAATTGATATTGAATTTGTTGCTATTTTAGAAATTTTCAATTGTAAAATTCAAGGGTTCGAGATGGTGGAAAACGCTGAAAGCTCATCTTTTCAAGTTTTTTTATAATTAGTTTTATGGACGATGTATTTCTGAGTAGATTACTCTTTTAGTTAGGATTTGAACTCTCTGCGTAGCTGAAATTTGTTTATATGGTGACTGAAATTTTGGAACTTTTTGAACTGACAGCCGTGTTGATTAGTTAAGATTTACTTAATGTATAGTGAGGAGGAAAGTGGTGAGAGAAAGAGGTTGCTGATCTCTATTGGTTTCTTTCGTTCTTAAACAAGTTGATAGTTTGCTTTTTACGTAATGTAAATATTAGTACTTGGTGGTATACAATATTGCAGCTTCAGATGCTTTAAGAAACATGCTTATCGAGTCACTGCATGTCTTATATTAGTCTAGTGGCAGACTTCTTGTTAATACCTTACAAGAATTTGTTCTAAGTGACTAGTTTAAAGAGTTGTTGCGACCAATGGTTTCTAGATATTATGGTTTAAAAAGTTGAAGTACCATTCCAGTCTTCAGATATGACGGTATACCTAAAATAAACTCTGCCTAAATGTCCTACAAAGATGACAATATCACATGCATTGAGTGTTTAATTGGCCCTAAATGTTTCATGTTTATTCTTTTTAAAACAGATTGAATTGCCCCAGTGGACTGATATTGTGAAGACTGGTACATTGAAGGAGCTTGCACCTTATGACCCGGACTGGTACTACATTAGAGCTGGTATGATGTGTGTGTGTATGTGTATTAATGTTAGTGTACGTTGTACATGCAAAAATTACGTGCTATATTGTTTGTGATGCAATTATGACTGTTTGGTACATAAACTTTTATCCTTTTAATCTTAAATTAGCCTCTATGGCAAGGAAGATTTACTTGAGGGGAGGCCTTGGTGTTGGTGCTTTCCGTAGAATCTATGGTGGGAGCAAAAGAAACGGAAGTCGTCCTCCCCATTTTTGCAAGAGTAGTGGTGCTATTGCTCGTCACATTCTTCAACAGTTGGAGTGTATGAATATCATTGAGCTTGACCCTAAAGGGTGAGTTTTCATTCTTTGGTTCCCTTTGTTTTCATAGTTGCGTCTTTTTATGGTATATACAAGTATCACATTACAAACAATGATATTTTGCCTCTGGTAGACATTTTTCCCCCCGTCTGGCTTTCATGTTTCTTTAGATATGTTCTTATGCTTCAACTTTTATACTTTTGATCTTGTATTAGCGGAAGGAGAATCACATCAAGTGGTCAACGAGACCTCGACCAAGTTGCTGGCCGGATTGTGATTGCCCCCTGATCGAGTGGACTTGAGAAGTTTGCATGGTGGCCGATTTTGATAGTTTAGGTTCAATCTTAATGTAAGAGATGTTAGTGCAATTGGTTTCCAGCTGTGGAGCATTCCTAGATGACTGGGATTTTCTGCTGTGGTGGTTTTGAAATTGGCAAATCATTTCATGCCAAGACTGTTTTGCCAAATAGTAGCGGTGTCTATGTACTTTGTTGTCATCCATCGTCCTATTACGTGCGATCATATATGCAATAGTGCAGCGTTATTAGTGGGAGCAATGGGAAATACTGCACCTCAAAACACTCACGCAAGTGTGGTGACGTTTGTTAAGTGAAGTGGATTAAAATTACTAGTTGATTAAAGAGAGAGTGGGGAGTACGAGGATAATATCTGGTTTCACTGCCAGTGCAAGATTAAGAATCTTTCCTCTCCAGTGACCCAAAGGAGAAAACACAGATTCTGATCAGGGATGTTTGTCCGCATATTTAAGATTAGAATGCTTAGAGCAAATTGGTATAGCTCCTTAGTAGCTGCCACTAAAAACTATGCCGTTGAAATTAAGAGCATTACCCACTATAGTTCATGAGAAGATTTTATAACTAATGCTGATTACATGTAATCTAATGGAGCCTACAAAATCTGCTCCAGAATAAGTTAAAGTCCACTATTCACAACGCAATAGCGGTCAAATTTTGCACTCGACATTTTACGTTAAAATAAAAGGCATGACGACTTTCAACACCAAGTATGGTCTTATTCGGTGTTTCAGATGAGCAAAAGGTGGCCTAGACGTCTATCACAGAAAGTAGCAGAGTTACAAAGCACTGATGGAGAGCATACCGTTGCTCGTTTGGTCATTCCACGGTAAATACATCACAAGCCAACAGGCAGATTAGTCAAACAGTCATAAAGAACCAAGGGAAAATTTTAAAATTAGAAGGTTAAACACTTTCTTGTTTTATCGTCTAATCTCTTTCTTATATCTTTACTGCAGTAAGAGGCACACAACCTTTTTTTTTTTCTTTTTGGCAAAATGAAACACCAAAAAATGCATTCCGACATGTGGGAATATGATTAATTTCATATAAAAGAATATGACATTTTCATGTTTGCTTTTTACAAACCTAACATCCTAGGAATCAACAATTTTCTTACATCTTACAGTAAGTGTTGAACTTACAGGCAACAAATGCTGGAATCTTGAATTCCATTGAATGAAATGCCGGTATTCACCCGTGTTGAACAAACTGCAAAATGGAAACCAGAGAAAGCGCCCAAACATACTCACCTCCCCACTTTCCTTGGTTTCTAGAATTTTATATTTCAGCTATCATTCTATCCTACACAATCTATATGTTAGCCTACCTTCTGTGTATTTACAGAATACAAAACTATGGCTGCTACCGCTGCCTAACTCCTCTAGTGTTCATTTTCCTGGCACTACCAAGTCTCCGAGCCCCACCCGTCCAATCCACATCGTCGTCTTCGTCGTCGTCATCCCCCATTGCACGTCCGGATTTCTTTCTTGGGGTAGGGCGCTTCCTTTTGATGTTTGCAGTGTATGTGGTGTAATCTACGGCATCTTCTTTTAAAGCATTTTTGAATTCCTATGCAATAATAAAGCCATGAAGTTTCATGAAAAGAAAATTAAGAGCTCAAACATGTGCGTTTTCCACACAGCATATTATCTCCATCCGCTTGTACCTGATATCTTCGTAACAAATCTTGGTATGTGGATGGTATAGTGGTGCTTGTGTTGCTGACATCGAAGGAAATATTCTGCCTCGAGAGATTCTCTCCTGGCTTCGGAGGCTCATTTGGAGAAAAGGCCTGGTCGTGTTTGTATATACATCAGAAAAGTTAATTATAGAAATAACATTATTTGCATAAAGAAAACAAATTGCGAAGACCATTACCTGGCAGCGAGCATCATTCAAGCTATAAACTATTTTCAAGTGTCTTTTAAGTTTCAAAAGAAGTTGCAATGCGGTTGCTGATAGACAATCTACCTGTATAAATAACACAAAAGTAATAAGCAAACGCTAATAAGCCCAGCAGAATGAGCTCTTCCACATAGGAAGGAGTAAAGGGGCAAGACTACATAAGGAAATGTTATAGATCCTCCCCTAAGTTCTCCAATCTCCAGCCCCAGCCAAAGCAAAAGATCCAACAAACCCCAAAATACCAACGAGAATTTGGAGAAATAATACTACCTAAAATTTATTGTTTGAGATGCATAGGAGTACCTGAATTTTCTCAACATCATCTTTGGACATGCTGTAGGGTTCACTTGAACTTAAAGGATCCAATTCTGCATCTCTTAAACTTGTCGTATTCAAAAGCCCATTCAAATCAATAGGTTCTTCCTGAATTACTCCATTAAAATCAGATGTACTCAAGGGATTGTAGGCAGGATGAGTAGCTGGCTCTTGTTGAGTTGTCCTGTTCAAATCCGTCATGTAGGCGTGATGGAAAAATGACTGAGTTGGAAGCTGCTGAGTGGTCCCATTCTCATGATGCAATTTTCGTGAATTTCTTTGTGACAAGTGCAAAATTAGGCCCTTCATATTTGCCTCAAGTGCCCCAGCCCTAACTTGTATGACTCGATTTATTGAATAAACCAAGTATAGGGGTTCATCAGGTATAGTAAATGGCAACAAAGCCAGTACCTCAGTGCAGTACCTGTAAAAAGATACCCACAAAAGATTTCATAAACGTTCAAATAATAGAAACCTTGGACTTGCATTAAGACAACTTACATCAAAAATGGAACAACTGAATCGTTCCAGCTTGGATTATCAAATTTGCGGACAATTGAAGACATAAATTTGTTCCTTGAAACACGGTTTGCACGAATAAGCTTGTATATTCGAGATACTCCAACCCTGGCTTGTGTCATGGAGCCACCTTCAGGTTTTCCCTTCAAGTTTCCGGTGGACTTGGATTGGATGTTTTGGTTCAGATATTCAGAAGAAATCCCAGAAAGAGATCGCATGAATAAAAATGACAGTTGAAGACCATCCCCTAAACGACTTTCAAAAAATGCAGGATACCTGGAATTATTGCCTCCTTTAGTTAACAACCAAAAGATAGCAAAAAAGAAAAAGAAAAAAGTATTTTAGCTTCAAGAAAATTACTTCTCATTCATATTCATCAGCAAATGATGCGCCAACTTTGAATTAATTTCTTGGGGATCTGTTTCAAGTGCTATGAGATGTGGCACACAAGTAATAGGATGCACAAGACCTTGACGTAGCACCAGCTCTACAATCTGCAAATAAAACAAAGCATGGGATTTCTGAGTTCAACTATTGTGCGTTCAAGCATAGGCTGAAAAGATAAACTAAAACTGTCAACTAGTTTGAACCAATGAAATATCGTGATCCTCAGCATTTTTTGTTATTCAACAAATGTAAACAACAGGTCAAGCATTCAATTTCCTAAAGCTACGTATCTTTCTTCACTTTATCAACCTTCATGTCCCAAGCTGTAACATGTTTACAAGTTTCCTCTATATAACATAAACAAGAAAATGGGCACCGAATCAAGTCCTCACCTTTAAAGCAGTCTGACGAACATGTTCACTCAAGTCTAGGCATCTGCCCAGTATCTTATCCCAGTACAACTGAACTATACCTCCACAGATATTAGTATCACCAGCACCTGCGGCAACAGGTACAGCATTACCATCCTCTGTGGAATCTTGAACTACATTATTACTGGTCTTTTCAGTTCCCATTTGACTTTCCGCATCAAGAAGATATTCGAGTATATTTTGCAATGCTTGCACCTGATAAGAAGTATGACTTTAGCATATGGAGTAAACATAAGTGATGAAAAGTTTTAAGGCCTTTTTACCTTCAAACGAACATCAGAGCCAGATGATAAGGTCGCCTCCAAGATTTTACCAATGTCTTTTTCCAGCATAAACTCAGGCCTAGCAATTAGAACAAAGCCTAATGCCTACAATGATTACCGAATCAGCTCACCACATCCATATAGTGTGGAGTAGGATCGAAAAACTAATAAGCCAATTAGGAACAATACCTGCAAGGACCTAACTTTTATACCAAAATCCTCAACTTGGAGGTATTTCTTAAACAAATTGAGACTGCTTGCAACATCAATGTTCTTGTTGGAGTTAGTCAGCAATGAGTTTCCATAGCGAATAAGCAACCCAAGACAGAACAGAGATCGGACTACTAACTGCAATTTGTAGGCAAAGCAATCTCAGTTTTTTCATCTTAATTGACCTGAAAATTTGAGCTGGCAACTATAGCATGTGTAATAAATTAAAACTGAAATTGCTGCCAAACATGTTCCATATACAGAAAGTGTTTTCCCCTCCGTTTGGTACCTATGTCTACCAGTCCCCAAACCTGTGACATGTTGCTTTGTAGGTAACTAGGAATGCATCCATACAAACAAGCTATAAGGAAGCCTGACAGAAAACTGTTTTTTTCTCAAATTCCAAATTAATATCCAGAACTAAACAACATTTCATCCAATCCAAAACATTATATCTAATGAACAGTATAGGTTTGAAAATCCTCTTCCAAAAGAAAGTAACATATAATGCATCTTTCCAAGTGCTAAAACAAACTACAAGCTACTTATCTCAAACATCGTGGATTTAAAGTAATCAACATTTATTTCAGTCACCAACCTGCTTGTTATCAGTTCCTTGAGAATCCAGACGTTTGAAAAACACCTGGATAAGATATTCAATGACACTTGTACCCTTTCCTGCTACTCTACTCAAAGAGCCTAGACACCTGTCATGTGAAGCAGAAAAAGACTTGATCTTTTTGAGAACAAAGAATAACACAGGTCCTATTGATCTGGTTATACAGATCCAACATAAATAAACCACTTGAGTAGTCAACAATATGGCAAGTTGAAAATTTCTAAGGTGAAAGAGGAAAATGCAATACTTGATGCAAGCATGGACAACTGTCAGAAAAGGATGTCGAACAATCATCTGCTTCAAATCTTGTTCAAGTTCTTCTATAACACTTTGGGGCAATTTCCACACCAATGGGATAACAGAATCTATTATGAAGATTATACTCTCCAATAGCTGTGCAACAGCTCTGTTATCAACCTGGAATCCAGCAAAAGCCAGTTAAAAATGTGCATAGCACCTAACATCCCATCTTATCTCTAATATTTGTTAATTTAATTAAACTGGAAAACTCAAACAAGATGTTCTCCCACAATAAATACGAAAAGTATCATCACATCAGAGTTATAAGAAATTGCAAGGAAGGGAGCCCACACTTGGTTTGTAAAGGGAAGTATCAAAATGCTAGGTATAGAACCTCATGTACAAGTCTAGAGTGCTTTCCAAGTAGGACCTTATCTCTACATATAGCAAGCATTGAGACATTTAAAATGTATAAAATCTATGCCATTAAGTCCATCTAAAAAACTTCACTGTATAGAATGAGTCAAAACTATCATATACAAAATTGCTACAGCATGTTGTCCAGGTCCAAGGCCTAGATTTTTAAAAACAACAGAAACAGAGGCACTTGATTCGGCTTATCTGCATATATCCTTGGAAAAACACAACTTACTACTTCTCGGGCATATTGAGGAAAAAATTATGCAGTACTAAAACAGTTCTAACCTTCCGGAAGTTCCAAATTTACAGGGCTGAAAAATGCAGACCATTTATCACCTCTGATAAAGCTATTGATAGCAGGAATTTCTGGAGAAACATGTATCCTAAACACATAAAAAAATCTACTTTTTGTGGTCATGCTCAGAGTGTTAATGCAAGGCAGGTGACAATTTTGAAGTGACATCCATAACATCATATTAACAACAGACAATATTCTTTCCTAATAATGTCATAGATAACCTGAGTCTTAAGATATGGCTGTAGAGTGACCACAAACTGGGATGGGTCAGAAGCTGGTGCACAAAGTGTTGGATCCACAACACAAAAGGCATGCAGCACTAGTACGTAAGGGAGAGTCCGTGCTTCCATTTCCTCATTATTCATTTCCTCTACCTGACAGAACAGATCTTTGACATGTTTTACATCCCAAATAAACAAGCAGACACAGCAAACAAGTAACAAGTACCTGCAATATCCTTTCCAGTAAGCATTTGCACATTATCTCACAGCGTCTTCGTACTGCTGCAAGAGACATAGGATTTATCCCAACAGCTTTTGCTGATTGAGGAAAAAAGTCAAGAGCCAGATTGCGCTTAATAACTGTCACAAGAAGCTGATGACTTGACATCCTCCTCAACATCTCAACAATTTGCTCAGTTTTCTTAGAGACCTCCAATGGCACGGAACTGCCATCTGCGTAGTATTGTGTCTGCAAGCCAGTAGGTTCCTCAAACCAAAACTCATAAAACGTCTTGCACACAAGATCCTGCATGTAAAAGACAAATAAATTGAGGGATATAACATCAGCAAAATATCATAAACAAATGCCTACTGATGTGAAATCTTCATGCTGAAAGCAAAAATTCTGCGGCACTTCCAGTATTTATATATAAGTACAAGAATGCATTTGAGAAACAGGACAATAGCATAGTTTAACAATGAGCACAATTTTGCAAAGAAATAGCCCACTTCTTTCTCTTGAACATGACTTAAAAAGGGAGCTAGATTCCAACATATGCATCCATAAGAAACAAAAATAAATGGCTCACAGTAGACTAGTCCACATCATTTGCCTCCCAAGTTACCTGAATACTCGATTCATCATCACCAACACGAGAAATAATCTCAATGCAAGCGGCTGTAAATTCAGAGAAGTTGGCATTTGAGGTGCACATATCTCGGATAATTTTGATAGCTCGTTTCCTAACACTCACACCAGTATCTTTTATCCTCTCAGCAATCTTCTCAAAGTACTGCAACACCGAAAAATCTCAAATGAGATTGATGAAAGAATTAGCTGTATTCACTAATACACATACAAAATACAAGAGAATACAGAACTCAATTTCATACCTTAAGACCAACATCAGGATGTGAAGCAATATGCCTGCCAACAAGTTCCAATGCTGCTTCTCTTACAGATATTGCAGAATCACAAAATCTTCCTTCAACAGCCAATTGTACACGTTTGTCACACAATACCTCTGGGTCTGCTTCAACAATAATACTCACCTGATTCCACAATGCAAAAGGTAGCAACATAACGCAACCAAAATAACATATCAAATCAAAAGCCAATCTCAATAATTACTCACTGCTTTTAAAGCCTTGGCCCTAATCACAGGAGAGTTCTCCCTTAAGCTTGCCTGTAAAGAACAGATATGTATAAATCAAGTCTGGAATTTTAAAAAAAAATAAAACAGAGGTAATCAAATGTTTCACTGACCAGAAGCATATGAAGGATTTTATCGAACCCTCTAGAGAAAGAAATGTTTTGTCCCAGAGCTAAAGTAACCTTCTTAACCGAGTCCCTCGTCAACAATGGATAGGTGGCTCCAGAGCCACGCACAATCATGTTAGATTTGAGTCGAGTCAGATGATAAAAGAACTTTTCTTGAGATTTTGAATCATCTTTACACCACAAGCACAGATAAAACCTGCACATCAATGCTCTCTCTATAAAATCAATCTAAACAAATGAACAGTAAGGTTAGAGCTTTGTCAAATACAAACCAGCGAACAAAGACAAGCACATCATCACCGGATACAGCATCTTGTAGATAATTCAACAGAAACTGTTGAATGATTTCAACCTTTGTAATCCAGTCAGAAACTTCAGAAGTTTTCTTCGACTGAACATTGTCCATCTTCCCTGCATTCTTACATTGAGATTTGCAGTAAGACTGTAGCACAAGAAGTTGCTTCTTGCAGAGGCAGATCTGGCAGTGGCAACTCGTTTTAGAAGTTTCATGTTCTCTCAATCCCATACAATCAGCATGAAACATTCTTTGACAACTTTGACAAGAAAACAACAGTTTCTCACCCCTCCCATTTAAGCAAATGCAACATGTGGCTTTTGGGTAACTTGGATCCTCATTGTCCTCACTAGCCAACTCCACAGAAATCCAAAAATTGTTTTTGCTGCAAATGGCAGCATCATGCTTCAACCTTGCAGCTATTGTTCCAAGAATATCAATGGCCATGGAACGTGCCGAAGTGTCCTTGGATTTCAGCCCAGCATTCTGGAGTAGTAAGACGCAAAGAACCTGCAATAAGCAGGCTGTTAGCATAAAGAAAAGTGTAAGCAAACAGGCATATAAACGTTATTCGTATTAATATCACCTCTAGGATTGGAGCTGATGCAGGATATTCTGGTAAGTTTAAAGAAGTAAGTAAATCTGTAACAAGATTCTCAATCATCACTTTTATTTCAGAAGCATCCTGATTCTTGACAGTAGTCAACCGCTGCAGAACTCGAGTCCAGAACAGGCAGCAAGTCTCGGTGACAGCTTCATGGCATTTGGTCAGATAACTAGCATCCAAAGAAACTTCTAAGATGTGACTACCACTTGATGCCTGCCTCAAAGCTCCAGGAAGGTTTCCACTACTGTGAACCAACTGAATCAGCAGAGCCGTGATCATCTGAATTTGCCTCTGTTCTTCAACCGGCAGGTGATAGGCTCTCTGCACTCGCTTAGAAAATGGCAATTTCCAAAGCAACTGGACGAGTTCATCTATGATATATGCACGATGCTGCGTATACGAGTAGAATATCTGGACAAAAATTAAAAAATTAGAGGTTAAAACCACAGAACAACGAGATACGTATCAAGAAAAGTGGCAATCGTACATGCATCAGTGCATGTACACAATCACTCAAGAAGAAACAAGATTTCTAGAAGGGAAGAAGAAAGTGAATAGGTCTGCTAATAGCCATACCGAACTGAGTAAACTGATTGCCTTCAGTTGTATGAGCTGGAAGTTATCAACCAAAAATGTTGTAAAACTTGTCTTAACCAGTTGTAGAATGCAGCTATCAGATAATTTCTCTATCAATAACAAATCCTTCAGTAAACCAAGAATCGTGCACAGTTTCTGTAATATGGTATTTACAGCACCAGAGACCCTATCAAGGATAAACGTAAGATATATAAGAACAAAACTTACTTCCAACAAACTAAAATTAAGCAGTGGCTGAATCTTAGAGGAAACAGTAAATAGATAAGCACACTTGTTTATCGCAGATTTCTTCACTTTTGCACTTTTTACGACGGTACGACGCCTCTTGTTTGCTGAACCATAATCAGCTTCAAGCTCTTCATCATCCTCACCTGTCAACAGAAAGTTATACCACATTTTAGAACCAACAAAAAGTAACTGATAACCCACACGCAACACAACTGTGTTGTAGACTCGCCAATAAAATATGAACAAACAAAAAGGGTTACAGAAATATTGGGTTTTACCATCCTATAAAATCACAAAAATCAATTCCCTGTATTTCCTTTTCTTCTTTAAGAAAGTTGAGCATAGATAATGGTTCAGTTTTCATGGTGATATAAAATGAAATGATAGACTAGAAGAAAGCAAATTACAGAAAGATCAAGTCTACCAAGGCCTACCTTCAGGTGCCCAATTCTCATTTGGCTTGTGTGAAGCACGATAAGATGGATCATAAGCTGACATAACATCCATTATCTGATGCTTAGAGAACTCCAGGATTCTTTCAATGATCTGGCATAGAAACAGTAAGTGCAGTCATGCATTACGGTCATAAAAACTTGGGGAAAAAACATAACAATTTTTGTAATGAAGAGCTAACAAAAGATGCACCTCTTCCTTGTAGAGCTGCTTTGGCATATTATTATTTGCCATTACAGCTAGGGCTGCATGAATGGATTCCAATGCACAAAATACTAAAGAGACTACATCTGAATCTGTCTGCACCATCACAAAAACAACATAAAAGAGACAGTTACATAATATTTTAAATGCAATGAAGATTATGCTTTTAGAAAAAATGAAATGACCTCACTATCTAAAAGGGGAAACATTGTCAAGCCAAGTGCTTTAGATGAAAACCACGATACATATCCATGAAAAAAAAAATTGCACAAGGGGTATAAACAAAAGGGAGGTATGACCAAAGAATTTAGAAGGACTTCTGATCCATATCTACAAATTGTTGAACAATTTTAGGCACCAACAGTACAAACTAAAATTTCAATATGTTATCGGATACTGGTCAAATTTTTAACATACAGCATAATGACGACTTGATATCATTATTACATGAAGGATCCTCATTCTCACCATCAGGGATTTATTTAAAAAGAGAATTATCAATTCAGAGAAGAGACTTTGTAAAATAAGTTCAAGCAAGCTTAAAATTTGCTAGAGTGACACCAAGCTATATGCAGACATTTCAGGGTAGTTGCAGTAAATCTAGGTCATTGCATTTAACGCAAACCAATTCCACAATACCTAAATGAAAATGAAGACAACAAATGCAAGAGAATGGAACTTGACGGAGAAGAATCCGCAGCAGTAGCAATTAGGGAAGGATTTAACCAGTTGACAAATTTAGCATCCCACACAAAACATTCATAAGTCAATAGTACACAGGTCACACCATCTAATAAAAAACAGCATATATGGCACAAACTAGAAAGGAAAAATAAGCCAATAGGAGAAAAAGGGAGAGTGAGAAATGGTGTGAGGACACTCACGTGTTCATATTCACTGACAGATAAACCTTCTGCTCGATGTATTTGATGATCTAGAACTCGTAAGAGTCTTACAAGAATATCCACAGGAACCAAATGTAGAAGGTTTTTTGCACGTATGGATGTTATTTCATTTACAAGCATTTTGAGATCAACAGTAGGCAATGACAGCCACTCGGCTTCATCACGTTCATCACTAGGAACTTCAGCCCTTCCACATATATCATCCAACATTTCACAGAAGTTACCAATGGTGGCCTCTGGAAAAGGGTGTATGTAGCACAATATTAGCTTGAGAATAGAACACTATATACATGCACACATACATGCAGAGAGAGAGGAAGGGAGGAAATGAATATTTTATGCTAGGTCACCTTGAAGCTCGGCAGGATCTGGCTGATCAAATGTTGTGACCTCACGGTTAACTTTCTTCTTCACTTTAGGTTTTCTTACAGATGATGCAACCTCCTGCAGTTAACCTTTGATGTCAGAAATAGAGGAGTAACCTAATCTTACATGCAAAGAAATTTGCACAAACATACATGAGGACTGTGGTCCAGCCGGTGATTTTGTACTCCAGCATAGCCGCTCCCCACTTGACTTGCAGCAGATATACCTAGCTCAAGGGGCCTGGTTTCAAATCCTTTGTTTCCAGGTATATGCTCTTTACCTGAAACTTAGGCAAATGCAATAAACCACAAGCATAAAACCACTAAATGTAACATAACCAATAAAGATATCAATTATAACAAAAAGTCATTGATATTGTAGATCACATTCATAGGATTTCTTGGATAGTTAACACAGGAATCTACAACTTAAACTTGAAAAACTTTATTAACTCAAAACCCACACTCCTACCTCTTAATTATATTCCCTTGTCCTTATAATTATCAACTTAAGAAGGAAATCTTTTTCTGATAGAATTTTAGGACCTAAAACATTATTTTTGGATATTTATCTTCCATTTCCTTTTTCCGATTATAATTTCCATGCAACAGTCATTTCATGCAATATTTACTGAAATATTTCCAAGTAAGAGTCAAATAATGATTCTCAAGAGCGATTTGACAGAGCATATTCAATTTCCATGTTGACAGATCTTGATATACTAAAATTCATGACTTATTCGTTAGATCAGCATAAGGACTCAGTATTTTTTTGTGAACAATATGCAGCTTGTTTCTAAGTGATACTAAGCTGGAAGCAAGCATGGATAGCTAAATCAAAGTGGAAGTCCAATTACAATTTAAAACTTGTCTTCTAATTTCAATAAATGTCTGGAATAGAATATTCAAAATAATAATTCGACACATTCTCAGACGAACAAGAAGACATCTATTATGCGAAAGATTTATTTGAGAAAAAATCTTAACGCTTGCATCCAATTACAAATTTCATTTCCCAAAATGGAACCATATTGGAATAATCCATTGAGGAAGTACTGTCAAATTGTTCCACATATAAAGTCTGACTGTGACCGGTTAAAAGAAGTCAATTTATGGTTAATAACATGCAACTAATGGACACAAAAATTTGGTCATATCATTAAGTTAAGATAATGATACAAAAGTAGAAACTATGAAAATACTGTAGATGCATGTCACTCTAGCATTGAGATATGCTCTAGAAATGACATTCACCAAGCCATATCTACTTTTTCTACCCCTAATGCCCATTATGCCACTTGTCCATCTCAACATCAATACAGAAGAGTGTTACATTCAGTAGAAATCCTTTCATTTCACAAATTTATGGCTTCTTATAAGTCAAAGGTATCCAGTTCACCATGAATGATCATGAATTTTTTCTCAGCTATCAAATAGAATAGCCCATTTCAGAAAACAAGTAACTTGTGCTTCCAAAACTCATTTTCCATCAACGTATAATTTCCAAGCACCAAAATTATGATGAACACTAGGAATCTGAACTTTGAGCCTCCATGGTAGCTATGTGTTTTGTTAGGGTAATTACTTTACACCGCACTAAGGAGCCAACTAATAACTCTTTTTATCAAAAAAAGGGATCTAATGAGTAACCTATAATGTAATAAATTAAGAATGAGCTCTTGTGCGAACTGCAAAGGAAATACTAAGAAACAAACAACCCTATCAAGAAACTAAACTAAAAGGAGCAATGGTCTGCAATTTGTTTACCAGGAGTTACATACTCGAATGCTTCAGGGTTGTATTGGAGAACCTGCTCATGCAGTTCCAAGGCCTCTGCATAACCAAATGGAACTGGTCTTGTCTCCTCCCTAAGATTTCTGCACGTATACAACCATGTAATAAAATCACAACACAATCAAATTGTGCAATCAAGTACAAAGACATTAATCAGTTCCAGAAGGTCCAATCACAGAAAAACAGTTGTCTGATTCCACTACCCTAATCCTGAGCCGCTCCGCTTAGAAGTTAAGCTCGAACTTCATCTAATATTCACCACAAATCAAAAGAATAACTAATATTTAACTTCTTCAGCTAAAACTCCAGTTACTGCACATAGTGGAAATTCAATCAAGGTCCATATCTCAAAAGCACTTCATGTCAAAATCAGCAAGCATCGTATTGGACTCGGTTCGTGCTCAATCAACACTCCCACTCGATTAGACTAGCACACCTATTCAAAAACCACAGTTTCCCACCAACTTCAGGTCACTTCACAACTTAAAGGAGAAAACTACATACAGGTAAGAAACATCCGTTCGCCGAAGCAGATCAGCGATTCTCGCGGACTGAGCAAGAATCTCATTCCGATTCATAGTCCAAGCACTGCTAACACCAGGAGCCTCATCGAACAACCGGAGCTCCGGATCCGACGAGCCACAAAATACCGGAAGCGAAGGCAGCGGCAAGCACGGAGCCACCTCCGAGTGTATCGTGTTGGATAGTCCAATTCCTTTGGGACCCGAACCGGAACCCGAACCTGCATAATTCGAATTTGAATTGTTGGCCATCATATTGAATTAGCTAAACGGCGAGACGGTTGCAAGAGCATGAAGAGGGTGTGGTGCAGAGCAGGTTGTGAAGTGGTACGTGCGTAATAATGTGGAAGGTCGAGGGTAATTCGGGAAGAATAGAGGGTATTCGGAGTTCTGAGCCCTAGAGCAAGAGAGAGAGTGGAAATGATGGAAAGAAGCAATTGGCGGGGAAATTCTGAGAATTGTAGGGGTATTTTGCACTCGGGATTTATCAGGACATAGAAAAGAGCATGAATTCTCCAAATTCCGAAATTACCCGTAGTTGACCGCCATTTGCTTCCTATTGTACGATTTCATTGACCGGGGGCTTTCCGGGACTTTGGAAAATGTTGAATCGTGAGTTTGAATCCCCGAGGATGAAACTACAAAAACGCCCTTCACTTTGTTCACTGGGTTTTTTTGTTGTTGATTTAATTATTGACCGTAAAGGGTAATTGGCATTACCCGCCGTCAAGTGGGATTCAAAGAATTGGCAGATAAAAAGGATAGCGTTTAATTTTGCCTCGTAAAAGATGAGAAAAATAAGTCGTGATTGAAGAAAATAAGCGCCAACAATATACTTCCCTCGTCTTTTTTTTAAATATTAATCTATAGATAACAAATGTTAAATTGCTCAATTTTTTTAAAATTTCCTAATTCGACATCTAAATTTTACAAATTTTCAATACTCAACTTTTAAAACCTTTAACAATTAAATTCAAGACATTAGTTTCGTTCGTAATTTATTCCTTTTATTTGATTGTTATCTATATATCACAAACAATAAAGATTTCGTTAATCAAATCAATAATTTTCTAGTAAAAAAGCTCTGGCCTCGTGAGAGTTGAGGTTAGAATATCTATTATACGTAACCTTCTTTTTATATTTATATTTTTATAAAGAGGTTATTTCTGTAGCTTAAATTTATGACATTACAGTCACAAAGGAATAATCTTACCAGTTATATTGAATTGAACTGTTATATTTTAAAAAGTTAGTCACCTAATTAAAAATTTTAGAAGCTTAAGCATTGAAGTAAAAAAAACCTAAACTATTGAGTATTTTATGATTGAATATCCCATTAATATATGACTTGTTGCTAGTTTTAAAACAATCACAATGTTGAATAGTATTGATGAAGTTGAAACAAAAGTTTTAAAAGTGACACTCTTATTAATCTAACAAAAGCATTATATTTCTATCACGTACGTTACTCCATTATTTCACCATAAAGGCTTTTAAGTTTTAATGCATAACATTTCACAATAATGATTTAATTGAGAAATGAAATGCACTTAAAATTAATATAGTTTTCTTTTTCTAAATTTTAATTGAATATATTAATGTAATTGCTATTAGATTATAATTGATGGAGAGATTAATTATATCATAATGCAATCTTTGTTATACTTTTCATTACATTAGAGTGCCAACTTTCTTTCTCAATTCTAATTCTCACCTACCTGTCCTGAAATCAAGAACAAATGATTATGTAATGAATTTCCTACACTTTTTACGTTATCATAAAACGATCTTGTTAATTTAATTGTCATCTTTACAGAGCTTTTATTAATTTCAAAACCCTTTTAGAATAGTGCGTCACGTAGGCACTATTGCACTGATTAAATTACAGTGCAAAGTTCAGAGATCCAATAATATAAATATTTGTACATGCACATTTTCCTTATTTTTCTTCAATGCAAGAAGAATTACATCCTATTTTATAAACTTTGCAAGATATAAGAACGTTAATTTTCTTTCCTTCCTTTCCAATTTTTCTCGTTAAACAAACACCTATCTTTTTCCTATTTCATTATAACTAGGGTTTTATCATACTAGTTCTCATCTTTTTTAAGCTCTATTGTTCATCAATGACAACAACCTCTTTAGCTACTATGAATTCATCCATGCGAGTTAAAGAAATCCTTTTAGACTCCTATTATCTACATGCTAATGAGAAACTCTTATTAGTTTTGGTTTCTGTCATTCTTATTAGCCCTAGTCACTTTTTATAATGTTGGGTGAGGAAGATGGCATTATTCTTAAAGAACAAGTTGAAGTTTATTGATGATAGTATCCTTACTACTCTTAAATATGATTCTCTTTATCCAATTTGGGAGTGTTTCAACATGATGGTTTTATCCTGGCTTATTCATTTTATATCTAGTTCAATTGCACCAAGTATTATATGGCTAAAATTTATGTTTGATGTATGGCAAGACTCAGAGGTGTGCAGATGATTCTTTCAAAATTTCTAATTTGCATGAACAAACATACAATTTTCATTGAAGAAATTTATTTTTGACTAATTACTTTACAAGAATGAATATTTTAAAGGATGAAGTCATGATCTTAAGACCTTTACTTACTTGTATTTATAAACCTCCATGTTTTTATGGTGCTTTAATAGTAACGAAAACCTATTAAGCAATATATCAAATCATATTGATGGACCCATTACCTCATGTTAATAAAGTGCTTCTTGATAATGCAATAAGAAAGGCAATTGCATTATAATTATGTTTTTAATGTTGTTCTTTTGCATTTATTAATACAACATCTAGTTCTATGAGTGAAAATGTTAATGGAAGTTCTAATAGGGGCAAAAATTTTACCAATCAAAGGAGATTAAGGGGTGGAAACTTTTATGTTAATATTAATAAAAGGAATTTGTGTATGTTCTTTACAAAAGAGGCACATAGTTAAAGATGATATAAGAGGCATAGCTTTCCCTTTGTTATAAATCATAGAGGAAGTCTTATTATGTGGTAACTAATTAGGTCGAGAAGCTAATTGTCCTCAGTTTCTTTTTGCTAAAAATCAATATGTAAAATTTCTATGCACGATTTAGTAGTTTGTTTCAAACAATAATTTAATTTCCCCAACTTACTTAGTAATGCAGTAGGATCCAATGGCTCAAGTGAATACTTTGTCTACTGGTATTTTGTCACTCTTTTTATATGGTATATAGATATATTTCTCTTAGTTCTTTTATTAAGAGAATTTTTTATTATACTTGAATAATTGATAGTGGAGCTATTGATCATATAGTATGGTTACTTATATTATTTGATTAAAAAATGCATGTGCACAATGTCTATATGAAATTACCAAATCAATCTCAATTTCTTGCTACATATATAGGACCTATTAAACTTTCTCCTTGGTTAACACTATTGAATGTTTTTTTGTTCCTCCCTTCAACTTTAATCTTATATATGTACACAAATTTATAAGTCCTTCAACTTGTTTTTTGCTTTCTCAATCTAATTTATGTTTTATTCAGGACCTTGAAATGTGGAGGATGATTAGATTGGCTAAGAAGGTTAATGGTCTACACTTGTTAGTGCTTCTTGATGAACTTTCTTCTAATTTTAATCATTTTCATTATAATTCCATTATTATTAATAAACTAGATATTTGTCATGATAAATTAGGCCACCTATCATATGTTAAATTGAAATTGCTTGTAAATTTTAATCTTACAATACAATAT
>JAOTAX010000008.1:12996335-13008705 GCA_025629825.1 Erythroxylum guanchezii
CTTAGTCTTCTATGCCATAATTCTGATGTAGTATCACTCTTTACTATATTCACTGAGCCTTCAGAAATATAACCTCTCAATATGTACAAGCTAGAGGATTTGTTACCTCAAGCTACAACAATTAAACCTTTTGTAAGCTTCCAATGTCCATTGTTAAAGACATCGCAATAACCATTGTCATCAAGGTTTTCTTGCAGATATCAAATTCAAAGGAATTCCTGGTGTATGTTTGACATTTTTAAAAACTAACCTTGAACCATTATTAGTTTCTAAACAAACTAATTCAGTGCCAATCACACTTATCTTGCCACCATTTCCAATCTTTAATATCCTAAAATCTCCAGGAGTATACGAAGTGAAGAATTCCTTTCTTGGCTTGACATGATAAGAAGCACCAGTATCTACAACCCAATTAGTCTTATGACATACCAAATTGATGACATTTTTCTCATAAGCATAAGGAGATCACCACCAATAGCACTAGCAACACGGTTCTGATCAACACTATCCTTCTTTTTCTGTCTCATTTTCTTTTTCAGCTTAAAGCAATATTTCTTAATATACTTACATAATGATCACATACAAAATTTTTGTACTTAGACCTTGACTTGCTTCTACTTTTCTCTCTACCTTTCTGACCTCTGAATTTGTTTCTCCCTCTCTCTTCTATAATCAAAACATCAGATTGTGAAGATAATGTAGAAGAGCCCTGAGATCTTCTCACTTCCTTATTCAAAACACCACTCTTTGCATATTCTATGGTTACCACACCATTAAGAGCAAAATTGGCCAGTGAAACATGAAAAGTTTCTCAAGAATCAAGTAAAGTATTAAGCAACCAAAGTCCCTGTATCTCATCATCAAATCTTATATTCGATCTAGATAGTTGATCAATAACACCCTGAAAATCATTCAAATAATCATAAATAACACTGCCCTCCTTATATTACAAGTTCATCAACCGCTTGAGTATAAATGATTGGTTATTTCCTGTCTTCGATGCATAAAGTTTCTCGAGCTTATCCCATAGAGTTCTAACATGTGTATCATTAACAATGTGATTAAGAACATTATCTTCTATGCATTATCTAATATAACCACATACTTATTGATGTTCAAATTCCCAGTCTTCATCAAACATAGACTCAGGTTTATTAGTGGCAAACATAGGCAAACACATCTTTTTCACAAATAACAAATGTTTCTTCTTACCCTTCCATTTATGGTAATTGGCTCCATTCAAACAAACCATTCTACTAGTATTAACCTCCATAATTCAAATAGAACAAAAGGATTAAATCAACTAACGCTCTAGTACTAATGTGTTAGGAAACCATCGGTATTACAAATTTCTGTGGAAGTGTAAACACAATACCAAAAATTTCCAAATCTATTTGAATAATAGGGGTAAATAAATACTAGCAACAATTCACCAACAATAACAATAAATCAAACATAAATAAAGACACCACAAATTTTAACTTGGAAAATCCCTTTATATAAGGAGTAAAAATCACGGGACCTCTGGTCTAAAAATTAGCTCCATGAAATCAAATTGTGTATAAATATTCTCCTCTCAAAGACACAAAATTAGCATCAACAAGAAGAATAAGCAGCTACACAAGATAATATTATTAGGAACATAAAAAGGAGAGAAATCACTAAAAAATGTGTTAATGTTCTGAGGCTCCAATCTCAATTCAAGCGAAAAAATGAACGTTCAGAATGTAGATGACTATCTTGGGAATACACTCCTAAATTTTCAGCTCGATCCAATAGCAAATAAGTGCAGATCGAGGAGAAAAGTGAAGCAGCTCGTCTAAAAAATGCCCCCTGCAACTTCTCTACTCTTTGTTCCTTTTTTTTTTTTAATTTTCTGTTAACACCATTCGTTGAAGAAGAAGCCGACTACTATAAGCCAACAAAAGTGGGCCTATCGGGCCTTAAAATAGTGGGCTAAAACATGGACTTTTCCATGTAAAAAGGAACCCAATCTCAACATAATGACAAGAGCAAGTAAAAAAAAAGAGAGAACAAAAGACAATTAAAGAATTTGTTGAAAAACACACACACACACACACATATATAATTCATCGATACCCTATGAATTTGAATTTATTAGTTTCTTAATTTTGTTGGTTAAAAATTAAATAAATTTAAAGAATTTAAAATATAATTAAAAGAGATTTTTCTTATCATTGAAAATTTTGAAGTTTAATTAAAAAATTGTTAAATGAATATTAATTAATTTATTTTAGTTTATAAGAACTTATTAATTAATAAAAATTGACCAATTAATTAATAAATTAATTGATTTTTAATAACAAAAATTATTAAAATAAATTGAATTAGAAAATAAAAAACCTAACTAAAAAGTTAGACAAATTTTTTACAATTAAACTAGCCAAATCTGTTAAACTTTTAAATTATTGATTTTCGTTACACTTATTGTTAAATTTGCTTCAAAATCATTTTGATCCATATAATTCCAGTGGTCTCTATGCTTACCATTTCAAAGGTGACCTCCTAGACTTTTGGCGAATTTTCTTCATCCCTAAAGTTGAGGGTCTTATCTTTAATATTTGTAAACAAATATTAATTCAACAAAATGGATTTTTTTTTTTCTTTTAGCTACTAAATCCGCTTTATTATCTCTGATTTCCCATCACAAAATCTGACATTTCAATCACCTTTCGGTTCTTTCTCTCGCTCTGCAAACCAACGAAGATCTCATCTTCTGGTTTTCATTTTCAACCCTAACAAGGGCTTGTTTCATTCCACAACGAAGAAAACCGGGTACCCTTTTAATCTTTTAGCCTATGCTTATTTGATCTTCTCTTATATTCTGTTTCCGATTTCAGTTTTAATAGTTATCTTCTAAGTTTCTGTCTTTTCTTCGTCTGGATGGTGGGTTTACTCTGTTTCCCTTTTTCTTAATGATTGGTTTATAAGATTATTAGAAACTTGATATTCCTAATGAATTGGCCGGATGAGACTTTTCTTGGTGTTTTGGTTTTCGCTCAGTAGTGCTTGTCAAATGGGCGATCCCTTTATGAATGTGTAGTTGAAAAATTTTGGGGCTTACTCCTTAAGTTTCTAGAATTTAATGTATTAGCGATTTGGGTGTTGGAGTAGGTGGTCAAAATTACAAGTTTGACGATGCGTTTGACTTTGGGGAAGGTAATTGGTCGATCTTGGTGTAGATTTTGTGGGAAGATGTTTTAGATATTGGTTGTTGTGTTAATGATTATTTGTTTGTGATTTCGTCGTGTTTGTTTTTATCCTTTTCACCCTGTAAACTTTGATGCTGTTCTTGTCCGGGCACCAATGCGGTGGTGCTATTTGGGAGTTTTTAATTATTACCTATAAGTATGATGAGGCTATTGTAATCTGAACTGATGCTTGATGCTGTTGAACAAAAGAATATAATGAAATCTTTTTTTTCTTTTTTTTGTCCAATCATAGCTGAATCAACAATCCCCTTTCTCAGCTTTCTGTTATATTATTATTAGGTGCAAAATAAAGATTGCAGCAGCCTTGGTGATAACGGAGAATCATATATGTTGTGTGGGAATGACCAGATAGACTTTGGATGAGAAATAGTGAGTAGTATTGTATAGACTAGGATTTTATTTGATTGCATTTGAAGTTTGTGAGATCCGATTCTGGCTTTTATAGCATACGAGCTGAAAAAAATTCCTATTTCCACCAGTTAACTATTCAGTTTTAGATAAATATTGTTGGCTACCTTTTTCTGAATCTACATTCTTCCTCAAATTTTTTTTTTCTTACAGGGATTGATTATACTCTATTTCCCCTAACCTGCCCATTGCTTCAAATGATTGCTGCATACATCTGCTATCACTTTTAGCTATCTGAAGATGTCAAATGAGGAACTTCTGAAGGCTGTTTTCCCCTTACTAGATGGTGTAGACCTTGCCTCTTGCATGGTTGTATGCAAGCAATGGAGAGATATAGCCCAAGATGATTACTTATGGAAGTGCGCATGTGCAAAGAGGTGGCCTTCCATTTGCAAGAGGCCAAATCCTTCGACTTTAACTTACCACAAGCTCTATAAAACTTTCTATAAACACAAGAATCATCAAAGTCTGCTTCCTCCCAGACTTTCCCTAGATGTTTTGGAATTCTTCATCGACATTTGGAGTGATGATAAATTGATATTCTCAGAAGTGGTTCCTGGCCCAGTCTTGGAGGCAGGAATTAAAATCCCACCCCCTGGAACTTGTGACAGGCTTAAATATCACCTCGAAGGTGATGAATATAAGATGACTTTACCTCTTGAGCCTAGGTGCAGAATTCCTAGTCAGAATGTGAGTGTTTCAGTGCTTGTGGGACGCAAGGATACAAATAAGGTTGCATGCATAATTAGTAAATCTTTGTTTGATTATATAGATCGTACATCCTTCAGAGCATTGGCGTTTGATTTTCTTAACTTCTCTCCACAACACCCTTTTATTCCATCAATTCGAGCATGGATTTCCTTACTCTTCATTGACGATGGGACTGAGGGTGTCATTGATGTTTTTGGAATTGAGTTGGATTTCTGTGATGCTGCAAACTCCAGGGAGCAGGTTTTGTGGCTATTAGATGTTCTTGATTGGAAGTGAAGAGCCGAGTTCTGCTGGCCCACAAGAGGAGAGAAGCTCCAAGTTAATTGAATGTACACTATTTTTCTCACCGGTTATTAGCATCCCTAGAGAGAGGAATGATTTGAAGTCCCTCAAACTAGCAAGTCCAGATTGTGTCAAACCAACTTATTTCTGAAGAATATTGTACATATAAATTTACCAAGAGAGTTGCATTTTCCTTTCGAACTAAATGCTCCTGGTTATTTCATACAGTATGCTTGTTGTGTCTGATTTATTATTGGTTCACGTATCAAAACAATAGGAAGACACCTTGAATATTTTCATCGTTTGGATGCTTGTTTTTGGCCTCTTTGCTAGTACCCATAAGAATACTTGTCTATTTATAGATGTACTTGAATCTTCTTTTGTCTTTTATCCTCCTGGTGGAAGTCATTGCTTGAAAGGCTGTACGCATAAGCTCTACAAGTGCAATCCCATCCCCTTCTGGTCCTCTTGGATAAAAGAGAAGTCGTGGTCATGAGGCTTAGCCGACGCTGTGAGACAGTTACTGTTGTCCATAACTACCAGTTAACTCCAAGAGGTTAGGCCAACGATCAGAATTGCTTGGAGTTAGATGCGTTACTACTGTTTCTGAAAACTTACAAGTAAATTGCGACCGGAGCATCTGAGTATTGAAGTTAAAAGAAGACCATGCTATTGAAGTCGGCGACATAAGAACATTCAAATAGAGAGAGGGAAAAGATTCATAAGAACAAAGGTAAGGAGCTTGGAAGACAAGAAAATAGTCATATTATTATCACCACATCTAACCCCAACATTTATAAGAACCCCTTAATCTTGACGTTAACAACATCACCATCTCCTCCAACATTGTAAGCAAGCACAGTTAAAACAGTTGGCATTGCCGCCTATTCTAATGCAACTGACTCTGCGATATTGAAAGGTATCAGCTGAAAGATTTTTTGTAGTTTTTAAAAATAAATTTGTAAATGAGACATAAACGTTTTTTATTTGTACACAATTTATTAAGGAAAGCAGTTGGGAACTATAAATTACACTGTTTTAAAAATTGAACTGAACCGGCTGGTTCAATTGGAAATAGTATGAATTGGCTATTTGTTCGGTTCGGTTTTATTTAATAACCTGTTAAAAGGTTTATGAGTGAACCGGCTGGTTTATTAGTGAACCGGTTGGAACCGTAAACATTTGAAATCAAAAAATTAAAACTTAAAAGCTCTCCTCCCTTCACTCTTTCCTCTTCACTGTCTGCGCTTCGCAAATCTTATCGTCATCGCTTCTATTTCTGGGTAGATAAAGGGTAGCTGAAGAAACCGATAACACTCTAGGGATTTGATTTTAGTAATGAAATTAGAAACTATGATGAATGGTTATTCTTATTCATTAGAAGGAAAAATAAGGATGGTATACCATCCTTATTTTTCCTTCTAATGAATAAGAATAACCATTCATCATAGTTTCTAATTTCATTACTAAAATCAAATCCCTAGAGTGTTATCGGTTTCTTCAGCTACCCTTTATCTACCCAGAAATAGAAGCGATGACGATAAGATTTGCGAAGCGCAGACAGTGAAGAGGAAAGAGTGAAGGGAGGAGAGCTTTTAAGTTTTAATTTTTTGATTTCAAATGTTTACGGTTCCAACCGGTTCACTAATAAACCAGCCGGTTCACTCATAAACCTTTTAACAGGTTATTAAATAAAACCGAACCGAACAAATAGCCAATTCATACTATTTCCAATTGAACCAGCCGGTTCAGTTCAATTTTTAAAACAGTGTAATTTATAGTTCCCAACTGCTTTCCTTAATAAATTGTGTACAAATAAAAAACGTTTATGTCTCATTTACAAATTTATTTTTAAAAACTACAAAAAATCTTTCAGCTGATACCTTTCAATATCGCAGAGTCAGTTGCATTAGAATAGGCGGCAATGCCAACTGTTTTAACTGTGCTTGCTTACAATGTTGGAGGAGATGGTGATGTTGTTAACGTCAAGATTAAGGGGTTCTTATAAATGTTGGGGTTAGATGTGGTGATAATAATATGACTATTTTCTTGTCTTCCAAGCTCCTTACCTTTGTTCTTATGAATCTTTTCCCTCTCTCTATTTGAATGTTCTTATGTCGCCGACTTCAATAGCATGGTCTTCTTTTAACTTCAATACTCAGATGCTCCGGTCGCAATTTACTTGTAAGTTTTCAGAAACAGTAGTAACGCATCTAACTCCAAGCAATTCTGATCGTTGGCCTAACCTCTTGGAGTTAACTGGTAGTTATGGACAACAGTAACTGTCTCACAGCGTCGGCTAAGCCTCATGACCACGACTTCTCTTTTATCCAAGAGGACCAGAAGGGGATGGGATTGCACTTGTAGAGCTTATGCGTACAGCCTTTCAAGCAATGACTTCCACCAGGAGGATAAAAGACAAAAGAAGATTCAAGTACATCTATAAATAGACAAGTATTCTTATGGGTACTAGCAAAGAGGCCAAAAACAAGCATCCAAACGATGAAAATATTCAAGGTGTCTTCCTATTGTTTTGATACGTGAACCAATAATAAATCAGACACAACAAGCATACTGTATGAAATAACCAGGAGCATTTAGTTCGAAAGGAAAATGCAACTCTCTTGGTAAATTTATATGTACAATATTCTTCAGAAATAAGTTGGTTTGACACAATCTGGACTTGCTAGTTTGAGGGACTTCAAATCATTCCTCTCTCTAGGGATGCTAATAACCGGTGAGAAAAATAGTGTACATTCAATTAACTTGGAGCTTCTCTCCTCTTGTGGGCCAGCAGAACTCGGCTCTTCACTTCCAATCAAGAACATCTAATAGCCACAAAACCTGCTCCCTGGAGTTTGCAGCATCACAGAAATCCAACTCAATTCCAAAAACATCAATGACACCCTCAGTCCCATCGTCAATGAAGAGTAAGGAAATCCATGCTCGAATTGATGGAATAAAAGGGTGTTGTGGAGAGAAGTTAAGAAAATCAAACGCCAATGCTCTGAAGGATGTACGATCTATATAATCAAACAAAGATTTACTAATTATGCATGCAACCTTATTTGTATCCTTGCGTCCCACAAGCACTGAAACACTCACATTCTGACTAGGAATTCTGCACCTAGGCTCAAGAGGTAAAGTCATCTTATATTCATCACCTTCGAGGTGATATTTAAGCCTGTCACAAGTTCCAGGGGGTGGGATTTTAATTCCTGCCTCCAAGACTGGGCCAGGAACCACTTCTGAGAATATCAATTTATCATCACTCCAAATGTCGATGAAGAATTCCAAAACATCTAGGGAAAGTCTGGGAGGAAGCAGACTTTGATGATTCTTGTGTTTATAGAAAGTTTTATAGAGCTTGTGGTAAGTTAAAGTCGAAGGATTTGGCCTCTTGCAAATGGAAGGCCACCTCTTTGCACATGCGCACTTCCATAAGTAATCATCTTGGGCTATATCTCTCCATTGCTTGCATACAACCATGCAAGAGGCAAGGTCTACACCATCTAGTAAGGGGAAAACAGCCTTCAGAAGTTCCTCATTTGACATCTTCAGATAGCTAAAAGTGATAGCAGATGTATGCAGCAATCATTTGAAGCAATGGGCAGGTTAGGGGAAATAGAGTATAATCAATCCCTGTAAGAAAAAAAAAATTTGAGGAAGAATGTAGATTCAGAAAAAGGTAGCCAACAATATTTATCTAAAACTGAATAGTTAACTGGTGGAAATAGGAATTTTTTTCAGCTCGTATGCTATAAAAGCCAGAATCGGATCTCACAAACTTCAAATGCAATCAAATAAAATCCTAGTCTATACAATACTACTCACTATTTCTCATCCAAAGTCTATCTGGTCATTCCCACACAACATATATGATTCTCCGTTATCACCAAGGCTGCTGCAATCTTTATTTTGCACCTAATAATAATATAACAGAAAGCTGAGAAAGGGGATTGTTGATTCAGCTATGATTGGACAAAAAAAAGAAAAAAAAGATTTCATTATATTCTTTTGTTCAACAGCATCAAGCATCAGTTCAGATTACAATAGCCTCATCATACTTATAGGTAATAATTAAAAACTCCCAAATAGCACCACCGCATTGGTGCCCGGACAAGAACAGCATCAAAGTTTACAGGGTGAAAAGGATAAAAACAAACACGACGAAATCACAAACAAATAATCATTAACACAACAACCAATATCTAAAACATCTTCCCACAAAATCTACACCAAGATCGACCAATTACCTTCCCCAAAGTCAAACGCATCGTCAAACTTGTAATTTTGACCACCTACTCCAACACCCAAATCGCTAATACATTAAATTCTAGAAACTTAAGGAGTAAGCCCCAAAATTTTTCAACTACACATTCATAAAGGGATCGCCCATTTGACAAGCACTACTGAGCGAAAACCAAAACACCAAGAAAAGTCTCATCCGGCCAATTCATTAGGAATATCAAGTTTCTAATAATCTTATAAACCAATCATTAAGAAAAAGGGAAACAGAGTAAACCCACCATCCAGACGAAGAAAAGACAGAAACTTAGAAGATAACTATTAAAACTGAAATCGGAAACAGAATATAAGAGAAGATCAAATAAGCATAGGCTAAAAGATTAAAAGGGTACCCGGTTTTCTTCGTTGTGGAATGAAACAAGCCCTTGTTAGGGTTGAAAATGAAAACCAGAAGATGAGATCTTCGTTGGTTTGCAGAGCGAGAGAAAGAACCGAAAGGTGATTGAAATGTCAGATTTTGTGATGGGAAATCAGAGATAATAAAGCGGATTTAGTAGCTAAAAGAAAAAAAAAAATCCATTTTGTTGAATTAATATTTGTTTACAAATATTAAAGATAAGACCCTCAACTTTAGGGATGAAGAAAATTCGCCAAAAGTCTAGGAGGTCACCTTTGAAATGGTAAGCATAGAGACCACTGGAATTATATGGATCAAAATGATTTTGAAGCAAATTTAACAATAAGTGTAACGAAAATCAATAATTTAAAAGTTTAACAGATTTGGCTAGTTTAATTGTAAAAAATTTGTCTAACTTTTTAGTTAGGTTTTTTATTTTCTAATTCAATTTATTTTAATAATTTTTGTTATTAAAAATCAATTAATTTATTAATTAATTGGTCAATTTTTATTAATTAATAAGTTCTTATAAACTAAAATAAATTAATTAATATTCATTTAACAATTTTTTAATTAAACTTCAAAATTTTCAATGATAAGAAAAATCTCTTTTAATTATATTTTAAATTCTTTAAATTTATTTAATTTTTAACCAACAAAATTAAGAAACTAATAAATTCAAATTCATAGGGTATCGATGAATTATATATGTGTGTGTGTGTGTGTGTTTTTCAACAAATTCTTTAATTGTCTTTTGTTCTCTCTTTTTTTTTACTTGCTCTTGTCATTATGTTGAGATTGGGTTCCTTTTTACATGGAAAAGTCCATGTTTTAGCCCACTATTTTAAGGCCCGATAGGCCCACTTTTGTTGGCTTATAGTAGTCGGCTTCTTCTTCAACGAATGGTGTTAACAGAAAATTAAAAAAAAAAAAGGAACAAAGAGTAGAGAAGTTGCAGGGGGCATTTTTTAGACGAGCTGCTTCACTTTTCTCCTCGATCTGCACTTATTTGCTATTGGATCGAGCTGAAAATTTAGGAGTGTATTCCCAAGATAGTCATCTACATTCTGAACGTTCATTTTTTCGCTTGAATTGAGATTGGAGCCTCAGAACATTAACACATTTTTTAGTGATTTCTCTCCTTTTTATGTTCCTAATAATATTATCTTGTGTAGCTGCTTATTCTTCTTGTTGATGCTAATTTTGTGTCTTTGAGAGGAGAATATTTATACACAATTTGATTTCATGGAGCTAATTTTTAGACCAGAGGTCCCGTGATTTTTACTCCTTATATAAAGGGATTTTCCAAGTTAAAATTTGTGGTGTCTTTATTTATGTTTGATTTATTGTTATTGTTGGTGAATTGTTGCTAGTATTTATTTACCCCTATTATTCAAATAGATTTGGAAATTTTTGGTATTGTGTTTACACTTCCACAGAAATTTGTAATACCGATGGTTTCCTAACACATTAGTACTAGAGCGTTAGTTGATTTAATCCTTTTGTTCTATTTGAATTATGGAGGTTAATACTAGTAGAATGGTTTGTTTGAATGGAGCCAATTACCATAAATGGAAGGGTAAGAAGAAACATTTGTTATTTGTGAAAAAGATGTGTTTGCCTATGTTTGCCACTAATAAACCTGAGTCTATGTTTGATGAAGACTGGGAATTTGAACATCAATAAGTATGTGGTTATATTAGATAATGCATAGAAGATAATGTTCTTAATCACATTGTTAATGATACACATGTTAGAACTCTATGGGATAAGCTCGAGAAACTTTATGCATCGAAGACAGGAAATAACCAATCATTTATACTCAAGCGGTTGATGAACTTGTAATATAAGGAGGGCAGTGTTATTTATGATTATTTGAATGATTTTCAGGGTGTTATTGATCAACTATCTAGATCGAATATAAGATTTGATGATGAGATACAGGGACTTTGGTTGCTTAATACTTTACTTGATTCTTGAGAAACTTTTCATGTTTCACTGGCCAATTTTGCTCTTAATGGTGTGGTAACCATAGAATATGCAAAGAGTGGTGTTTTGAATAAGGAAGTGAGAAGATCTCAGGGCTCTTCTACATTATCTTCACAATCTGATGTTTTGATTATAGAAGAGAGAGGGAGAAACAAATTCAGAGGTCAGAAAGGTAGAGAGAAAAGTAGAAGCAAGTCAAGGTCTAAGTACAAAAATTTTGTATGTGATCATTATGTAAGTATATTAAGAAATATTGCTTTAAGCTGAAAAAGAAAATGAGACAGAAAAAGAAGGATAGTGTTGATCAGAACCGTGTTGCTAGTGCTATTGGTGGTGATCTCCTTATGCTTATGAGAAAAATGTCATCAATTTGGTATGTCATAAGACTAATTGGGTTGTAGATACTGGTGCTTCTTATCATGTCAAGCCAAGAAAGGAATTCTTCACTTCGTATACTCCTGGAGATTTTAGGATATTAAAGATTGGAAATGGTGGCAAGATAAGTGTGATTGGCACTGAATTAGTTTGTTTAGAAACTAATAATGGTTCAAGGTTAGTTTTTAAAAATGTCAAACATACACCAGGAATTCCTTTGAATTTGATATCTGCAAGAAAACCTTGATGACAATGGTTATTGCGATGTCTTTAACAATGGACATTGGAAGCTTACAAAAGGTTTAATTGTTGTAGCTTGAGGTAACAAATCCTCTAGCTTGTACATATTGAGAGGTTATATTTCTGAAGGCTCAGTGAATATAGTAAAGAGTGATACTACATCAGAATTATGGCATAGAAGACTAAGCCATATGAGGGAGAAGGGGATTAATTGTTTGGCTACGAAAAAATTGCTTCAAGGGGTTAAGGAAGCTAGGTTGAACAAGTGTGTTCAATGCAAAGAAGAGTTTCTTTTAAAAGTTATCCTTCTTTAAGAAAGTTTGGTTTACTGGAATTGGTTTACTCAGATGTTTGTGGTCCTTTGAAGGTAAGATCACATGGTGGTGCATTATATTTTGTGACATTTGTTTATGATCATTCTAGGAAGCTTTGGGTCTATGCTTTAAAGACCAAAGATCATTTTTTGAGAAATTTAAAGAATTTTATG
>JAOTAX010000008.1:13049747-13065345 GCA_025629825.1 Erythroxylum guanchezii
GTACGATTGAGCACCGGATCAAGATTCTGACCACTAAACACCCCACGCACCATAGAGCAAATAGAAGGGCCCACAATTTGCCAATGTCGTTGATAAAATTGGGCATTGATCCCATCCACCCCCGGAGCTTTAAGCGGAGCCATATCCATGAGGGCCGACTTAATCTCGTCATCCGTAACCTGCCATTGAAGCCTCTCAAGAGCCGGCCTACTGATACTCAGAAAATACCCCCTGTCAGGAAACGGACTTGGAGGCTGACCTTCCTCAGTATACAAATTACTGAAGAAGTCAATAGCCTCTTGTTTCAACATCGCATCATCATAGCACCAACTATTATCCTGAAGTCTAAGCGCTCTAATTTTATTGCGCCTACGCCTAGCCATAGTTCGACTATGATAATACTTTGTATTCCTATCCCCATCCGCAAGCCATTCACATCGAGATTTCTGGCGCCAAAGGATCTCTTCAGTATCTAGGATCTCCTCCAACTCCGCCTGAAGATCAATCTCCAGCTGAACAAGTCTCATGTTGCTACGCCTTTCCAATGCCTTCTGCACCCCACTAATCCGGCCAATGATTGTTCGTTTCCGCGCGATAAGACTCCCAAACACGGCCTTATTCCAAGCTTTAACAACCTCCGTAAATTGTGAAACAGTATGAGCAATTGGGAGCTTGGCATCCCACTTATCCTTTACAAGACCAGCAAAAGATTCATGCTCGAGCCACCCAGAGAAGAAACGAAAAGGACGATCTCTAGGACAGGAATGCGGCCCGCCAAAAGAAATAAGAAGAGGACGGTGATCAGACTTGAGACGCTCAAGGTGAGTAACACTCGTATTTGGAAAAGAAACTCCCAATCACCATTAACCACAGCTCTGTCCAATCTTTGAAAAAGGGACCCCTGACACCAGGTGAATTGCGGCCCATTAAACCCAATATCCTGAAGACCCATCTCAAACATGAACTCTTGGAACATACGACATCCCCTCGGATTCCTAATGGCCCCCCCTTTCCTCTCATCTGCGAGGAGAATAGAGTTGAAGTCTCCAGTAAGCATCCAAGGTCCTTGAACTACTTCAGCCATCAAGCTCAGGTCTTCCCAAAACTTCTTACGGCCCTGAATCTGCGGACTAAAACAAACGTAATAAAGCAAAAAGAAGAATCATGAGCCTGTTTGACACGAGCATGGATAAATTGAGAGTGATTGAAAATAATATCGACAGTAACATAATCATCCCAAAGAAGCCATATTCCTCCTGCAAAACCATTTGCTTCAACCCGATGCGAATATGGATAGCCCAATTTCGCAACAACCGAGTCTGCATTCTTACCACTGATCCTTGTTTCCAGAAGCGCAACAAGGTTCATGTTATGCTCTCTCCTATACTCAGAAAGAAAACGGTGAAATTTTGAATTGCCACATCCTTGACAATTCCAAACAAAAGTCGTAAAGTCCATATAAATTTTTTTAAAACAGACAAGAAAAGGAGCAAAACACTTGTGCATTTGCACTGATATCAAATCAGTTGTGCAAGCAAAACCCCATTCTGCTCCGTAGCATAACCGCAGCCAACCCAGCTTCTCCCACGGCCTTTTTCACTGGAGAAACTTTGTAGATAGTCTTTGGTCGACCCCGCTTCACAACTTGGGCGAGGATTGGCGAGACAATGATTGTCGATTTGGCCTTTTTGGGCCACTTTCGGTTAGAATTAGGGAGCGACACCTCGTTGGGAGCGTAGTTTTCTTCCATTCTAACAACCGAATTTTGCTTCGGATCCAAAGACGATCCCATCTTGCGAGCTTGAAATTGGGTCTTAGAAATAATTTCCCTAAACCTGTCGCCATCAATCACCCCTCTCTGGTCTTCAGTTTCCCGATCCGAGACCAGGACAGGATTATCCTGGACCTGTGCCTCCATTTCCATAGGCATCTTGGACTCAAAAACTGGGCCCACTGGACGGGGCTGCTTCGCAGCTATTATCTGGGCCACCCCGTTGGCCACCTTCTTAAATTTTGTAACTGCCGAGCCTTTCCTTATACTGCCAACAGTATTGGCTTGCTTTTGGGCCTCCGAGACCGGCTCATGTGTGTTTTTGAGGCCTTTAGGATTGCTCGTGGACCCTATCTGTTCCTTCCGTATATTATTAATACGAGTAGCCGTTGGAGAAGAGTCACTGGAAGCAGAATCCTTACCGAATTTATCCATCGCCAACTCATTCTCTTCTTGGCCAGCCAGGGGAGTAAATCTTGAAACCTTAAATTTCGCCTTGAAACCTTAAATTTCGCCCCTGTATCCTCACTTTTCTGATTCTTGCCTGTCTTGGTAATCACCCGGGGTTTACGCTTGACCACCATCCACGACCTGTATTCCTCTGTCTCGACCCGTTTTACCAGCTCCTCCAGTGTCGCCTGAGTCTCCGGCATCGGACTCTTGCCTTTATCCACCTGCACGGCTCCCTGCACAACACCAACATTGTTATGCGGACAGTTGTCTTTAAAATGACCATACTTACCACATTTAAAACATAAAAAGGGCAGCAACTCGTATTCAATTCTATGAAACCGGCCATTGATTTTGATGTTGGATGGTAGCGCTTTCCATAAATCGACGCAGATCGCAATACGCGCAAACCGCGCTTTGATGGCCACTTCCGAGTTGAAATCCACTCTAATAACTGTCCCCACTTGTTTGCCGATCGCCGTAAGAGCAGCATGAACATACATCTGTGACAGCAATCCCGGGAGTCTAATCCATGTTGAAACATCCATCGGATATGGCTCACTTGTATCGAAGGTTGGGGTCCACGGCTGGACCGTCAGACATTGTCCAAAAACTAACCATGGGCCTTCAGACAGAACCATAACATAGTCCTCCATCGATTGGAATTTCGCCATATAATAGTCGTTCTCAAGAATCAACAGATGAAAAGGCCGCTTAATCTTCCATAATCCGTCCAACTTATTCGATAACACCCTGTAAGTGATCCATCTGCCCAAGAACTTGATGATCACACAAAACTCCATTCGCTTATCAAGGAGGCCATTGATCCGGTCCGAGAAGGTAATAGATGGAACCCCATTCTCAATTGTGGTGATGTAGTCTTCTTCGCCAATAGAAATCTCAGCCTCCTCCTCCAGAGGGATTGCAGCAGCAATAGTTGAGCCCTCACCCAAAAGCTTATCTCTGAAAGAAACCACAGGGGAGACAACAGCCGCCTCCTTCATGATATCATCGCTATCCAAAGAATCGGTGTCTTTATTTTTAACTTTTTTGGTTGCTTCATTCACCCCTATGCCCGCCGGCGGCGGCTGACGAGCATCGACTGACGTTCTTAGATGCATCATACCTTAGATGATTTCCTCTTTAATGTAACATCACTGTTTAAATTTAGTTAATTTGATACCAAATATTCATATTCTTTATATAAAATAAACATATGTAATAATTCAATTTAATTTGTAAAAATACATTCAAATAATATCTATTTAATGCAATGAGATATAATGAATTAGCCGTTGAATATATATTTATTGTTATTATGACATTTAATTACTAACCCATAATTTAGAAATTTATCGATTAATTATAATTTTATTGTGACTAATATTTTTAAAATACTAATATTACAAGTTTATCCATTAACTATTATTATTTACTATATTTTGATATGTAAATTTTGTTTAGGTTATTGTTTCTTATAAATAAAATTTTAATATGTACACAAAATATTGCTAATCCCTTCATCACTATTGGATAAACTATTTTAATAAAAAATATTGATATCAGTTTCAGCAAAACTATATTTAAAAAAATTAATTCTTTTATATGACAGGGTGCCTAGAGAACTTATATGGTAGTGTTTGGAGGCAAAGGGCATTTCGATGACTTATATCAAAATTATTAGGGATATGTATGAAGGGGCATTGACTAGCGTAAGGATGATAGGGGGCGACACGAAAGCGTTCTCCATTGGTGTAGGACTACACCAAGGCTCGACTTTGAGCCTTTTTCTGTTTATATTAGTGTTAGATGTACTTACCAAACATATTCAAGGAAAGGTACCTTGGTGCATGTTATTTGCGAACGATATTGTCTTTGTGGATGAGACCAAGGAGGGGGTCAACGTCAAGTTAGAATGTTGGAGAGAAGCGTTAGAGTCGAAACGTTTTAGAATGAGCAGATTCAAGACGGAATATTTAGAATGTAACTTTTCGGGTAGCCAGATGGGACCAGAGACGGCGGTCGCAATTGGGACGGGCATCATACCTCAGAAATCGAGTTTTAAATACTTCAGTTCTATCATTCAGAGTGATGGTAATATCGATAAAGATGTGTTACATCGCATTAGATCTGGGTAGGTTAAATGATGAAGTGTATTAGGTGTTTTATGTGACAAAAAGATTCCTTATAAACTCAAAGGGAAGATCTACAAAATAGCGATTCGACCAACAATGTTATATGAGGCAGAGTGTTGGCCTACTAGACGTTGACATACATGACAGTTGGCGGTAGCGAAAATGCGTATGCTTAGGTGGATGTGTGCCATTACTAAAAGAGATCAGGTCTGAAATCGTGTGGTGAGAGAAAGACTACAGGTGGCTAGTATTACTGACAAATTAAGAGAGACTAGGTTTAGGTGGATTGGGTATGTCCGCAGGATGCCCTCTGATGCTCCGATACGCATGGGTGAGAAAGTAAATCTCACTGGCTACAAGCGGAGGAGATTGAGACCTTACAAGAATTGGAGGGAAGTGATCAGAAATGATATGTCCAAATTGGTTCTTACTGAGGCCGTGGTTAGGAATAGGACAGTCTGGTGTGATCGGATCAGGGTACACGACAATCTTTAAAATCCTCAGGCCTAACCTTCAAAATACAGGTTGTCGGTTGACAGTTTTAGCCACAAATTTCAGACGTATAGATGCAAGATGTTTCTCTCTAACACCGCAGGATGGTCTCACCCGTCGGATCTCGTAGTGCATACCCCTCGTGTAACAAGCAGCAAGAGGGGCCGATCTTCAACAACATGTCAGGTACTAGCCGATCTGGTCTCCTTCAAGTATTTTCTTTATTTATTGTTTATAAATTTATTTACTGATAGTGGTTGAGTGCCAAGCGTATTAATTTATTTACTCATTTCTTCAGCATCAACCCTCTTTGTATATTTTGCTTTTGAAATTTATTTACTGAATGTGGTCAAATGTCCCGCGGACTATTGTAATCCTTTATTCAGCATCCACTCCCCTTTTGTACTTTCTACATGTGAGTCTAAAGAAAACAACCTCTCTATATTGTAGGGGTAAAGCTGCATACTATCATACCCCCTCTTCTCGACCCTGCTTTAGTGCGAGACTTCAAACTGAGTGTGATGGTGATGATGATAATTTGGCTGCCACTTTCCATTCAAATCAAAGTACCACAGGAAGTTCTGTTGCAGCAAAAAGTTCATTTTCTAATGCGAAAGAGTCTTAATTCAGCTGCCATTTTAGTAACCGCATTTGATTTTCCATTGGAATTCTAACACAGTTTGGCATCAAAGCTGAAAGGATTCACGTTACATGTCGAACGATAGGTGATTTAATGAGGTAAGAATGTACCTATGCCATCTTTATCCAATCAACGAAGTTTAGGAAATTTTGGTGAGAGCTACCATCTTCTTTCACACAATTCATGACCTTTTCCTTAAGATCCAAAGCCCTTGCTGCAAATTCCTTAGTTTCCAATATCTGTTCAATCTTGTTCTTGATTTCTTCTCTTGTAACCTTGTCATTTTCGTCTTTGTCTAGTCCCAAACCAACCTTCCAGACGTCGCAAATATAGCTCTTGTTTATGAACTGGTCAGCGAAACAAGGCCAGCATAGCAAAGGAACCCCATTGCTGACACTTTCTATGGTGGAATTCCAACCACAGTGACTTAGAAAACAACCTACAACAGAATGTCCTAACACTTTTTGTTGTGGTGCCCACGAAACGATCTTGCCCCTGTTGCCTACTCTGTCTTTAAATTCTTCAACAAACTCACCAATTAGCGCCGTGTCTGACCTTGCTACCAAAAGGAATGGTCTGCTTGTGAGTTCTAGTCCTACACACAATTCCTTGAATTGAGATGGTCCCAAAGATGCAATACTTCCAAAGGCAACATATATAACTGATCGTGGGGCCTGCTGGTCCAACCATTCCAAGCAAGTTGTATCCTTTGCCCAGAAGTTCCCTGTTGAGTCTCCTTCCAGTTTGTTGCTTGCCATAAGTGGTCCTATAGGAAGTATGTGAGGAGCCATGTGAAAAGCTGAAGGTTCAAGATCATAAGCTGAGTTGCACAGCAGCCATTTAGTCAACTTCGTGGACCTGTTGTTTCTGACCATTAATCCAAAAATGGTTTTCTGTGCTTCCATGTTGCCAAGGCAGTTCCAGACGAAATTTGCGGAGTCCATAAGTGGCATCGAAGCTGAAAGCTTGATATTCTGCCTTTTTGTTGGGGTTCCTGCAAAGAAAATATGGACTCACTTAGTCCATTTTCGCAACTTCCGAACTTTTTTTTTTTTTTTTGGGTGTTAAAGAGTACATCAATATTGTTCTGTCGACGAACAAAGAAAATATGAACAGTAAAGCTTTCTGTGTTATAAAACTATGACAGCATAATTTGATGGATTTTGAGAAAATTAGGGCTTGGAAGACAGAATTCTCACCATTTTCATCTATAATTCCATCTTCAATCAGCTTTGGGATGCTGAACCCCAGGACCAACAGAGCAGCTGCAGCAGGACAGAAGGCAGCACGTCGAATTCCCTTCTTTTCTGCAACCTCCAGAGCCCATCCTATGGTCTGATCAGCTATGATGCAAGTGATTTTATCTGAATCTGATTCGTTAGTTCGTTCAAGGAGCTCCTCCACTTTGCCTGGCATCACTCGAAGGATTGATCCAGACGCCCTCCCTGCCTGGTTCCCATCCTCCATTGATTGAAGTCCATCTGAAATCGAAACGAGACGAATTTGATCCCCGATAATAGCAGCCTGCAAGGCGGATTCATTCTTAAGTAGCTCGTGATTGTACTCTGAGTTTACAAATGTGATTCTGATCCCATATTTGGCTAAGCATTGTGCAAGTTCCATTAGAGGAATTACATGGCCTTGAACTGGATAAGGCACTACTAGGACATGGGGATTGCCCATTTCTGATAGTATCTGCAATTCAGTCTACTAAGAAACTATGTATATGGCACCCTTATAAAGATTTGATTTTTCTTGTTTTGCTTCAATCGGGAAATAGGAATGCACCAATTCCTGATAGAGTGGCTTACATAAATGAGTTTAGGATTAATTATTTCATGTCCGTACTTCATTTCAACTTCATCTGACCTCACCCGCATATTATTGAGTTGGTGAAACTTTTGTTCTAATGATTGATTGTCCTATATGATCTAGCAGTAATAATAAAATCATTTCATGGCATGGACCACATTATGGACCACAAACAGCATCATACTATCTAACAGAGGAATCAACTAACGCCTTTCAGGATTACCGTCCTGGACTTTCCACAACTATTTTCCAATGTTCAAAATACCTTTTTTTTAGTAGCTAATTAAAATTTAGGGTCAAAATTTTACTTCTCGTAAAGAACTTACCCGGCTTAATCGGAGATTAGTCTAAGTGTAGATAGCTTAAAGGTACCTCTCTATAGTTAAAACTCTCTTAAGACATCTTGTAAGAAACCAAAAGAAAAAAAACACTTCTTTTTTTTCAGAGATATTAATCCCACCTGCTCAATATAGACGACAGAAACCCATGCATGACAAGTTTTATTCCGACACTTGCATTCTCCGGGTGCAAATTGCTAAATGTTACAAGTTTAAACATTTGCACTGTTCCATCCTTGTTTATTTGCTTGATTGTTGGATTTTGTTGCTTTTTGCGCTCTTGGCCCTACCTCAGTTACTGTGATTACTATAATCATTCGTGTATAACCAATTTTTTTTTTATAATCTTATCTCGCCATTTCAACGCATCGGTAGCTTAATTATTGCATGATCATTTATATATAGTGTATATTATATGTACTTTATTATAATTAAGAAGTAATCTAGAATGATTTTAAAGATAACACTTTTGATCTTTGGAGAACTTTTTAAATCATTTCAAATCAAGGCTTTATCAAAGAAGATAATTTTTTAAAATCTTTACGAGAACTTTAAAAGATTAGAAATTAAGTGATTATTTGAATGAATTTTTGTAAGGTTAATAAGTAATTTTCTCCAGCACAGAAGTCTTTTTTTTTTAAATGATTGTTTAACTGTAAAATAAAAAATACTTATTTAATAGATATAATTTTTTTAGCAGTCAAAATACAACTTTTTAAAAAGTTCAAATTTGAAGCTTCTCTAAAAAGCCTCTAAAATAGATTTTTCAGGTAAATTTTTCAGATCAATTAATGACCATATTTTTAGTTCCTTTTATCTTTATATTTTACACATAATTTTCACAATATCCATAGACTCTTCTTCACGTTTATCTTGCAAACCTATTATTTGGCTTTTTTAAATATATTTTAATATATTTTATATTAATTTTACTTATGATATAATCTATACAAAAGATTTGGTTAGATATTTTTATTTATGTTTTATATGACTTAAAATTATATAATAATTAATATATTATATTTTGCATATTGTTTAAGATACTTTAAATAATATTTATTTACATAAATAATTTTTATTACAAAATAAATATAATTAAAATTAAAAGCATTTTTTATTATTTTTTATTTTTATATTGTCATACTGTATGAAAATCTTAAGAAAAAACTCTTTTAAATAATAATCAAATAGTCAATTAACTTTTTTAAAAAATTTTTATCAGAAAGGATCTATAAGAAAACGCTTTACTGACAAAAAAAAACTACTAATATAAACCCAACCAAAAATAAACTAATTTGGAACGAGCGAGTATGGGAATAAGCACTGCTTAACACTATATATTTGTTAGACTATTCACTATTTTAATATTGCACATCGATTATACTATTCATCAATCGAAGCATTATTCATCGGCTAGTCGACAGTGGGCCTAAAAAGTTACCGAGAGAGAAATTTCTACCCAGCTAGTCGACAGTAGGTCTTCAAAGTCATTACAACTAATTATTAAAAGGATTTTATATAAATATCACGCAGTTTTCAACCAAGCCTTGCTCTTATACAGCTGGTTATTATGTTTATTTATCATTACAGGCTACTTAAAATGAATTCAGTGATTACACAATAAGAAACATATTAAGGATTATTTATCAGGAAATAGTTAAAAGTTGTGAATGGTTTGACAGCAAAACCTCCGTAACTTCAGGATCATACCTTAGACCACACAGACATAAAAAGAGAGTCAGCAGCTCTTCACTTGACCTCCGTTTGAATTCTCGTCTAAACAGAAACAACGTAAAGAACACCAGACCAGTAACTAGAGATTAAATGCAAATTCAATTCTGCGAAGTCCAAAATCCCAACTGATGATTTGATTATAACGTACTACATTCTAAGCATGGTCACTTCTAGAATGTCCAGAGTCAACTTAATTATAGTTAGCTGCAAACAAGTACGTTTGCAATCACAGAACTACACAATTCAAAACAAGCACTGAATCACTAACAGAAAAACAGAAACAGTCAACATAACCTGTTGGTCTGAAACATTTCTGACAGTGAAATCAATTTTCTTTTCTTCCTTTATCCCTTGAACTTAACTGTGTTGACAACATCCATTGCTTTGCATTGGTATAAAGAGCAAACAACACAAAGTGAAAGAAACACAGTAACATAATTATGGCTTCGAAAAGGAAAGGATACCTCTCAGGAGGAGAAATGGTTAGGTGAATAATATGCAGAACAAAGGAGCAAAGATAAAGAAAAGTCAATGCAATTGACAGAGCAGGAAGAGTGGCAGACGGATACTTCTCAGAATTCTTCCTTCCGCTGGGGCTAAGGTAAAGAAGAACGAATACACCATAAAGGGCAGCATATGGAAGAATCAAGTTGTCGCGGTAGATAAGTGGAAACATAGAGAATAATGCATAATGCATGAAAAACTTGAAAGAGCGATCCAATTCAGTAGCAAGTAGAGCAGCAGGGAGAAGCGGCAGAAGAATAGACTTCTCATGTACTGCATATTGATTACAGAGGTTAATAGTGGCTAGAGAAGAATGCTGAACTATAATTTACAATGGAATACGTAAAAGAAAATAACATACCTTGGAATGAAAATAAATAGAAAGAGAAGGCACTGTTCAGAAGCCCATACAGGAAACCTTTGCGGCTGGGATGCATTACTTGTTGAACCATTGAAGGTAAACAAGACAGTAAAGTAGCCGCCAAGCTTAGAAGCTTTAGTGAAGGTGTTGAAAATAATCTCTTCCACTTGATGAAAACTGAAGTAGTACACCAAAAATTGGCCACATAATCCTCATATATCCCTCTATCAAAAGGTGCAAGACGCAAGAGAACCTGTTCCAGACACCGACAATTGCAGTAAACAAACAAACTTGTCAAGCATAGTATTCAATTTCTAAAGGACTAGAAGCTTTCACTGGTGCCATTTTTTGTTCATTAGAAACATAATTTTCCAGCCTCTAATGACATTTCAACAACAATTTACACTGCCACTGTGTGGTGGAGCTCAATAGCACAGCCCTCACAAAGAATTGGAGGCGTGTCCCTTTGAACTACAAGTCAGGAAAGACTCCTGCTCTAATCAAAACACCAGACAGGCATTTCTAAATGGAAGAAAAAAGGATGAGCAGTGGAATACTTATCAAATCAACATGTCAAACAATACATTTTCCACCTTAGGATGCACTAAATAAGGGTAGCATGATTCTTTCTTTTAAATATGTAAGCATCTGAAGCAAAGAAGAGAGAAGATTGTAGTTCTATTCCCAGCAAAGTTATTCACCTTCCATGCTAGTAATATACGATGCATTACAGGGGGAAGTCATATGCTTTACAGCTTCAGTCTTCAGAAAGAAGGGGTACACAAAGATAAAATTATTTCCTTTTCAGTGCCTAAAATAACAATATATCAGTCTTGTATTCTTGCAAAATGAGGGCCAAAATAGCATATCTGATCAGATAGAAAATTTTTGTGCAAGAATATATCCAAGAATTATATAATTAAAACACTCATTATTTTCCTTGTCAATATTACTTTTTATCCCACCTCCAGAATGGCATCCTTTGAGTGAAGATATGGCCACCAAACAACAGCAAATGTTCCCAACACCATCAGCCCAAGTTTTGACACCTCAATTAAAGGATTGTTACGCCTTAGGCATTTACCCAAAAGATGGCTGAAAAATGCAGGAGCAAAATATGCGCTCATCTGAAAGAAAACACAAATAAACACCAAATCAAACTTTGCATGCAGAAATATGATTCAACAACACAATTGGCAGGTGTCACAGCAAGTAAGATATCAGAGAGCCACATTTTGCCACATAGCTAATCTCAGGGAAAAAGATAAAAGTGTGATCTGAGAGACTAAAAGGTAAACTCAAACTTACCTGTTTATGATTAAGAGAAAGGCAGAAAAGGACACAAGATACAAGATCATTTTGTGAAAGAACAGCAGCAGCCGCCCCTATGACAAGGCCCAAACTGATACAGTTATACTACATGATAAGCATAAAGTGGGGATAAGCACATCTTCACAAATAACTAAGAATGAAAAATCTCAAGATGAGAAAAGAAAGCAAAGTTTTTGTACCTGAAAATGACCATGATCTATTAAGATCAAACATGGATTGATCAGAATGATTGTTATATGCCATAGGATATTACTTTTATGGCCAATGGAAACAGGATGATTGCCATAATACACAAGGACAAAATAGAGAGCAGCAGGGAAAAATATTAGGGCATCAGAAGACAAAACTGTCCACCTAAGCAGTAGTTTCCTGCAAGAAATCACATGGTTCAGTGTTCACAAAAGTCTTATATTAAGTTCCAGTAGCTTGAGTTTCACTCAGGAAGCAATTGGAAGGTTATTGTGCGCACCCAAAATAAGACTCATGGCCCCTGGAAGAAGAAAGAGCAACTGATTCAGGGTGAAAATATTTGAGGAAAAGACCATGTATGTAACTCTGATAAGCAGTGAGGGGAGGGTAATCTAGTCCCCAATAACTGAGATCATTCACGGTGCTGTTGTGGTACCATTCCTTAACCGGAAGATTAATAGTAATCTCCATCCAATGTCGTTGTGCCTCATAGTCACCAAATTTAGGGGGGTTGCCTGCACCAGAGTAAGGATGAAGCGAGACAGCGGCGCGAACTAATAGCCCAAACATAGCAACGCATAAGAATGAAGCCATAACTCCTCTGTGTACAAGCACTGAGCATAGATCATCATCATTTTCAACAACTTCTGCATTATACTTCCTCCCCTTCTTTTCCATATATATTCCTCACTATAGTCTCACTTCCTTCAAATTCACAAAAAAAAAAGGTATTGAAATCAATCTATATAGTCAATGAACTACAAGGTCAATCTACTCATTCACCAATATTTTGTTTACATAAAACGAACCTAAAAGCTGATCTAATGATATGCAAAAACGAGAACAGTAGTTGTGTTGGCGAAACATCAAAATTTCTTTTATTTACACTGTTACAAATATATTTAGTGGATGAAGAAGAAACACATATTCTAATTATATAAAGCTTGGCACGAGGTGCAATTTCGATCCAAAGGTTTTTACAAAAAATTAACTTAAGATTTTTTATAACGTTAAAATGGAACAATTTTCGTAACTTTAAGATATTCTTTGAACACTACCAAATTTAATATTTAAGTTGAATTTCCGTGAAAATCTTTGGGATGAAAATGTCCCTTTTGCCTAATTTTTATTTACGAAACTAATCCTTACATGTTATACACTAAAAACTGTTATATGAAGAAAGTAATAACTTTTCATTTATTTAAAATAATTTAATTAGACCAATCTATCTTAAAACTAATAATAATTTAGAATAAATAAACACTTCCTCAGGTATACAAAAGCCGCTGCAATCTTTATTTTGCACCTAATAATAATATAACAGAAAGCAGGGTTATTATTATTATTTTGAAAATCAAAAGCAGAGGTATTGTTGATTCAGCTAAGATTGGACAAAAGAAAAAAGATCTCATTATATTTCTTTTATTCAGGAGCATTAAACATCAGTTCAGATTACAATAGCGTAATCATACTTCTAGGTAATAACTAAAAAACCCCCAAATCGCTGCACCTTATTGATGCCTGGTCAAGAACAGCATCAAAGTTTACAGGGAGAAAAGGATAAAACAAACAAGATGAAGGTGACAAATAAATAATTATTAGCACAACAACAATACCTAAAACATCTTCCCAAATCTACACCAAGATCGACCCAGTACCTTCCCCAAAGTCGAACGCATTGTCAAACTTGTATTTTTGACCACCTACCCCTAAACCCAAATCTCTAATACATTAAATTCTGGAAACTTAAGGAGTAATCCTAAAAAAATCTTCGACTGCAAATTCACAAAACGATCGTCCATTTGACACTAAACGAAAAACCAAAACAATAAGAAAAGTATCATCATGCCAATTTATTAGGACTATTAATTTTCTAATCTTATAAGCCAATCATCGAGAAACAGGGAAACAGAGTAAACCCACCATCCACGAGAAGACAAGACAGAAACTTTGGAGATAACTAATGAAATTGAAATCGAGAACAGAATATGAAAGAAGATCGAATGAGTATTGGAGAAAAGATTAAAAGGATGCCGAATTTTCTTCGGTGTGGAACGAAAAAGAATCCTTGTTAGAGACCTTCGCTGGTTTTGGTATTTGCACAGTGGTCGGGAACTAGTGAAAATAAAGCCCATTTAGATAGCTATGGAAAACAGATATCCATTTTGTCATGATGGTTGAATTAAAATCTGTTTCCAAATTAAAAGCGTAAATACGTAGAGAGGAAACTTGTGCCCATGTAAAGATTAAACAACGATTTCGATTAGAAAAGAGGCATGAAATCCGGTAATATGATCAGCATACTAAAAGAGCATTTGCTTTTACGGAATTTTTACTTTCAGACTGGAGTTAGAACAGACAAATGAGTAAAAAAAAAAAAAAAGGATGTTTGAAATATGAAATCATAAACTCAAAACCAGTAACATACACAATATACGGAACATAGAAAGGCGAGCTCATACATACTTGACTGAAAAAGAAACACGAGCTCATCTATAACATTATCAGGGCAGAGAAATATCATCACGCAACAACCAATAACGAACCTTGGATTCTTTAACCTCTAAAATGGTCGAGACTCGACTATTTCCGGATCAAAAAGAAACTACAATGGGCCTTTAAACTGGATACGGCAGAGAAGAAAGGTGAAAAAGAACTATCAAAAGAAGAAAGAAGGCTTTCTTCTCTCTTATCTCTTCACTTTTTGTCTTTTTTGGGTTTCAAGAGTAGAAAGTAGGAAGTGTACCGGATACGGAGATGTCTTTTACTTAGGGCAATATTTTACATTTATATTTGGGCCTGAATTTCTGTTTAACTGAAAAAAGAATGGCCCGAATTTATCTCCATCAGTTTTGCTTCTTTCGGGCAGAAGCCTAATTGTGAACCCATGAGATGAGACCAATGGGACTTCGAGCGATCGAGCCTCAAAATCTAGATCCTGAGATTGAGTTCTGATTGGCCCGTTTTTTAATTAAATAATAATAATTTTTAATTTTGAAAAGATTGTTTAAAAATTTTATAACATTTTGTTATTTAAAAAATCATTTTTATTAAAATTGTTAAGTCCAAAGAGGCTTAATTTTTAAAAAAATTAATGTCACTTTAAATTATTATTATTTTTACCAATCATTATTCTCTTGTCTAAGTATAACAATAAAATGGTGTTTGTTTCATTTTATGTAACAAATATCACAGGAAAAGATTATTAAAGTTATTTTATTATCAAAACAAAAGATTTTCATATGCTAACGGTATAAATATATGAGTCTACTTATGCACCAAATATCACTATAATATTATGAAAATCAATTTATTATAAAAAAGAGTATTATAGTGCTAATATTATCCAAATTATTTAATGACACATTTTACAAAAATTTTAAAAATATCAATTATAAATGGAAAAGTAGAGACTACAGTAGAGTAAACATGCAGAGACAATATTTTAGAACTTACATAAAAACACATAAGTAAATAATTACATCTTCAATTATAAAGAACTAAAAAAAACACATGAAAAATAAGTAAATCTAAAAACAAAGATTAAAGATAACAAACTTTAAGTAGAAGAAAGCGGATAACTAATCGTTATAATCAAGATCCTCAATAGTTTGTACCAAAATCTAAATGTAAAAACATTGTGTAAACTATACCTGATAATGCAATAGTTATATTAAACGAATATTAAACACATGACAATCAACAATTAAATATACCTTCATTATTGAGTGTTTGTTCGAAAAATTTTCAGTTAAGTTACAAGTCCCTGAACTAATACATGCGTAAGTATAAAAAACGATATAACATAAGATAATATAATTTATAATTATTAAAACGATT
>JAOTAX010000008.1:13105558-13130912 GCA_025629825.1 Erythroxylum guanchezii
CCCCCCCCCCCCCCCCCAAAAAAAAAAAAAAATTGTTACTTTGTTTTGTTTTGAATTCGTGACTTCTTTACCGTGAAGATTTCTTGTGAGAATGATATCCACTTACCACTACTATATTAAATTTTGCTAACAGAAGTGATTTTTTTTAATTTGATTGCAGGCGACAGCATTACTAGAATTTCTCATAATTATTCATTAATTTATAAATGAAAAACAAAAAAAGAAACACATACAATTCACCTCCACTCTTTTTTGTATGTCATTTAAAGACCATCAAATGTATACATAGCAAAATTACCAGGTATTCTTGTTAACACTTAAATAACAAAACTTTAATTTTGTTATATATAGAATAGCACCTCGTGGCTTGATAAACCAATTGATTTGGCTATTCTTCCTGCCACTTGCAAAAATTTAATAAGAAATATAACATGAACTAAATCAAACATTGGTTTCTTAGTTCATTAAATATTGTAAAATAATACTATTGAACTTAAGCAACATGAATATTGTGGACTGCATAAGCTTGAAAGAAAATTAAATACACAACTTGACGAATAAAAAACCAAGATGATGTTGTTTCAAAGTCTGAATTCTTAATATATATATATATATATTATTCGGACGAGTAAATTATGTTGCAATTTTTTATTCTTTTCTCGACAATTTTCGTTCCACATCAAGCCTCTTATCTTTTAACCACAATATCTCTGGACAAATTAGAATAATATCACCCAATTTTGCCCATTATTATAATTAATAGCATCTGTTATACGATTTAAGGAAAATTTATATCAAGTGAGCCTTGGAACAATTGATAATTTTACTTATCACAGAATCAAGTCACGGATAAACATTTTGTTAAATGTTTGTGAAAATATATATTTTGTGCACCTGGATAATGATTCCTCAAATAAATATAACATACTGCTTTTGTTTTCAAGGTGAGTTCCGGTCCTCTAGCTCTTATTTAATCAAAAGAAGTGAGTTGTGGTCCAGCTTACCGTCTTGCAAGTAGTAACATGTGAAGGTTCAACTTTTTGTCAGTATAATCACGCAAACTGAAGATTTATATACATATAAATTCTTTCCTTTTCAAAGGCTATCTTCAATAGCATTTGATTACGATATGAATTAAGAACAGTTGATGATTGGATAATTGAAGGGACTCTCGTAATGGGATATGATGATGAAATTAAGAAGACTTATAGGAAAGCACAAGAAAGCGTAACTAAAGATAACAACTGACGAAAAACGGCACCAAGGATAGATGGGCTAGAAATTGTAATAATAGCACTCGACTGCCAAAATAAATGAATTTATATGTTGTGCTTTTAAAATTGTTCTATGCAAATATTTTCTTTCTTGTAATATGATTGCATATACTTTTGTGATCTCTTTAGTTCTTTGTGAATATCCTATTTATGAAACAACCGACCTTGGTTTGTCATGTCGAAATGACTAGCAGCTCATGGTCCATGAGAATTTATAGGATAAATAATGAAACCAATACGCCATTTAATTTTCAGGGTTTGGTGGCTTTTTGTGTGTTGCTTTCCTGTTCAGAATTCTGTAGCACCAAATCTCGTGGGAACATGACTACTCTTCGTGGGCATTGGGATTTGATGACACGCGCTTATGAAAGCCCTGAGAGACAAACAAACTTATATTCGGACTCAAATACTGGTCAGGTACAGGACAGGACCACGCAAAGTTTACATCCGCAGCAGGTTCTTAGACCTAGAAACAATGACGTTTGATTGGGGCTGGAAGTGGCAATGGCAGTGACATGTGGTGACTTCTGGGTCCCATCTCAGACTTGATGAGATCAGATTGAGACACAATAAGGGCTGAATCCGATTTAGTTTTAACGGAATGTTCGTATGTTGGAAATCACGAACCCACCAAATCTTGTCAGCACAGCAAAAGAGACCAATTGGAATGATTGTCACTTTGCCAGTAATGCTGGTATTGACTTGTTTTTGTTTCTTATTGTTTATCTGATCCAGTGGAAAAGGATGTCCCTGTCCCCTAACCAATGCATGGGGATCAGATATTGATACTGACAACGTGGATACAAGGTACTTATTAATGATCGTATCATAAACCACTGACGTGTCATTGCCGGTTTCAGTGAAGAAAGTACCTCCAGGGAATTCACAAAACAATATGCTTTCTTAGTCATAAAAAGCTTTTCCTTGTCCTTTACTCAAATTATATTCATATGAAAAGAAAGGCAATCTTTATCTTTCATGACAATGAGGGTCAACAGAATCAACATCCAATACTTACTTTTCAATGAAAGTCATAATAGAAGCTTCTGTGCTCTCTTCCTGTGTCCAACACCTAGTTACCTATTTTTTAAGGAATCTCAAGTCGTAGAGAAGCTATTGTTTATTATTCTTAGAAGCCAATTAAACCTTTGTAAGTCTACAATTGTGCATGCTCCTGTTTAACTCCAGAACCTGAAACAAATGTATTATCCAAAGTGTTTCATTGTCCTGAAGTGCTTGGTCTTCAACAACTCAAGTTGCATGTTTCCCATGCTAATAACAGGAAGCCCTGAAAAGGATAAGGATAATATAGTAGATAGAACAAGAGGGCCAAAAAAAAAGGATGCTTCCATAGATTACACTAGATTTGCCTACTTTAATGTCACAAGAACCAGATGACGTTCAAACTACTGATCCTCTTTTCCTATAAGTTAGTTTGGATACTTCTTGTCCCTTGGAAATCCATTAAAATATACATGGGAAAAATATATACTTTTTCAAAAATGACAACCACAGGCCTCAATTGAAAACCTAAAAGAGCCCTTATGTTACTTGGTGTTGACCAATGCTGCATTCCATTTCACATCACTTCTTTCTTGCACACCAGCAAGCGTGTCAATATAATAAAGGGCGTCACAGGCAGGGACGTGCAGTATTCCCTGGAATGCAGGATCTTGATCTACATAGGATTCAGTTGGACATATATAGTTCATAATCATAGTGAAAGACATTGTGCCTCATCAGGTAGATTCTTAGGGCTTGGAAGCGCTGCAAAATATCTCTGAGGAATTGGTCTAAGAATGCCAGATGCATCCATGTGTCCCCGGACATGAAACTTGGCAAACCGGTTGATCACAGAAAATTTTTCCAATTCCTTAAGTTCCAACCTGACGTCTACAACAGATGTCTTGTCCAATCTACATTTTTGAAAGGATAGCATTCAGAAAAAATTATCAGTTGAAGGAGCCACTCGTAATTCATCTTGTGATGATTAAAAGATTCAAGACTAGTAATAGTGCAATACTTATCCCACACCTTTGGAAGTCTTTTTCCAGCTTCTGTGCCTTACCAATGAAGTTGTCCAGAACCTCCATGAATTGTTGATCACTTCCCTCGGAAACTTTCAGCTTTTCTGCATAACTGAGTAAGATTTGTAGGCAATGGTAAGCTTTGAAGGAAAAGTAAGTTCAATAAGCAATCGAAGGAGTATTCTGTCATGACTTGCAAAACACTATGTGCTTATGAAGAGTGACACTCACATGTTGCTGTAATCCACTGCCTCAAACAAGTCACCTGTTTTGCTGTAAGCGATGCTACATGCGTCACCCAATGATAATCTGGAGACCAAGTATGATATGGGATCATAATTTGAGGCTGCGTCAGCAGAAAGAAACGATGCTGGTGCAGGACACAACAGTTGTTGCATTAGCTGTGTTGTCAACACTAGCCTTCTCTTTACTCGAACTACTGGTTGCACTTCTTCAATCAATTCATCTTCTACCTGTAACATTTAAGGAAATAAGAACCCAATTTTAATGTATCTAAGAAAACAAACTCTTAAACCATTAACATAGTTCACCTTCTCGATCAGTCGATTTGTTGCTTGTGCCCAGTCTTCTTCAGAGGTGCTGCAAAAGAAAAAGTAATGCATCATTTACATGGCAAAGAAAAAAGGGCAACAACAACACAGAAAATGCCAAATAACTAAAGCTAGATTAAAACTTCCAGTTAGCGGAACTTTAAGTTAGCTTTTGTCAAATAGTGATTGTTCCAAAAAGAGGGAAAAAGAAAAAACCAAGCACATTAATAATAACAGAAAACCGTTATTCTCCTAGATAAAAGTGAAACAGAAAACAAATGAGGGAGTGATGAGAGTAAAAAGAAAGGAGGCATTAATAATATAGATACCTGATATTTCTAACCCTTTTGGAATCTTGAGTAACTTCTTTGTGCCATGGTAGAGGTTCAATGGAAATAGTTTTCCGCTTTTTTGGCCTAATTATAGCTAGCTGTTTCCTTGTTTCTTCAGGTAATATATAAGGCACTGCAAGTTGTTGATTTGCAATTGAGGCGGTATTTGCATTTGGCCAAACCCTCCCACCTTGATCAGCATCAGCAGCTGAAAGTTGTTCGGCAGAAGTCTGAATATGCAAATCCTGAGATGGTTTTCCAAGAGAGAACGGTGAAGCAGCTGTTTTTGCTAGTCCAGAGTCAAACATTGGGACCATTTGTCCATTCTGAAGAGATTCATATTGTTTCAACCAAGATGGGGCCACCCTCAAATTAACCGGACTATAATTTGTGTGGTTTGACTGCAGACCTTTGCTCCTAGATTGAGTCTGTGAGTCATTGTGGCCAAATGTCACCATGTCCTGACAAGGTCCCACTAAAAGAGCTGACTTAGAGGAAGCTGTTGCAATTTGACTATCTTTTACTTCTAAGAAGCTTAGGATTCTGGTATCCATGACTCCAGATTGATTAGGCTGTAAGGCTGCATTTAGTCCACCATCCAAAGTTTGTCTGGAACTTGAACCATTGTTATCCAACTGATTCCCAGTAGCATGCTGAACTTCTGTAACACTGTTTGTTGCCTACACTTGGTTAACAAAGGCATAATTATAAATGTGAACGGGTAACTGAAGGAAGCCATCGAGATGTTTTAATGAAAGTTGAAGCGCATTTGTTATTATGACTTACCCTATCAAGGTCAAGGGGTTGGGAATGAAACATCAACGACGCTGAGGTATGAACAATTGCATCTGAAACATGGTCTTGATCTTGAGATACACCACCTGACTGAGAATTGTCAAATATATCTGGTGTTGTTCGCTGCTGTAACATTTCTTTGCCAGGACCAAATCCGAAGCTTCGAAAATTAGAAGATCCACCAAATTCTAATGATTTATGTCCACTTCTTACACATTCTTGGTCATTCGACACACGATGAGCCTCAAAAGAGCTTGTCAAAGAATTATTTGACAGATCCAGAGCCGAAGATATAGACGGAAACTTGACAGTTAGTGCTCCAGATGGTTGTTGCTGACTTGGAACATTTCTCCATACATTACGAGGCTTTGTTAAAATTTCACTCTGTTGAGACGAGCCTGACATTGCATTCAGTTGGGGCATAGGTGAAGCCTCCAAAACTGGAAACCTTTCTCCAAAAGGCTTGGTTGGAATCTGATCATGTGCATAATGAGTGGAGGATTGGGTTAAAGCTGAATATTTACCAACAGAACTAGATAATTTCACCTGCCAGGACTGAGACTTTTCAGGTACTTCAGATATGGACTGTGTTTGAAACTGATTTCTTGTCTGAAGCGAATCCAATGTCATGGAACTCAGGGAATTTCCTTGCACATTTAAATTTGAAGAGAAGCCTGTTTGTAAAGAGGTAGGGGATCTATTAACAGCAACCATTCTTCGAGACAATTCAGGTGAAGAAGACAAAGATTGGATAGAAGATGAAGGACCTAAATATGTCTGATTTTTCTCCAATGATTCGGGATTAATTGGACTATAATTTAAATTGCCAACATCCTGTAACAAAGCCTGAGGAGAAATAAAATTGTTTGAGTTGGGCAGTCTTTGAGATGGAGGACCCAACCTCAAACCAAAGCCTTGGGAAGCAGAAGATTGAGGGTACAGTTGAGCAACAGATGTATCACAGGAATCTCCTCCAGGCATCTTGGGCAATGCATTAGATATCATAGATCCAAATGGTTGCATAGAGCCATCATCCCTTGATTGATCAACTTTTTGAAGAAGCTCAAGAATGTGTTCACTGCCACATCATTTCATTTAAAGATTACTTGAGATCAATCCGAAATGGAAGTACTAAATCTAACAAGCTAATGTTCTAGACTCAAACACTGACAACTTGGAAATTAAAGCTGTAAAACATGAGAAGAAAACTTTAGAATCAACAAGAGGCATTTAGCATAACAGTCTGTAAAACCAACTGGACATTTGCATGACAGTCTTAAAACTAGGTACCCTGTCTGTGCAGTGACATTGGAGCCATCTGGGAGAGTTGATTCCTCAAAGATATTTGAACACTGATTATGATTGGTCTCTGGTGCTCTATTGTTTTCTTGAAAATCAGGTAAATAACCCTGTAAAAAAACTTGAAATACTTGTTATTGACAGAAGTAGTAGCAGTTAGACGAAGCAAAATTGATGACGGTAAGTAAAATCTCCACCTTGTCTATAGTCATGGAACTGCCAACGACATTGTCAAAAACTTTGAACTGCCCCAAACTTCCTTGTTGATGGGAGCTCAATCTTTTGGAGATATAGAAATCACTAGAATTCTCCCTTTGGGAGCTACTCGGCTGCTTTATATTTGTTTCATTGGTTCCTCCATGAGAATTATGCTCACTATCAATTTGCTGCTGACTTTTCCCCAACCTCTCATGGCTCTTGTTGTCAGTGGAAAAATCAGTTAAGGCGACTCTCTGCAGCTGCTCACCACTACGGTTGTGTCCGAATATCTGCCCACCCCACACATTTTCAGAACTCATAAACAATTGAACCTTTTGCACTTCGTCGACTGATGGCTTATGATGATTGTTGTAATTCACTATTGATACATGTGATCCACCAAGGGATACATCTTCTCTGTTTTCAATTGACAACTGGATATTAGGTTGTCGAAAACCAGGGAAACTGGAGCTCATATTGGAATCAGTAATCAATAGAACAGGTTTCGAATCAAAGGAGCAACTCTGCAAATTGTTAACAACCCAGCCTGTCTGATGCTTCTCACTATCCACAAAACTTGAGATCTGATTATCAGCTGAATGATCTGTGTTTTGGAAAGTCAGGCCACTCCATTCCTCCTGAATGCCAGTATCACTACTAGAAGCTTCTGCCACAGCAGACTGCATTAGAGCGCTCCAGCTTCCACTCTGAACAGAAGGGAAAGCATTTAATGAGTCTGTGTGTTCCGGAACATTGCCAAAGCCTTCAACACTCATATCATGGTGACTTCCAAAAGCATCCCAGATATTGTCATCCCTATTGTATAAAATCTTTGCTTCCATAGGGTCCAGGGGAACCAAACCTTGAGAAGGACCAAGTTGTTTTACTGTTTTCTGGATAGCAGGCCAACTGGTTTGTTCGTGTCTCGCATCAAATTCTTCAGGGGAGGCATTTGCTTGTTGAGAATTACCTTCTTGGAGGTTTCCAGGAAAAACTCCACCATTCAGACTCTGAACTGGAACTTGCCCAGAGCCTTTATCCTGAAATCCCTGCTTTGCCATCAATGATCCTTGTGATAAGCCTACTAGGTCCATAGGAACAGAATAGGGATCTCCTACAAAGGAATTAGCAATTGAAGAATGAATTCCAGATTTTGGGACTTGACAACCAGCCAAACTGACAGAATTATGTGACATTCCTAGGAGAGGGGTATGCTGGCCTATGCTATCTGTTGTGTTGGCAATGGGCATGCCATACAAATCCAGCTGTTGAGAAGCCACACCCATGGACCGATGAGCCAGAAATTGCTCCTGAGGAAACATAATTTTATTAGGCATTCCCGGTGCAGGAGGACGTGCTCCTTGCTGTATCCAGTTCTGAAGCATTTGTGATGCATCAGGTACAGGTTTTCCATTGATGAGGGGTGTAAAGTGACCTCCAACACCTTGCTTGCCTACAGCGCAAACCTGGTTCAAGGAATTGTGCTGCTTCACATCACCTAACTTCTCAAGTTGTTGCTGTCTCTGGAATTCTTGAAGTTGTTTGAACATCATGTGCTGCTGCAACAATTGCATATCCTTATAACTAGACTGCTGCATTGAGTGAGCCACTGAAGCAGCCTTCTGTTGGTCCCTCAGAAGTTGCTGCTGTCCTCTGTAGAAGTGAAGATCACTAGAGGCTTCAGTAATCTCTGATCTTTCTGAATTTGCTGTTAAGGTGGGACTGTCAGCACACTCATATTCCTGTTGAAATTTAAAGCCAGATAAGCTTCTTGAAGTCAAAGCTTGTTGATCATAGCAGGCAATATCACCAAATACTCCTGGTTGGCTCCACTTTGACAGGGAATTCTGGCTTCCAACAAGCAAGTCATTTGAATTAAATGGAGTGTTTATGGCAGGGATACTGGAATATTTGTGTTGTGGATTTAATTGAATACTCTCATGATACAGTGCAGCACTTGACTTACCACCGCATCTTGCCACGCAATCTATAAATATCAAAGTAGTTATACCATGAGTTTGGAAGAGAATTAAATAAGAGACTCAAACTGCCATAAAATTATGCAATTCCAATTTTTCTAATTTCGAGATAAGAGGAAAGCCAATCATACAAAGACCATAAAACAGTGTAAACAATTAAGTTATTACAATAAGCCAAGAGTGTACCCAATTCTGGCAAGATGTAATTTCTCAGATTGAAATTCGGTGACGACGCAATCCTTGTTGATTTTCCAACCCACTGACTGTAATCAAGAGTTGGTTTATTGCCAACAGCTTGAGATGGATACTGTCCCGGGGAAGAGATTCCTAGCTCATGCAGACTGCTGATACTGTCTTCAGCTTCGTTAGCAGGCATTAAATATCAGCAAACCAATCTCTTTCCAGTTAATTGTTCAAGAAGAAAGCATGTCTATCCATATGTAAGATCCCTAAACCAAATAACCCCAACTAAAACCAAAACTTCTATGACTGCACTATGACTGAACTCCTCAAACCATCATCACCTGCAGAAAATCAGTTTATGTAAATGAGCTTCATTCAAAAGGTCTTGTGTAGTAATCTGTAGTGGAAAAATAAAAGAAACTTACATTTTTAACAAATCAGAATCGCCAAATAAAATGCGAAAGCATGACACTAGACCACAAAAGTTTAATGCTCTAAATCTCTTTGAAAATGAAAAGAACCGTGGATACTAAAAAAAAATAGTAAACTAAGAACACTTGCTACATTGAACTAAAACACGATATAAATGAACCACATTACTGGAAATAACTTGAATGCCAGCACCAAAGGTGGACCCTACCACTCTTGAATCAAAAAGTCGTAATCCTAACTAATATTACAGCCATAATTCCCTCTTTGGCATCGCAAGAAATTAGTAGCTGCCTATAAAATATGAAATCTCAGCTGTGAATCTTCTTCAAAACCAGTAGACCAGAACTAAAACGTCTTAGCCACCTCAATTGCTTTTCCATATATAAACCAAGTTTCAGGATGTTTTATAAATTTAATACCTGAAAGTAACGAAAACCAAACTATTAAGAAAGGTTACTCGAAAGCGGAAAAAGAGTGGAAAAGAAAAGGTAGAACTAGGAAGCATTTATTCCCTCCAAGCTATGGAAATTACGACAACTAAGATATAAAGTTAACCTAAATATATTAAGCAATAATATTTCAGACCTAGATAAGAATAAAAAGATACAAAACCAAAACCCCTCGCAGAAAAAGCCCCAAACAAAAAGGAAAGGAAATGAAAAGCACGACACCCATGTAGAAAAAACCACCAAATACCATAAACAACAAACCTTGAGCAACAATTTACGACTCAATTCCCCTAAAACTCACAGCAGAGTGCACAAAATCAACATAAGAAAAAAAAGACTCATTCCAGCTAGAACAGAAACAGAGCAAGAAAAGGACATGGCAGACAAAAGATTCATTACCAAAGGCCGAGTGCACCAAGAAAGAATCAAGGACACGCCCTCAAAGTGATAGTGTGATCTGGGCAAGCCAGAATATTTAGGGTTCTAACCGAGGAAGAGTGTAACCAAGTGAAACCCAAATGGAGTCATTTTCTATTAAAATTCAGGACACCAAAAAGGAAAAAAAAAAGGAGCAAGAAAAAAAAAAACTGCAAGCAGATTTCCTGGGTGGGTCTTGACTCTTGACTTCCAAGCTCTCAATTTCACTCCCTTCCTTTTACTACAGAAAATACCACACTATAACTGCATCTCTTTAGAGCTCTCTGTGTGTGTAAAAGCTGAAGACCCTTTCTCTCTCCAACTTTCTAACTCTAAAGACAATGGGAATTCGGACCAGAGCCGAGGATATAGGGATCGAAACTGTAACAGTGGTTTTGTCCGAAAATCATAAATAATTTCAACTCCAAAATATATAACTTATTGAAAACAGCTAGAGGAGAGAAAATGCAACTGCTCTACTCCACTCCAGGTTCGGACCCGAAGCTGAGGTTGGAACCTAGGCTCTGTAAGTGATAATTTTAGAGTGTATTTTACTCGTACGTAAATGGCTGCTCCTGTGGCGTCTGATAAAAATACTTAGATGATCAACAGTTACGAATTGGGTTGGATGACTGGATGTACTATTGAATTGGTGGATAACGGTGTGAACTGAGGAAAAAGTGGGTAAAGAGGATATGCGGATTCCACGCGCTTTTTGGCCACGCGTGGTGGTATGAGAAGTCTACCTTTTTACTTCTTTCCCATGTCACTTTTGGTTTCGGTTGGGACTTCAATTGGGAGCTTTCTGTTTTTTTTTTTAATTCAATATCCAAGATTTCAAGTGTTTTTTTTTCATGGCGGAGTCAGATTTTCAATTTAAAAAAAAGGAAAAGCAAATCATGATTGCAATTGCAACCTTATCGTTGGTTTGGATTTTGGACTAGGCTTTAGGTTCCAATTTCACATGAAGCCCAATGGTTGTTTCTTATCCAACACAATGCGAGATGTGACCATGTTTCTTGCAACTCTATACTCTTTCGAGTATAACCAATTTTATGAATACCATGACATCGTCATATCTACGTAAAGAACAGCATTGACTCGGAGGTCCAATTCTCAGTTGCCAATAGAAAACCAAACCATTTTCTTACAGGACAATGAACACATACAATTGTCCATTTCACTCATTAATTGAAATTAAACCATAAGACACATACAACTCATAAGGAGTTGTTTAAGTTTACCTTTCAATGCTTTTAGTTTTCTACAGTTACCCAAGCAATGAGCGAAATGAAACAGAACAATGTAAGTAATGCTTACTCCAATGCCATATTTCTTACTTTCATGTAGTAGTAAATTCTAGCTGCATTATGTCTAGATTTCTCATCACTATTCTGTAAATTTGCCTTTCACTAAAATACTTACATGCTTAGCTTCCAAATGAGTTATGTTTCAAACCAAAGATCTGAACTAGACCAAAACAAGCTTCACTTAGTTTCTAGTAGAGAACAAAAAGCTTTTTAAACTCATTAAGATTGTTCTCTAATAAACACAAGGATCAGAAATGGTGTGAAGGTTGCCTCGAGTGGAGCACCAATCAAGTGAAACTCTTACAATGTGGAAATATGTAAAATATCAAACAAAGGCTTATGCTGATTTATGAGAACTTTTACACATTCAGCTTATTGTTCAGAAGACCCTCTGGCATGTGGCATCCACTTTTCTCTATGCTGATGTACATAATTCTGGAGAGGAAAGCTTTCCAATTTCCTCTTTTCAAAATTAAATACGTCAGGAAGATGTAAAAGTGCAGCAAGAAAAATGGTCACCTTACTGATTGAATCAGGCTACTGTCTTAACCACAGTTGGTAATCTGATCCTTTATCGACAAACTTTTGCCAGCTACCATCCAGGTTATTTTCCTTTGAAGGGTTCCAATCAAAATGACCAAGCTTCACTGTTAGAGTATCACCAACATGTGCAACATAGCCTTCATTGTTGGCATGATATATCTTCACGGAGCTGCGGCAATGGATTCCAGCCCTTCTTCGAGCCTCAATCAACTCAGTAATGATATCACGAATACCAAAATCATAAAAATGATCATAGAAGACAACAGGCTGGAAATGAACCCAAAATAAATTTGGTTAGGAAGCAGAAATGATCACTTCCTTTCCATACATATCCACATTTTCGAATATCTCAAAAGGGCCAAATTCTATGGAAAAAGTAACACCATGTCAAAAAGCTAGCTTTAAGACAAACGTGGAACTACTACATGCCAGCCAATTATCATTGTTTAGTCTCCTTCTAGGAACTCATGTTAATAACTGGAAGTTTTCTTGAGTGTGAAAAGATTGCTTTCATTACTAAAGTAGAAGAAAATGATGAATTTGTATAATCCAGATGTTAACTGCAGAAAACTATGCTCTGATATAAAAATCCACACAAATGAAAGTCAATATTTATGTTCTGCCATAAGCCAGCAATTTCAGCATCTAAACTAACCGTTCCTGGATGAGTTAAAATGTATGCGTAGCCTTGAGTCAGCTTATCACGAGGAAATGGCCAATGACCCTGAAACAACAAAGATAAGCAAAATTTCAGTTTTACTCCTCAACCTTGATTAACAATTTATTTATATATGATAGGCATGAAGATATAAATTCAAACAAACTCATTAAGGGCACATAAATGGAGAAACTGGACCAAATAGGTGGCCAACTATATGTACTAGAAAAGAGAATTAAGGTCAGGCATCTACCCTCAGTAAGCACATATGAGATATGGGGATGCTATTGAAACTTTCAACTAATCAAGGATTTCAATTAATAATATTCCCATCAAATTGGTGGTTGGAGCACACAGAAGCTACAGAACTTAAACATCATTGGAGAATGCTACCAGTTCTGATATATGGAATGAAAGATTCATATTAGATTCGGTAGTAAATATGTGGCATATAATCTGTGCCGTTCACTTTGACAGACAAATATAAAGCAGTTATCTTGAGATTCCCACCCTCAAAAAATTTTGAGTTCCAGAGCTTGGATATCCTTATGAATGAAGGTGATCGTTTCCTCATATACAACTACATTATTCCAGTTTTTAGGCAACACTTTTCTCCCCACTTTTTGTAAAGATCCGAGGAATTTACACATACAAAAATGAACTAGATGCAGGTGTTTAAGAATGATGATAATGCCTGCCCATGACTGCTTATTAGCAAATCTAAGAGCCATTATGAAATGAAAAAGAATATCACCTATCTTAAATCGACACACAACACTATACCCATGTGGGAATGAGAATAGACAGCCATGCAAAATTACATTTCCATAAGAGGAATTGTTCCTCTGTATTCACAAAAGAAAGGCAGAGAAGGGGGAACCTGAGTTGATCCTGTATCATGGTTCTCTAAGAATGTAACTGCACGGGATGGCCACCATCCCATCACTCCTGTAGGTTTTCCCTGTGGATCTATTAATCTCCAGTACTGGTTGAGTAAAGCAGAGTGAAGTATTCCCTGTATAAAATGCAAGGACCATCATTGTGGAATAATGAAAGAGATGCACTATAACAATACGAGTTATGAGGTAGAATTTGAGATTTTTTCAAGCGGGGGAAAGCTTAAAGGTTGATCATATCATAAATCAGAAAAGAATTGCAAATTTACCACTTTGTGAAAATAAACTTAATGTTGGAAATTTTTTTGATCAAACATGGAACACACATTAAAGGTTTCAGGATTATGAAATATCCTAGAAATGAGAGTTAATGCCAAAGACTACCTTAGTTGTGACGTCAAATGCCGAGGAAGTGCCGCCTGTTGCATTGATCCAGTTGACAATCCTTTGCCGATGAGCGTCTAGGTTTTTAGCAGGTCCAGATTATTAACCAACAAAATGATTTTTGTTGTTTACTTATCAATCAGAAGGGGAAAAAAAACTATTAAAACTAAAAACTTGAGCTCTGAGTTTCCGAAGATCACCTTGATTATAACACAAGTTACCATGTTCATAAGCTAAACTGTCCCAGTATTCTCCTATAGCAAAAGCAGGATTTGAGGCTTCGACGTATTCTTTGACATATGTACCAGAGAAGCCCCTGCAAACAAATGGCGCAGTCATGATGCCAAAAAAATACCAGAAAAAAGAGACTCAACTCCAAATTACTTTTAAGGGTTTCCAGTACCTGACAAAGTCAAGGCGCCAACCATCAAACCCAAAATCACTTCGAAGCCAGTTTAGCCACTCCTTTATATCTTTCCTGACAAATTCCTGGGAATGGTCAACGTTTGGAGCTGCATGGAAGATGTCCCCTGCACAGGATATTAACAGATGTCTAATCAGAAAGAGAAAGAACCTCAATAAGAATTTGTCAATCAAATCCTCCACTTGCAGGGCTGGTTTTGATACTAGCTGATTCAGAGCAGCCCTCAGTATCACATATGGTGTATTTTAAGAAAAGTGCAACATGGATGGACAGCTGAATTATGCAAGTCACTGTGAGGAAATGGCTTCACAAGAACAACTCCTATCTCGGAAAATATTTAGCTTACACAACGGAATGCGGAGTCCAATGCTCACAACATTAAATGTTAGTCAAAAATATGCCCTAAAAGGTTCAGAATACACATCAAGTTTAATCTTAAAGCAGATCAAATCAGGAGATATTTAAGACATTTTGATGAGGACCATGGGTTGTGAAACATACATCTCAACCCTGTTGCTAATAGGTTGAACATCCTGCAAGGAATCAAAAACCTGGGGCATCTCTTTGTGATCCAATAATAAATTATTTCTACAGTTTACATACCACTTGAAGGATTTCCACGGCCCTGAAAATTTGGATCGTCGCAGACAATTGCTTCAGGGCCCCATGCGAGTTTTCCACCATAGATGTTCCAAACACCATTTGGACTCTGAAATCAAAGAGAACATCAATTTATCAAGAGATGCGGCAATAAAATTTTTCTGAGCTCCACAACAGTCCTGCACTTTGGAAGACCTTGCACATAGAAGTAGAAAATTCATCCAACAAGTTCACTGATAACCAGAAGAAAAGAAATTATTAAATGAAGAAAGAGAATAAGAACAAGTTCAGTTTGAAACTAAGGAAATAGAAGTTCACTAGTGAAGGACAAGACTGAAAAGAATTTTCAAGAAAGAAAAAAGAGATTTAAGCTGTTGTCATACATTTGTAGCCTTAGCTTAATGGTGAAGATTTTGACACAGCAATATATAAACCCTGAGGAAGAGTCAACTCATTTTCTAAGATGTTCACTCAATTTATATGTCATTGAAAACACATTTACCAAGGAGATTGAAATTACCTATGAATATGCAACATATCCTTATATGTAGAAGAAAAATGAAGTTAATACTCTAAATCGTTACTGTTATTATATTAAGACTTGGGAAATATTAAACATCTAAAATGCACTCTTATGGCCTGAGACACACAAGAGGAGAGAAAAGCATGCTTCTATCTAGTATTGTTCTTGAGCAAACAAAAGCAAGAAAGGAACAGAGCTAATATATGTGTTATTACAACACATCAGTAGTAACAGCAGTGCCACCAGAAGAAAAGAAGAAAAAGGGAATCCCAGAAGCAATTCAATCCCATTACTGCCAGTACATTTGGGTTCTCATCTCCTTTCCAACTTGAACAGAGCAACAGATGAGCACTAGACCACAGAATTAAAGACTAGAAATTCAAAAAATAGCTTGCTTGGTTAAATAGAATCAAGTGGACATGTTTAGTTTTCTTTGGCCAGTCACAAAAGCATTAGCTCAGTACATGTTTAGCAAGCAAATTATTAAGCCAAGAATTCAATAATCAAGGAGCATGCATTGTGCCCAAGGGCACTTGGATGTTTTAACACTGATAAAATATTATAACAGTATATATCAATAGACAAAAACAGATATTTCAAAGTCCTAGCAATAGCAAAAATCACACCTGTTTCTGTGCACATCGATGATTTAGTACAACATCTCCCAAGGCCTATAACAAGAGACAACATAATTTGTCAATCCAAAGATGCTATGTATGATTCTAAAGAAACATGCATCGCCTATATTTCTCTTCAATAAGAAAAGAGATATTGCATCCTCCATTGTTCTTTAGATTCAGTAATAGACAACATAACAATGAGAAATTATGGGTGGACAAAACAACATCAGCTTGGTCAATTAACATAAAAGGCTAAGCTGTTATTCAGGTAAAACTGCGTAAAGGAAAGTTCTTTTGAGAAACATAGAGATCTGTTGTACAAGATGGCAAAGTTAACTTTCTCACAGAAATGAACAGTAAGAATCAGACCAAACAACCAAAATTCCTTCTGATTAAAGAAAGGTTAATTTATTACACAAATAGATCTCCTCACTAGTAACTAAACCCAAATAGAAAGTGATAACATCAAAACCACAACTTTTCTAGGACAGGAGGAGGATCTAACAGGAACTATTCAACTATACAGTCACCAAATTTTATTAAGTTGATCAATGACTAGCATATTTACTCATGCACATTCACTTGATTTTTCTCTCTTCACAATGGAAAGGCACCTTTGGAAGTGCCAAGTAAGCCATTGTATTTACTGTATAAGAATACATGTTAAAACTGCTGTATTAGGAACTGCTGCCGAAAATTGTTTATGTTTGCACTTCAAATGCCTAGGACTTATCCTTTCAAGTTTAGAATCAAAGGATACCAAAAGTTCTTGGGAATGCAGTTCTTCTATACAATGCTTCAGTTCTTCCTCAGAACCATAGGCCGAGTTCAGGTTGTAGAGGTCAGAAGGCATATAACCTGCATGTTAATCAGAACCTAGTTCAGAAAAACAATGTACAAAAACTTCCAGGCAGAGACAATTGAAGATAGAGAAGATGGAGACATACCTTGAGGAGCAACAGATTGTGTTGGAGGTGGGAACCAGACAGCTGTTATCCCACTTTGAGATAGATCAGCAGCTTTGGGAGCTAATTCCAGGTACCATTTTCTTCTCCAACTTTCCCAGTTGAAACCTTGAAACTTGAATAGCAAACTAAGTTTTACTATACGAAAAAGTTACATTCAAAGTGGAATAAACACTAGAAAGACAGCGAAAGGGGAGGAGATGTTCCTACATTTTCCGCAACTGGGTTTCACTATAGGCAAAGCTAAATTTTTGACATTAAAATGTGAAATCACTCTAAAAATTACTGGGAAAGGAGAAGAGATTTTAAATATCTCTAACTCGGTTTCATCAACTACATATCTAGTAACAGAAATTTATGATGCATTTGCTCTCAAGCCTCGTATACAAACATGATGAGGTCACCTTCCAGGGCCCTAGAAATTTGAGACTTTTATTAGTCAACCCATTCCAACTTGTACCATTTCTTTTGACTTGAAAAGCCTATCCTTATTCTCACCAATATGCCAACAGAAGATGATAACATGACAAAAGCATCCTTAGGACGAGATGTAAAGAAAATGATCCAACAATTGCTGTCAACTCCATATATAACAAAATAAGATGAAGAAATTGCATGTGTCACAAACCAAAATCAAGGCTCATGAGGATCATCTGGAATGCACAAAGTTCTTTCATTTGGTGCAGTGTAGGTCTACATGAAGTAAATGTTTGAAAAATATACAAGATGCCAGCCCAGCATTTTCCATGATGAAGTTGACGTGTAAAAGCTAGCAGAAAATGAGGATGCATCTCTAACTGAAGCATAAAACTAAGTGCTTCAACTTTTGAGCAGCCTGGAAAAATCAAAGATATCTGGCTTGTTGTAGCCCAGTGACACAGAAATTAAATCTTACAAATTGCAATTTGATCCCAAAAGATCCAGATTATGATTGGAACTTGACAAAGATTTGGCACATATCACTTAAATAATTTGTTTAAAGATAAATAAAGCAATTGTACATTGTTTCCTCAAATAAATCAATTAGAATGAAGAACCATAAACAAATCTGAAGTAGATTTTCAACGAACTTAATCATCCCACCTAAACTCCAACAAACACAAAATACAATGCTCAAGAATTTTATTGGAAAAATAACTTTGAATTCCCTCTAAAGTTTCAAAGTCCTTAAAGGAATTCCTCATGTCAAACAAACAAGATACTAAATTAATTAAAGTCATCAGACTTCAAGAGCGGAGAACCAAATGTACTTTTCCTTGTTGTAGATGCGCAAGTAAATTTGGCATTGACCGCAAATGGGATTGAAGGTAGGAAGGGATGAAGTTTGACAATATATAGATCAATTTAAATATAGACCAACAAACTTCATAAATGATGAATCACACGAGAAATGATGTAACCAATTCATTAGATTTAATCAAAGGAATAAAAAAGAAGATGGGCTCAAGGGTTGTGTTTTTTGGCATGTTTAGCAAATGACATTGAGAAACAATAAGACATGTCCATGGAAATCAAAATTACCGTATGCCAGATCCTAGTAATATATTAGAGCGTTTAGAATATAATTACATGGAAAAAGGAGCAAGATAACAAACAGAATGCAGTATAACAAGAAACCAATCCAATTTTTTGCTGTGACAGTTTTTCTTTGTACTAACCACAATCTCACGTCCCGTTCCAGTTCCAGGCTCTGCAGTAAAGCCCAAGACACTTTCATCAGATAAAGACCATACTTCAAAAAAGCTACATCACTATATAAAACTGCGATGATGAGAAAAGAAAACCAACCTAGTTTTGTCTCTTCTGGGGTCCTCTGCCATTTTATAGTCTTTCTCTGAAGAACCCGTTCTAGAGCCTTGCGCTTCTTTTCTATTGTCTCTTTCTCAAACACATGTTCAATGAGTGTATCACCTTCCTTTGGTTTTGCTTGAGCAATTGACCACACTTCATCAGGTTTGAGTGACTCCATCGGACAAAATTGTGAAGTTAATGCTTCAGAGACATCAATCTTTCTTGGAGGAAACTTGGGACGGATGGTCCCTATTCTCCTTGCCATCCATAGTGGTATTTCTCTACGAGGGCCATCACTTAAAAGTTTCCACTTCTGTGAATCATCATCTGTCAAAAGGTCTATACGCCCACCATTTGCGATAAGAATCGCATCTTCATCACCTTCATTCTTTACCAATAATGATCCCATAGTTTCTGCTCTCTGTCTCCACATTGCTGAAGCAGCTTCAGCTGCCCTTAATGATCTTTGCAATGCCTCACATCGCCTAATGTAAGCATGGTCTCTTGAGCATGAGGTTTCTTTGGCAGCATCAATGGCAGCCTTGATGCTCTCCAGCTCAGCCTTAAATGCCTTAGAAGCAGCCTTCTTTCTTTCTGCGACATCTTTCTTCATTTTATCAACCAAATTCTTAATATCTTCTTCCTGTTTGACAGTTTTTAGTCTGCTCGACTCCTGAAGTTCAAGCAATGCTTTCTCAGCATCATCTGCTCGGATTTCAGAGGCTTTGACTTGTGCATGGACTTGTTCCAGCTTCACCTTTAACTTATTGAGATCATCTCGTGTGATCAATAATTGAGATTCTAAATCATTTACAATATTTTGCAGTCTAACATTCTCGGATTGGACCGAAACAATTTCATCAACTGGACTACTACCATCAGTAAAGAGGGTTGCAGATTTGGCTGCATGGTCACTAGCTTTCTCTGCAACATACAGGGCCTTTTCTATAGCCTCTTTTGATTGTTCTACAATTGACATTATGGTGCCTTCTGCTGCATTCCTAATTTGTTCTTCAATATGAAAAGCTGCTTCAGCAGCAGAAGTTTCAGCAGCTGAGATCCTCAGTTGAGCATCTTCCAGTATGTGAGCTGTTGCCTGTTGGAATGCAATCTCTGCCAACTTTTCTACTTGCACAGCAAGTTCCACAGCATCTTCCTTTGCGAGAACTAGCTTAGATTCCAGGCTAAACTTCTCTTCCACTGTCTCCTGAAGCTTCTGATTGAACAGTGATTTAGCTGCCTCAAGTTCTGCAATAGCCAAGTCTTTGTCAAGCGATATGTTGGCCATGTTTTCCTGCTGTTTAACCTCAGAATCAGCCAACTCATCAAGCAACTGATCCCTTTCTTTTTCAGTTACTTCCAGTCGAGATCGGACCTCAGAAAGAGCTCTTTTAGCTGCCATTAGTTCATTTTCCTCACTCTTCAATGGTTGATTTCTCTGTGATGGAATATCATCCCCATCACCGTCCACATCCATGAAGGTGTCATTAGAATCATCCTGCTTTGCAGATCATGCAACCATAAGTTTCTTTTCTAAAATTTGGCATCTACTGTTTCAGTTTTGAATCAGAGAGATAAATCACATTCATCCATAAAGTAAAGTCATCATGATTTCTTAGTATTTGGAAGTAACATTTGTTCCCAAGACCTGCTTATTCTTTTTAAAAACAAACAAATATTACATGAAGCAACTTCATTCATATCACTGTCTTCTTTGTAAACTCGTACTTGGCTGTTACATGCCCTTCAGCATCCTCATACCTTTAGAATATTCATGAACTACTTCATAGATGAACTCTCACAATCAAAATATCGTGTGTAACCTTGGAATTTAAGCAGCGACAAAATTGGCATTTAAGCTTACCATACTCGATAAAACAATAGTTCTCGATTTGCATAGCCAGTTTTCATTATACCACAGTTTCCTGCACGAATTCCATAGAAACCATGATATATGAAGCTTTAAATACCATATGATCAAAGTTTCCACGGAGCTAAGCTAATATTAACGAATAAAAATTATTAAACTTCAATTTAGTAAGTAACTAAAAAGCAAACCGTTTTCTTCTGCAAGTAATGGGAAAGATCAATGGGCGCTGCACAAGACACAAATTTGAAGCATTCTTGTTACAACTGCTTGAACAAGTAAGGTATTGGCTGGGAAGGATCCTTAACGTTGGTCTACGCAGTAAAACGGTCTCCATCTATTCATTCCTGTGCAGAAGTCAGCGAAAGGGCTCAATACAAATTCCCAGATGACCAAAAGATCAAAACAGAAAAGAAAAGGACAGACACAAATAGGGAGAGGGGGATCAAAATCAGCCAAACGTGATCGATGAACAAGAGCACCGAAGAAGATAACAGAATTAAACAAATGTGTGATGAATCATACTAGATAAATGGATCAAAGACGTTAAGAGAAATCAAAACGGAGCTAACAAGTTTGATATGTACAACAGAACATAAAAACTAGCTAATGGATCAGATAAAAATGATAAGTTTGGAATCCCAAGTGAAGGAACATCAGAAGCAAGAGCATGAACAAGGAGCAGAAAATGTGGGAAGCCAACAGGAGAAATCGAAATGAAGCTAACAAGTTGGGTATAGCAACAATGCAGAGACACTAGTGAAGGGATCAAATAAAAACGCGAACAATGAGAACGTGAGAGACCTGAAGGAGGATCAGTCGAAGGGGAAAGAGGGATGTCACGGAAGGAGTTGCTGCATTATAGTTAATGGTGACAGAGACATAGGATCGGGTAATATGTGGAAATGCCAATTTACTATTTAATATTTATTGCGAAATCTTAAGAAGTCAAGTCGTAACAAAAGGCACAGAAAGCGAAAAAGGAGATGTAATAGTGGGTGTGGGTGAGGCCTTTTGGGATTTGTCCAAAAACAGCACGTTGACCACTAACCTCTTTTTAAAGTATTTTAAAATTTTTAAAAAATATTAATATACCCAATTTTGGGCTTGAATAAACAAATACGAAGTAATTGGGTTGGGCTAAACGGGTCAGGCGGGTTTTAGACAGCCCAAGGTAAGGAGCTCTTTTTAAGTACGCACAGGCTAAGCTAAAACCCTAACAAGAGAGAGCTGGTTGCCCTTGTAGCTTTTTGCCATCGTAGAGGGGTCAAGCTTCGACATGGCGACAGCTAAGACTGTGAAGGATGTCTCACCTCACGAATTCGTTAGGGCTTACTCTGCCCACCTCAAACGATCCGGAAAGGTAATATTAAGTATATTTACACACACACACTCAACACTTACTCTTGTTTATATTTAGTTATATTTGATTATGCAGTGATCTTTGTTTAAATTTTTCATGGGGGTTCCTCTTGAAATATGGAATTTAGATGAATTTGGTGACGGGTTGAGGACATTTTTTGCCATTCTTTGTTGGGAACACTTGTTTTCACTCCTAAAACTGCTGTATGCATTTTGAGGGTTTGTTATTTTGTTTCAACTCGATTTTTCGTGTTACTGATTTGTTGAGGTTAACTTTCTGCCTGGTCAATTTGGTGTTAGAGTAAGTTTTTATATATAAACAATTAAGATATGCTGAGTGCTTACTAATGCCTATGATCATTGAAATCATTCAGATGATATTTGAATGGCTGATCTTTAGAAACCTTACAAATGTAACGTCTTGCTTATTTCAAAATTTTCACTCTTTGTTTCAATTGTAAACTAATATGAGTAGAAGTGAATCTTATACACGCCTACATGTTTATATTTGAGAAATAACATTGAATGCTTTTAAGCAATTTAGCAAGTTTTTCTGCCATTAAAATATTTTTTATTATAGACATTACTTTTTCTAACAAAATGGTCATTATTAAAGGGCAAAGGCTATTGAGTTGGGTAGCAAATCAATTTACACTACGTTAGGACAGATAATCGTTCCTAATAATAGATGGATTGTATATTGATTTCAAACATGACCTGGTACCTTCACCCAGCAAATAAAATGAGACGGCCAAAAAAAAAAAATCAATCCAACTAAAATGGACCCTATATAATATCCATGCCTGAAAATTGAAAGATGTTGCTGGTTTTCACAATTGTTTTTTTTTTCTCTATAAAGAAGTGCATCAGGTCTTACTAATGAAAATAAAATAGAGTGCTTGGCTGCAAGTGCAGAATGTGCAACTTTATATGCTTTTGTGGAACTCTTTTGATCAAGTTGAATCCATGTTTTACACCTGTCTACTGGCAGACATCTAGTTGATTCCTCACTAGAGCTTGTTCTTCTGGACCATTGTAATAAGAAAAGTGATCAACGGTTAGTCCTGAGCATTTTGTAGTTCTAATGTTGGGGGACCTTCTGAACCTTTGAATTGGTGTTGTGTTGATAAATCATATCATACATATAAGAAATCCTGCCTAAACTATTTTTCTAAGACTACGTGCAGTGATGAATAGAGCCTAAAATCTAATATTTCTTTTGTTTATGGACTCAGATTGAGCTGCCCATGTGGACCGATATTGTGAAAACTGGTAGATTAAAGGAGCTTGCACCTTATGACCCCGACTGGTACTACATTAGAGCTGGTAGGCCTCACTTTCTCACACCTTTTGTTTGCAGTTGGATATGAAAGAATCTGTACGTATAATAGTTGCGATGTAAATTATATAACCTTTTGGTGCTTATACAATGATGTTTAATCTTTGTTTAGCCTCCATGGCAAGAAAAATCTACTTGAGAGGAGGCCTTGGTGTGGGCGCATTCCGTCGAATTTATGGAGGGAGCAAGAGGAATGGAAGTCGTCCCCCCCATTTTTGCAAGAGCAGTGGTGCTGTTGCCCGTCACATTCTGCAACAATTGCAGCAAATGAACATTATTGATTTTGATCCCAAGGGGTGAGTTTTTGTATTTTGATTTACGCAAACATTACGTGGTTTAGTAAATAGCATTTTGTGGTCAGCAAAAATTTCAAGTGGAAGACTATACGAGCTTATGAGTTGATGCATCAACCTTCCTTCTTTCTCTGACATTAGTTCTTATGTTCTTGTTGTATCAGTGGAAGGAGAATCACTTCAAGCGGTCAACGGGATCTTGACCAAGTCGCAGGGCGGATTGTGGTTGCGCCCTGATCAATTGAAGACTAAGGGTTTTCAATAGCCAAGTGGTTTATTTCAATAGTTGTAGGTATTATGTTGGTGAAAGAGATTTTACTGCAAGTTTAGTTGTGCATGCTGATGACGATTTGAGCTGTTGTGCTTTCAATTATTTTGACAATTTTTGTGTCATATAGCTTTTCATGTCAAATGACAAAACGTGTGCTTAAACATTACTTTGGTTTATTTTGTCAAAAAAAAATATATATATATATATAGTACGACTCTAGAACTTTATCAGCCACGAGTTACTAAGCCCAATAATCATCTTGATTAATAACTCAAATACTCAAGTATTCCATTCCTTTGACGTGTTAAAGAATGATGGGCATTTTCGAGTCCACTCGTGTTCTTCAATTACGTTTACAGTGTGTTATATAGAATATTATATGGTAAAAGACAAGTCTCCTTATGGAGTTTTAAGTTGTTACACATTTTCAACTTATATATTTTGGATGGGAGGAATCATTTTCAGATTCGAATTTATATAGACACTCTAATACATGCAATATCATGCAAACTATGTAATGTCAAATATATTTGTCATCTATATGTCTCAATTCTTCTTGTATTCAAGTTTATCAGACATTATTAGAGATTGTTATGATGTAAACAAACATTTGATGATAAGGTCATTTTCAAATTCGTTTTATATAGACACTCTAATACATGCAATATCATACAAACTATGTAATGTCAAATATACTTGTCATCTATATATCGCAATTCTTCTTGTATTCAAGTTTTTCAAGTTCACCAGACATTATTAGAGATTGTTATGATGTTAACATTTGATGATAAAGTCATTTTCCAATTAAAAAAAATTAAGAGAATGTCATAGGAGTGATTAGATTTCATCTTATCTCCTAGTCTTTTATTCCCTTTTGGTAGGTTTAAATTGGTGAGATATTCTTCCACGTGTTTAAATTTCATACTTTAAGATAATGAGATGTGCAGAAGAAACATTCGAGGTTGATTTAGGTTACAGTGAGAGATGAAAATTAGAAGCTCTCCTAGCCTCACAATGAATGCTTTGCTAGATTTTAAGAATCTCCTTCCTCTTATGGAATTGCCACTAAAGGGAGAATTGTAGTTATAAGTAGACAATATTGATCAATAGGCCAATATGTTGCTTTTTCATGCTCTATCGTTTTTATATTAACCTTCATTATTGAATTCTAGTTTTTAGGGATAAATCTTCGCATACTTATGTTTCCAATTCCTTAAAAGATAATGCTTCTAAGAAAGAGAAAGAGGGAGCCGAAGCACCTTGGGAAATGTAATATAACCAAAATGTTGATGAGGCCAACCTTTTCATTGAAATCAAGGATGACAATAAGCCAACATAAGCTATATAGACCTGTATCCAAGGCATGAAGATCAATAAAACATTGTTGTTTTTGTTTAAATTTTAAGCCACAACCAATTACTAATAACTGTTACATTATTTTTTTAACTTTTTATTATTTTAATTTTAATTTTACTATCAGTCGCTATGTTGGAAGCAAAAGAAAATAAATCTTTAAATAGAACGACGACATCTTTTGAATTAGATAGAATTAGACAAGTTAATATTAGACAA
>JAOTAX010000008.1:13181045-13202859 GCA_025629825.1 Erythroxylum guanchezii
TCAATCATCAAGACCCCTTTTACTTTAAATCGGTTACGTCTCGTGTTGTTCTCATAACTACTCTATGGTTGTTAAAACACTGATCAATAATTTTAAGTTAACAGATCAATAATTTTAAGTTAACAAGTTATGATTCTCATTGCAAATATCCCCAGTTTCTGTTGTATCGATCAATCATTTAACAGTTTGAATTCCTATTATGGTCTAGACTGTTTTCTGTCTTTACTTCTTTAAAATTTGCCCTTTTCATTCCAGCCTAAAATTCAGGATGAGTTAATAATTGCTCGAGAAATTGTTATAAACGACGCAGAGCCTTCTGTTCGCTACAAGCTCACAAAACGCCAGACACAGGAAGAGGTGAAACTTACTTCAATGGGTTTTCTGAAATTACCAGATAAATATTGTCCTTTGTTGGAAAAGGACTTTTAAATCTGTTCCAATAACGTTTGAAATTGTGAGGATCTTTTACTTGTCATGCAGATTCAGAAGTGCACTGGTGCTGTGGTCATTACTAGGTTTGTAGTCCTTGAATGTTAGTTTGCAATATGCCTTCTTTCCGTGCTTTGTTCAAATGTTGTTATTTTCCTTGTCAGGGGCAAATATCGTCCACCAAATGCACCACCCGATGGTGAGAAGCCATTATATCTCCACATATCTTCGGCATCACATGTAAGTACACTTCTTGGGTTCCAAATAGATCTCAAGATTGTCGAGTTGTAAGATGTTTACACTGTTACTTGTAAATGCTTGTGTTATGCCTTACATATGCAAGTCTCTCTCTCCTAGTTCTTTGGTGTCCGATTCCCACTGGAACTGAAATATGAAAATAAGTCAGGGATTGGGATAAACTGATGTGATTAAAGTTAATGGTTTGACTTGTGCAGTTAAAAGATACAGCAGAGAGGATTTTAGCTGTTGATCATGCTGCTTTGATGGTTGAAGAAATGCTGAAACAGGGCAACTTACATCCTGCTTCATCCACTGTCCAAACCTCTCATGGAAATGGTGTGAAGGTATACATGTCATGCATGCGTGCTTGTGAGTTTTTAGTTGAGAAGCTGCTTTAAGCTATCTAACCATGTCAAGTTTGTCAGGCACTGAGCACAAGTGTGTTTTTAGGCTTTGATCCAGACCCAACGTTAAACCTGGCTGCTCGAGTTCGTGGACCAAATGTAAGTTTTACCTCCAATTCTAATCATTCTACTATTTGGATCCCTTGTCAGACATGGGTTTTTCCATTATCCGTGTTGCATATGATGGTTTTATATTTTAATCTTTTTTCATTTATTTAATCTTAATCTTGTCTTGTATGTAATGGGATTCCATAATTTAGTTCATCTAAACATTTTTCTTATTATTCTGATCTGAGCCTTTGTGGTGTAACCATGTTTTCTTATTTTATTATGGATTATGAAGATAAAAGATTCTAATGCTTGAAGCTTCTCTCACATCTCCACACCATTGGGAGAGAATGTTTTTGTGTTGGTGGTGGTTCCGTTTTGTACATGCAGGACCAGTATATAAATCATATTATGAATGAAACAGGGGCGACTGTCATACTAAGAGGCCGTGGTTCTGGAAACATTGAGAAGCAGAATGACATAGGTACTGATTGGCCATATTGATTAGAAAATTTTCAAATACTTGAGTTATTTTTCAGGTCATGTTTCCAGTGTGTAGTATCACAAGTTTCTCTGTTTTGGTGCAGAAGGAGAGCAACCAATACATTTGTTCTTATCTGCCAGTAATATAAAGAGTCTTGAAGATGCAAAGATTTTGGCTGAAAATCTGCTGGATACTATTAGTTTAGAATGTGGAGCCTCCAGGTTATCAGGATCTGAAGTTTGTTCAAATTTTCCTGCAGTGCTTAACTATGCTTTCTATATGTCCTTTTCAGCTAAATTGCAAATTCTGCTCTTAATTGACAATTAACTGCAGCTTAGAATTGTTAATTGGTTTTTTTGGACTTTACTGGATTTAATGTGCATCCTATTACATAGAGTTGTGGTCAACTGCTTTTTAATTGGTGTACATTATCCTGTTAGTTGGTACTTTCCTAGACTAACTAAGTTTTCATCAGCAACTGTTTGATTGTAATTGCTTAAGCTTTCCACATTTCGATTACTTATTGTTTTCTTGATGTCTTGACCATAGGGTTTCATCAAGCAAGGTCTACAATGCTGTCCCACCTCCTCAACATTTACTACCCGGAGTTCATAGTTCTGGAGATGAAATTAAGTTAAGTACAGATTCAACTGTAGGTTTAGCACCGTCAAGAATGAATTTTAAACCATCTATTCCAGCTTCTTCGTTCCCTGCTGTGCCTACTTTCATTCCCCAAGGTACAATATCAGTGTCTAAGGGGATTGTAACCTGTGGACATCCCCAATCAAACCCAGGCAGTTATCAGCAGCCTTTAGTAACTGGAGGAACAAGCTATGGTGGATATGGTGGAATATATCCTCAGGCTACGCCTTTGCAACAAGTTGCCCTGGTCCTTAGACAGTCACCTTCTCCCATCAATTCTACTATTGCACCCACAATCTCTGTACCAAGGCCAGAATCAAAGCCAAGTTTGAGCACCATTTCTGAGAATGACAAAAGACCAAATCAGAAACGGAAGTTTCAGGAGTTACCAGCCAATCTGAAAGAGCCTGCACGACATCATCAGGTATGCTTACCTTTTTTCCAAAGATAATATCTTTGGCTTGAGATAGTAGTTTTGAGTATAACTTCTAAGTACGAAAACCGAAGGGGAAGGTTAACATGGTATTTAGCATTAGACTTAGGAAGTAGTTCCCTGAAGCATATGTTTTGATTACAAAGTGCTTGATAATGCCTAAAATTTGGTGACTAGCTATTAATCAACTACTATATCATTTTTTTCATCTACAGTGTTGAATGTATACAGAGTTAGAGCCTTTCCAACTATTTTATTGGTCTTAGGTTGGAACTTCTTACAATAGTTGTTTATCAAGTAGATGGATGAACTCTGTCTGGACTGTGAGTTATTAACTTCATGAGAGGGAAACTAACAAGAATGTTAGCGGTGTAGGGTGAGTAGAAGATATATCAAACTAGAGGCCAAGACACAAAACTTACAAAATCTAGTTGCTGGAATTTGAGTTTTAGTTTGGGATTTCAGCTTAGGATGTTGGAATTTCAAGTTAGGGATAGCTGGAATTTTAAGGTTTGATATCGATACAAGTTTTGGGTTTTAGTTGTTGGAAGTTTAGGCTAGAATTGTTAGAATTTCAGTGAGGAGTAATGGAGGGTAAGGAAGTAGGAATCACTCCTAGGATTTAAGAATTACTCTTAGAAGAAAGCATGGCACCCGAGTACACATATATTTAGAAAAGTTTTTAGAACTATTCTATTAGTAAGGGGTTCCTAACTAAGATATCCGAAACAAAATAAAATCTTATTCTAATAAGAATTCTGTATTCTTAATTGAGTCTTAAACAACTAGGATAACATATCTACACTTGAGATAACATATCTACAACTAGGGTAATATATCTAACTTACTACCACTACTAATATAATTAGAAAATTTAGCATAAACTAAGTTTGAACTTTTGTTGTCTTTGCTGTCAGCTCAACTCCCACTCTTCATCCCACCAAATTCAGGCTTGTTTTTGATGATGTGCCCTCTTTTTATTTCTTCTACAAACTTTAAGTTCTTTGGCATCAATTAGTGCACATAGTCTTTGAATTTCCCTTTCTTTTGGGTTACTTCTGCTTTATAATGTAACGGGGAAGGAGTTTCGCCTGATGCATGAATAGCAATATGTTTCTTGGTATTTTATACAACTCAGCGTTCAGGATTTTTGTATGTTAATCTAGGGAATGGTCACATAGACAGGTTTGGTGGTTTTGTCAGTGATCTTATCTTAACATTGCTAAGCCAGTTATGCCTTTTTATGATTGGACACCAGATTATCTATCACCATAGAGGAGCATTTCTGTTGGTCATGTAAATAACATTAGTCCTGGAGTATTTATTTTTCCCAATTTCATTTAATTGCTTTGAAGAAATCTTTTTTCTTTCTGGGTTTGTCAAAGCCAGTTTCATGAATTCAATGACCATGTGTTGCTTAAATAGACTTATCCTTGAGTTCTTTCCTGCCAGTGCAACATTTTATGGTCCCAAACGTAAGGCAGCAGATATGTGTTACTCTTACTTCCTACTATAATTGCATTAAGTTGTAACTTCTTATTTTGGAAAGAGAGATAGACAAGTGTGGAACTGATTTAAGGCTTTTAATCCATGGTGCCCTGTGATGCCAACTGCAGCTTTCAAACTTGATTTTCTGATTCAGGATTTTTTGTTTAACTTACCAAATGACATTTTGGGCAACGGTGGTGAGAAGAACTAAATTTCTTCGTGAATTCGTTTGCATTATTTTTAGTTAGCACCTTGATTTGCAATGTGAAGCAAATTTTCATATGTTACTTAGTGGATAAGGCATGGAATATGGGTGCTTTTATTGATTTTATCATTTAGAGTAGTTTAGAAACTAGATCTTTTGTCCACTCTCAGTGAGTATTTCTGGTCAAATAAAATATGCTGTAATAAATTCTCTGGTTTGTAAAATCTTAGTGGTGTTCAGGATTTTTTCATTTAACAAATGACAGTTTGGGCAAGCAGTGTTGAGAAAAACCAAATTTCTTCGTGAATTTGTTTGCATTACTTTTAAGCATCATCTTGGTTTGCAATGTGAAGCAAGTTCTCCTCTTTTACTTTGTGGGTAAAGCATGGAATATGGTTGTTTTCATTGGTTTATAATTTAGAGTAGTTTCGAAACTGGATCTTTTATAGACTGTCAGCAAGTATTTCTGGTTAAATGAAATCTGCTATAATTAATCCTTTGGTTTGCAAAACCTTAATTGTGTTACTTTCATTATCTCATCATCATTGTCACTCCCATATGATCTATAACTGTGTATTTTAATTTCCTTGCAGTAAAAAATTATATTTCAATCTGACTTTCAGTGCTTAATATTCCAGGTATTTTCTCTGACCTTCTAAGCACCTAACAGGCTGATACCAGACCTCTCTTTGGGGCTATTGGTTTGTATGTTTAACAGGGTTTCCAATCATGGAGGCACTCAGCAATCGAGATATGCTAATTCAAAGCATGATCAAAGCCCAATAAAATATATCTTCGGTTATTTGTTATCATCTAAGTGGAAAAGTTGTCTGTGCCTTTCAGGAGTTCATGTTTTGACATTATGTTGTCATGAAGCACTACTTGGGTTTCTTAGAGTTGAAATTCTAAAAGCCAGTTCTGATATAAATATTATTGGGTTGAATATTGGGCGGCTGATCTTCCCTTCACAAAAGTTTTGAGCTATTATATTCTTAATCGAAAGAAGCTAATTTCCTGATTATCTAAATAGTTGTAAAGTGGGAAAATTAAAAAAAATCTGAATCAGATTTGTTGTGATGGTGCTGGATGGACGCAGTTTCCCCACCTGGAGTTTTGCCTGCATTACTTAATGTTTGAATTTTCTTATTGAACTATTTTACCTAGGACAGATTTGTGTTTTAAAAACTTGAATGCTTTGCCTTTTTCTCTGTCACAAAGACCATCTTCTTAGATACCCATATCACTCCACGAGCTAAATACTGACTTCATTGTATTATGAAATTTTGTTACATGAACATAAATTACTTCATTTACATGTTTAAGATTTCAGCTGTTACCTGCTATGCCAATTAAATAGGGTTTTTAAGCTACCAGTACAACATGCTACGTTTCTGATCTCTTTGAGATGGTTACAGTTCATGTCATCTAATTGATATTGAGATATTAGGTTTGTATTTGTTTCCTTCTAACTGATTGCAGGGACCAGAGTTTACAAAATCTGTTGAACAATCTTCAAGAGATTTGGGATTGAAAAGTGCATATCCTGTGCCAGCTTCGAGGAAGTTGATTCAAACTTCATCCAGTGCTATGCCACCCCCACCTCCTCGAGCCATGCCCCCGCTTCCTGTTTCACGAACCATGCCTACGCTGCCACCTGTACCAAAATTCAGTTCGAAGCCACAGGACAATGGCAATCATACAAGTAAAGTGAAATCTGAAACTGTGCCTGGTATGCTGCAACTGTTTACCCATGTGACTTTGTTCAAGTTAATTACCTGGTATGAGCTAGTATTACATGGAATTTAAAAACAAAATGATCAGAATAGATGATATCCTTCTAGCTTTTTAACTTTGCAATCATATCTTTTTTGTGAAATAGTAAAGACTATATTCAAAGAGGATTCTTTTTCCCTCGCACTTCAGAATCTTTATGATTCCTTATCTGGAAACTTGTGCTCTTGCGTTGTTGAACCCATACTTTCATCTTAAAACTGTTCAACTTTTGCAGATACTTTGATCAAACTGATGGAGTATGGGGAGGAGGATGATGATCCTGAAGGAACTAGTGAAGAATCACTTCATGGGAACTTCAGTACTCTGGCAGTTCGTAAACCATTTTGGGCTATATAATGCGGTGATGCTTAAACCAGAGTGCTATTAGGAGCAATCAGTAGTGACCTTTTCTGATTGTGGAGAAACAAATTGAAGGCTTTGAGGTTCGTGTTATGCATGCAGGCTATATGGATCAGTTTTGCTGGTGAGGGGATCTGGCTCGTCTCAACACTTGATGTACATAGGTTAAAGTAATTGTCCTATTGTATTTGGTTGATATGAGAGTAGGTGTAAATTGAACACTTCTTGGGTGCAGATTCCAGGAAAGCAGTGAAATAAATTGTGAAACTTCTTCTATATATGTCTCCTAGAGACCTGGAAAATGAATGGCAGATTGTTGAACATCTTCAGAATATAACTAAATTTGAGCATGATTTTCAACTTATTTGTCAGCTCTCATTAATCAAAGAGGGCCATAGAAGTTTGATACCTTTCCCCTCCTAAGTTTACGAGGATCCGATCCGATCTCCCTGATATTCCATAGATGCTATTGTATGAGTTTTAACCCCAAGACACAGCAAGGGAAGGGATGATACCTCAATGGTATTTTCACTCGCATGGTTGTCAATCAAGGAAATCATGTAACGTCCAAGTAAAAGTTCGACATACAGCAACTACCTTCTTAGATACAAAAATTCTCAGAAAATGTCAAATGTTGAACGGAAGATCATGAAATCATTGTTTAATTCTTGTATTGAGAAAAATGTTTTAAACAATATGCAATTATTTCAAGTTATGAAAAAATTGTTGAAGATTAACTGCATAAAAGAGTAGATGATGTATTTTTTTAATATGCATTTATATTTCATTAATTAAATTTTTTATTTTACCTATCAAATATTTCTTTTATAGAAAAATTTGTCAATAGCTTTACATATTTTTTTCGTTATTGTGCTTGCAGGTAGCATCATGTTTCTTGTATAGAACTATCAATATTTTTAATCAACTCGTGTAATACATTAGTCCCCTAAAGTCTAAACGTACATTTCCGTGCAAAAAAGCCATATGAGAGGAGGAATTTGAACGAACAGGACTTTTTGATAAAATTCAATGCCTCTAGGATTAAGAAACAAGATATTCATATCATGAGTCGTACCATGCCAGACGTTCACAAGAGCTGCTGCATTCAACGAAAGAAGAGAGAGAGAGCGAGGATTCATCACAGAATAGATTGTAATATTAATTTCTTCAAAAGGATACGCATCCCCCATAAGCAGTGATAGGCTTCTGGAGACCTACGGGCACTTGGTCAAGACCATATAGTTGACGCTGACTACGATTTGATGGCTCAAAGTCAAATGTCGCCCCCTCTGGTCATATTTTAGGCCTCAGATTCAATAAATCCGCTCTCTCGCTCCGGAAATCAATAATAATCTATTCTAATTTGACTTGACTATAAATTAATAAACATAATTAAAACTTGAATCATAGTAGATTTTCATAATTTGGTTCAAAGTTTGAACTTCCAATAATAAATGCAACCATTAGTAAAACACTTTACTCCCTAATCTCTCACAGATTTAATTTTCTCCAAAGTTTTAAGTTATTTGTTATATACTAGAAAGACTCGTAAGCCAATTTCTTAAGTTCTGCAGTTGAAATGGTTTGCTACTTTCATATACAACTCATTTTTAGACTTAAAAATTTTCGTTAGAAAGATCTGCACAAGCATGGCTATATGTTGCATAGAGCTCAGCTTGTCTGTTTTGTTTATGAATCTTGTAGAAATTAACATAGCCAAGGAAGATTAGAAAAGAATATTTCACCTCTTGGTAAAATTTACAAGGTTCCTGTTCCTCTGTTTTACAATGTTATCTCCTGTGGGGATGCTGCACTTGTTTTGGCAGTCCCTCGAACATATCCTCCAAAGATGACTCTAAATCATCAGCGCTGTACTTAATGTGGTTATCACTTACATGATAACTATGCCTTCCAACAAATGTTCGATAAGCAAGAATCACCTTGTTAGATATTGAAATTCTCAGGTCTTTTCGTAGTTGATCATCAGGGATGGACCATCCTTTCTGGTTCTTGTAAACCTCCTCAAATGCAAGATAAAAGCTCCGGAGCTTCTCCTTTAGAAGTGGTTTCGAGACAGAATTAGAGCTGGAAATCCCCTCATCCTTCAACAAACCAAGGACTGAACTCCAAGTAACTCTCTCGTAATTCCAGGCATGCTGTTGGACTTTCCAGTTACGCTTGCGAATCCAATCATCTCCAAAGATAAGCCGAAGTTCTGAATTCTTAACCTTTTGAGCCATGTAGTGAATGTTATTGATTAGGAATACCTGTCGCAAAGAAGGATTTTTGTACAACTTAGCCTTATCCTCGATGTTTCGTTCTAGAATTGAAACAATTGATAGGAAGTGACAAGCCATTGGGGTAATAGCGCATGCATCTTCACTTGCGCTCTCTTCTCCCAGGGCTGGACTCTTATCAGGACAAGTTTCAACAGCATCCTCTCTACTGTGGTCTTCCAGAAGCAGATCAAGTGTCTGATGGTAGTCAGTAAGGGTTCTGATGTAGTTCATCACATATTTTGTTAAAGGATGAATTCCGCCTGTTGCAAGAGGCATTTTTGACGTACATGTTGCAACAGCATTCTCAAATTCAAGGAATGCTGCCCTCACTGCATCACCCAATCTCCTTAAAACTTCATGGAATTCGGTTCTTACGGAAGAACCAGCCTCATCCGAGTATAAAGAATCTATATCAGGAAGCAAATCTTCTAGGACTTCATAAATTTCAAGAATGGGATACAACTTCTCTGTTTTGTGTGGCCCAATAGATATGGCTTCCCCAAAATTCAAAAGCTGAAACATTGAAGGCTTTGAAGCTTCAGAAAAGCACATCAAATTTACTACTCCAAGGTCACCAAAAACTCGTTCACTAAGCCATTTCTCACCCATAAGATAGATGCGCACAAAAGTTTTCATTGCTCGAGCCCATCTCTTCATCTTGGAACTTAGGTTGCCCCAATCCAATTTTAGAACATCCCCAATGCTCATTTTCTCCATCTCAAGAACAAATAAGCATTCATCCAACACATCCCTTCGAACGTTTATATATGCTTGCAAACATTCACGACCATAGTTGGATTTGAACATAATATTTGCAATACATCTGAGGTCATGAATCTTATCTCGATGAACCAGATCAATGATGAATTCTTCTGAGGTTCTGTTGAGACTATCTCTGTGAAGTGATTCATCCAATGATTCATCCCCAACAAAGACAACTGACCTAACATCTGCAAATTCCTCTTCACTTGACCCAAAAGATAGAAGATCTGGGTCATAAGGCTGACTGTTTTGAACGAGAATGTTCTTGAACTCTTCTTCAAGCCTTGCCATCACCAGCTGAAGAACATTATGAGCTCTCAGTAACATCTCCTTTACCCCATCCTCATTGCTCAGGGACAAAGTTTCCAATTTTTCAGTCAATGTTCTGGCTTCATCAACAGCATTTAGATACTTTGTAGCTTCATCAGGACCACGTTCCCATATTATAGATTGGTCGGCCTCCCAATTTAAAACCTTTGCCTGAATATCATTTAGTCGTCCTTCAAAGTCACTTATTTTGTCAAACTCTCCCTGACAGATTAAAGCCATGGAAGATAATTGAGAACCTAAATCAGAGAAAACCTTCTTTTCGTCATTTGTAAGGTTCTTTCTCGACCCTATTGCCCTCAAGATTAGCTTTGCCGCAGCGACCAAGTTTTCTTCCGTTTCTACTTCTACTTCTGGAGTTTTAGGCTCAAAGTTCCCCATTATAAATGAGATGCTGGCAGCTGTTAATTACCAACCACACAACAACTCCAAATCCAAAGTTTGCTTCTCTGAAGAAATCCTCACCAGCATGCTCAATCAGGTCCCAAAATTCGTGCAGCGCAACACAAGATCCTTCAATAACAAAGTCAAAATGAATGCTATAGACCCATAATCTAGATATCTAGAAATTGATGTCAACGAACAAAACGAACTTCAATACGATATAGGATCAGAAAACGAAGCAAAGGTGCAAGAACCCAGTTGGAAAACTTCCAACGACAAGCGGAAGCTTATGATCGTAACACTAACATGAAAGACACACTACAAGCAAAGACGGAAAGGAAAACTAGAAAAAAAAAAGAAAAAAGAAAAAAAAGAATCAAACCTCAGAAAGAGCGCCAATTAAGATGTAAACGCCAGTAACAGCAAAGCAGAGAAAGAAAATTAAGAACTTGCGAATTGCTTAGGTGATGTGTAGGGGCGGGCAGTACAAAGAACCAAACCACACTTGGAATGCTTTGGTTTAGTTTTAAATTAGTTTGCAGATCTCTCTCCCCCACACCTTTTTAGTTAGTCTGAGAGAAGAAAAGTTTATTCTTTTTTATCGTCAACTATCTCACTTTTCGTGGTTTTTGTCCTTCTGATGTCCTTTTATATTCTGTGGTTTACAGGTCCGAGGCATGACATTTTCATTGTTGACTTGCGTTTGTTGTCCGCCATTCTCTCTTAGAATTAGAATATTTAAGGATGGACTTTCCAAGTGGGCTCTTTCAGTCTGTCTCTCTCTCTCCACTTTATTGATTCCAATCCAAATTGCTGGCCGAAAAGTTTGTATCCCACACCATTGGCGACAACGATCTATGTAAACATATCTTCTATGAACCAAAAGAAAAGGGCTGAGGTTGCAGAAATAACCAGATGAGCTGGATAACTTATGTTTGAAGTGAAGCATGGCGCCCTGAAAATTTTTGAGTTGAGATGACATTCAAGTGGGCTTCTTTCAAAACAACTGGGATACGTGGCTAGATCCTCTTATAAATTACGTGAAGTCAGTCTTTGCTTCCACGAGATTATTAATCAAAACTAACTTTCCTAAGTTTTGGAGTTAATCGCATCAGACCGCTTTTGGAGAGGCAAATTTCCATCAGGTTGCCATCATTGACCGTGCTCTTAAGGGCTTATATGCTGCTTCAGGTGTTTCAAAAGTCTAAGATTTTTTTCTTTAGCAGGACTCACCTCCATGTTTGAGAAATTACTTCATGGGCAGAAAACTAAGGCCACTTACAATGCTATCATTGACCGTGCTTGGAGGTCAAACTGTCTGAATCTTGCTGGAATCTATCTCATGCCCATTCCCAGCTGCACAATTCAAACTGCCCTTTTACCTAGAGATACACCTAATAAAAGTGAAGATTATCTTTCGTTTCATTTGGTCAACGTCACCTCCAACTCATTCTCATTAATTGGGACATATTGTGACTGCGTACCCACAAATTATGGAGGCGATGATTGCATAATCTTGGTTAAACTTTTCTTGCTAAGATTGGATGACAAGTTATCTCTAATCATAATGCCTCGTCGGTCAAATATTTACCCCTTTAGACTCTTCTCCTACTTCCAGTTGCGCATATGTTTGGAGGTTGATTTGCAGTTGTGTACAAGTTCTCAAAGGTTTTGTTTTGTTACAAGAATTGGAGATGGTACACCAACAAGCTTATGGGATGATAAATGCATTGGGACTTCTCTTCATTGATAATTAACTCTAAAATCATTAGCTAGTGAGTTAAAGACAAAGTAATCTAGTCTGGTATGATTCTGGAATTTTAACGGTACAATTGGCATATAAGGTAATGATGAGTCTTACCTTCGATGATCAAGACAACCGGCTTTGGATATGACATCTTTAATGTCTCCAGAAGGTGAGAACCCTCCTTTGACTAACCTTACAATAAAGAGTCACTCTCAGAAGTCAGGTGCACCATTGGCTTGGAACAACAATATATGGAAAAGGTGTTTCAACCATATAGAAGATGAAATTCACATATTCCAAGATTGCCCATTTTCAAAATCTTCATGGCAGAGCCTTGTCCTGCCATTCCAGCAGTTTCAGTTCTTCAACTGTCCTCTTCTCGGGATGACCTTTCGCAACAAAGATGGAGGTTTAAATTTCCTGCTAGGTTTTGGACTGCTTGGACCAACAAGGACAAGCATTTATTTAAGCATACACGCAACCCAGTCATTGTCTTTCTCAGTGAAGTTCCTTCACTGGATGCTGACTTCGAAGCTTTCTCCCTGCAGACCAAAACCTCTCGCAAGTCAGCCGTGGAATATGTGAGGACGCTTTCTTTATTAGTTCGGTACAAATTAAACTCCGATGGGCCTGCCAAGGGAAATTCTAACCATGCAGCTGCGGTTTGGGACTCACGAGAAGTTGGCAAAGGGGCTATTCATGCTTCTTGAGTTATGGTTCTAGCTTAAGAGCGGAGTTGTGGGGACTGCACAAAGATCTTATTCTGACTAAACGACATGGCTCTTTTCACTTTTAGTGATAGAGATGGATTCAACAGCTGCGGTGGAGCTCATCAAGAATGCTCATGATCACAGCCACCCACAGAAAATTTTAATTCTTGACTGTCGTCCGCTACTTTCTAAACTTGATGCTGTTGTGATTCAACACGGATGGAAACAAAGGAATAAAATCGTTGATGCTATGATCAATATAGGCTTGAGTTCGAAATGCCTCTTGACTGTATACTTCCCTCTCCTTTCATTCTTATATGAAAGCTCTGTACTGATGCCTATGAAGTTTCTTACTTCGAACTGATCTGCAATCAAGATTTGATTACTTAATAAAATCCTCTTCAACGAAAAAAAATTGTTAAAAAAACTGACTAAACTTTCGGCTTTGAAGGAAATTAAAAGAAATGTCCACTAAATCAGACCCTATAGATCAAATTCCTTTGAATAATTGAGTAGTAACAGAAATCTGAACTAATGCACAAATATTATAAACAAAAGCTTCTGCAATGGTCCAATTTGATTTCTCAATTGTACACATATCAAACTCTCTTCTTTTCTTCCCTACAAGTTTTGTAGAAATGGTAAGAATGAGGCATTCCCTTTGCAATGTCTATAACAATAACAGCTGGTTTGATTCACTAAATTGGAGAGACAAAGTTCTTAGACATTCCAATTTCCTAGTTTCTCAAGACTTGGGAAGTGGCTGTCCTTTTAAAAATGATCTGAATAGCTGAAGGGCTGCTCTGGGCTTGAAAAGTGGCACTTCATGACCAGCCCCTCTCACTGTTGCAAATGTTATCCCCTCATATACTTCTGTCCAGCCTCCAACCTTAAAGGGAAAAGGAAATAACACATATGTTCTTCATGTTTGCCTTTGTTAGATTTATACAAGCGGACAGATAAAGCAATATTAATAAACTAAACATAATGGTTTATTAGCTGGTAAAAGTCTCGTAATTCTAGGATCAGAAAGCTATAAAAGACAAGAAAATCCTGACTCTGTTGTTAGATGTGATTTCGTTGAATCCTTACTCATATGTTGTTTTCTTAACAGACTATTCAAAGGCGCAATGAGAGGTTAAACCAGTGTCGCCGGAGGACTGTTTCAAAAGGATTCCAATGGGGAAAACAATCTCTAATTCACCTATCAGTTGTCGGTGCTTTTCTGATCATACAAATTCAAACAAACAAAGGTGTTAATGTCACTGACCTGCTTCTTAACATACCAAGGATACCATGGAACTTTTGCTGCTAATTTTAGCTGTGCAAGGGAGTATCTGGTGGCTGTAACTGGCACTACTGAATCAACATCACCACTACAGATTTTTTCGGCCCCGTCATTATAGCAATTACTGAAATATCTATGGAAAGTAAAGAACTTGAGAAGAGTTTGCTTACCTGAAAACCCAAATTCTGAGGCCACCAGCAATCATTTGTCTGTAAATTGGAAGGACGGAAACCTCTGTGTCGTTCCAATTTCGATTTAGAACTTCACTGTATTAACAAGAGCTCATATTCATTAAATCTGTGACGCAAGCGTTAGCCTGTTGTAAAAGGTATATAACAAAACTCACCTGCAAGCAGTCCATTTGTAAGGAATCCTCGTGGAATTGGCATGTAGTGCCTTCTGTACATCAGGCCTGTTGTAATAGATCTCTGCGTACTTTTCAGTACAAGGATCGTAACCAGATATCTGCCTAAAAATCTGATAAAATACCGGAAAGTCAACTATTATTTACAACAGTAACACTAGTAATTATACATATAGACTGTACCTTAACTTTATGGGGATGGTGTGGTAATCGAATAGTATGGCGGGCGGTACCATCAGAGCGGTTACAAGGTGGAGCATAGATGTTGTATTGATCGATATTGCCAAATTCTTGGTCCATGGCATAGCTGTACAGTGATTCACATTCATCTGACTCCTTCTGCCGACGGAAATCGCACGTGTTGATGAGCTGCTGATAAGTTTTATCAGAGATCATTGCATGGCTCCACCAGTATGTCACCGTTCCAAGGTTGTCATAATAGTTGTCCGTCACAGCATTACCAACCTGCACAAGTTTCTTTTGTGGTTCAATTAGTTATTAAGAAGAAGAGAAAGGTAATTGATCCTTTTCCTTTTCCTTTTCCAGTTTTCCTTTTCATTTCGTTGTGAGAACCTAAAAGGTCCATGAAACCATAGCATTACCATAATTCCTTTGAGGTTGATTGGCTGCTTAGACTTTTTATTGTACATCATGATTTCTCTAGCCAACTGAGGAACATAATGACCTGCGTAACTCTCTCCTGTAATGAAGACCTCTCGGTCCTTGTATCGGGGAAATCTATCCATCCACCCAATCACGAATTCCAACGAGTCCTTAGCTGAAAAAGGGTCAAGACATCTGCTCATAACTTCCAAACTGGAATTTGGAATACAACAACAAACAATCCAACTTTTAAAATTGTTACAAAGAAAGGCATCGTACAGGCTTATCCCTTTTTTCTAATGTCCACAACATACTAGAGAAGGTAATGCCGAGTTAAAAGCTTGGTGAATTAATGCATTGCTAAGGGAAATGCCCCCATCCAAGTAGATGTGGACAGGAGTTCCATTCATGAGGATGTTATAGGTTTTAATTGACCTAATTTTATCATTAAAACTACGTTAATCCTGCCAATGAAATTGACCAGTGGCTTCTTTGCAACCAATACGGAAAAGCGTAGCTACCCATGGTGCGTGGTGGCATAATCATTAGAACTTTAGTGGTGCTAGCCTAACTAGCTAAGCTTTCGAGTTATGGCCTACCAATTACCTACAGGCACACATTTATGTTTTCAGAAAGTGACTATAATCGCAATTATGTATAGAACTTTGGATGCTTTGGTCCTACCAGTACGAATATCGCCAGTATTGAGCAGATCAGAGGACCTGTTGCTGTAAGAGAAGCCAACACCGGATGGAGTTTCCAAGAACAAGAGGTTGGCCACAGTGTTCCATGAAAATTTGTTCAGGTATAGCCCTGAAGCAGTCTTGTTTATTCTGAACGGTCCTATTTCCTCAGATGCGCCATATGCGACAGAAGAGCAGCCAGGACCTGCAAGTTATACAGATTCAAAAGAGACAAAAACAGAAGAGCAGGTAATGAAATGGATGCACCGGCTACAAAAGTGCAAAAGATCATAAAGCCCATTTCTTGTATAGAAAAGGCGCGTGCTTTACAGCATGCAAGCCAATTAGAAAAAGAAAAATGACGCAAAGTGACATAACTACATCTTAGGAAAAAGTAAGAAGGAAATCTTTATACGTATGTCTATGATTTTTAGTTGAAGCGAAGAAGGCCATAACATGCTGAGTTGGTAGTACGAGGAGCTGAGGGCACTTAATTAAATAAACAGTAAGTAATGAACTATAGCAAGTAAGGACATGCGCAGAGGCCTAATAATAGCTAGAATTTGCAGGTTTAGCTCTTATTTTGATGGGCACCTACACAACCTGACAAAGTAGCTGAACTAGCAAACTGTAATAATAATGAGGCCTGTTTCAGGCATTTATCTTCCTTATTATTCCATGCAGACAAAGAAAAGTGATCCAGAAGGGATTAAAGAAAACAAAACACAATTTAAGGAAGTTGAGCCTTGACTGCATATCTTTTTTAACTCTTAATAACTTCTTTGAATTCAACTTTTTTTTATCATTAAATCGTTTACTAATGATTTTAGCAGTATATGTAAATGTGGACGCCACCCACGCCATCTGCTGTTCTTATCTCTTTTTCCCCAAATAAAATAAAAAAAGGACTAAAATCCAATTACCCACTTCAAACACGGGTCTTTGCATGAAAGAATGTTATAAAATCCAAGAACATTTGGATGGAGGTGTCCAGAAGCCTTGGTCATCTATAAGCTAATTGTAGTCAGCTGAAGAACCAAAAAGAAAGATTTTATCATGCCGGCAACAAAAAAGATGGTAATGTATGTAAGCATTTATCTTGTTAAGGGGAACATTAAGCCAAAGTATTGTTATAATAATATAATTTATACTTAAACTAATTAAGATATCGTACATTTTAGACGGGGTGTTAATAACTACTACAAGGGACTAGCAATATAACAGTAACAGAGAGCACAACTTAAAAAAAATTATGATCTTTTCCCTCTCAGTTTCAGCTTCTTCCCATATGCAATCTACCAAAACACCTTTCTTGCTCTCCATTTCCAAGCTTTGACGTCCTATGAATGTTTCTATGTGTATGGAAACATGAACGTGCAAGGAAGCAGCAAACTCACCTCCATTAAGCCAAATAACTAAGGGTTTGGAGAGGGGGTTGTGAGAAGCCTCAGTGAGCCAGTAAAAGAGAGCTCTACCAGCAACCTTGTCAACAGTTACGTAGCCAGAGAACTGTTGGAAACTCACATGAGGCTGTCCAGGAAGTGATGTTATTCGGTCCGCTTCTTCCCGTTGGTTCACTGCCATCGTATGACTACCATTACCTAAAACCACAAGCAAAACGAAGAGCATGGAAGCAAAGATATTTGGTTTAGCCATTATAGTCATATACGGTGCTCAACAGAACAAGAAGATGAAAGATACTATGTAGGTGAAGAAAATGGGTCACTTCCTAGTGGAGGGTGGGGGTGGGGGTGGGGGTGTGAATGTCTAATGGAGGTAAGGTAACAAAGCGAGGAGTGTGCAACTGTGTGAGAGAAATAAATAGGAGGGAGAGGTGGCCAGAGAAGTGATGATATATGATATAATGAGTGTCATCTCATCACCCAATAACACGGCAACTTGGCCCGTCATGGGCACTGCTAACGTATTTGGCACAAGTGAAAAGACCAAAGTACCCCTATGATGTCGAAAGTTCTAATCCACGGTTGTGTGTTGAGCGGGTATTATTAGCTAGTTTGGGGTCAACAAAGGGATTGGAACCAACATGAAGACTTGACGTTTGTTGATTACATTGTGGCCCGCGTTGTCCATACGTAAAACAGTGACACAATCTAATAAATGAGCAATAGAAAAGCAACAGGCAGGAAATGAATAATAAAATGGGTTTTGGCATGTCCTTTGAATCCTCCATTAAATCCTCTTGTTTTCACGCATCCGACTTTGACTGCACCTTTTCTATCCATTTCTTTTTCTATTTAATAACAGCATAGCTCTCAGCCTGACTGCCTGAGGGTGAGAGCTGAGCCAGGGCCTAATCTTGCAGCTGTAGTAATTATTGTGCTGTCGCAAAAATGAAAACTAAGCTCTTTTAAAGAGCAAAAAGGCGCCCAATCCTACCTCTGCCCTTTTACGTAAATAGACGTCCATACTACAATATTCTTGGTTAGATTACTTATTCTATGGCGTAAAAATAAATCCAATGGAGATGCAGTTGTTGGTGTTCAAAATTTAATCTGATTCCCAAATGACTTTTAGTACTGTTTAGTCTTTACGTGCACGCGAGAAGAGCGGCGTCATTGGAATTCCATATATACAGCAAGTGTTGAGTGGCACGGGCATGGTGGATGAAGATGTTGATGGCTGTTTTCAACTAACCGCTTCTATTGTACTGTGACCTTCAAAAGCCTAAGATCCCTCCCCTCCACTCCTCTCTTTTTCCCTTTCTTCAGTTGTATTCATGCTGCTCTTTGACAACACATGCATCATCATCATCCTTGTATGTGTAATATATGTCTAATGTATCTTCTTCTTCTTTTTCTTTTCTTGAAGAAGCTTCAACTAACTCACCTCCTTTTTATCTACTATACACTTTTTGGTATACTGATGGAAAACTATTTTTGTTTCTTTATTTTCGTTAAATAATTACCAGTGACAGTGGAGTATTGGAAGCATTGATACGATGGGTGTATATTGGTGGTAGGAGTACCAGGCTATTGGTATTTGGTATGCACAAGGCTGACTAGCTAGAAGCAAATTGATGAAGCTTATTTATGAGACAACGATAGTAGTAGAAAGGTTAGCAGAGGAGTAGTTGGAAGTGGCGCCCCCACTCAAAAAAACGCACCAACAGTTTTAGTTAGTAGGCCTTGAAGGAAGTACATATTATATTAGAGAAGTTTGAGTTTGACACGCATATTTTAAGTATTAACTGTGTGTATATCTGCTACTGCATGGGTCTACAGAAGGCACAGTTTACGGATTGAGGAGATGAGTTTACTAAATACACGTGCCATTGATATGACCTTTGAATCGGTGTTGCCTTGCCTGCACTTTGGCTCCGTTGGTCAAAACATCACATCTTTTTTTTTTTTTCTTTTATTATCATCATTGTTGTAAAATCATCAAGACGCTAGTGTTACATCAGACTCACTGTTCCTTTCATTTTTGGTTTAATTACTTGAAAAATAGACTAATAAACCGATCGAACAAGAGGCTTGGATCTCAATTTCAACTAGTTGATTAACGCCATAAATGATATTTGGTTAAAATTATGTTTTGTTCTTGTATAAGTTTCCCAGATCTACTTATTCATTTCATTTAGGAGATTTATAATTCATATTACTTGTATAGCTTCTTCTTTTTTTATCATTTTGGATTGTGTGATATGCAATATTCAAATGAACGAATTATCTTATCTTTCAAGCAGACTTCCTCTCAATATAAAAGTGTCCTCATTATGAATCATGGACAAATTAGCGGCAACTTTAGGGGATTCAACTTGTTTTTTAAAATTAAAAAATTATTATTATAGTTAAAATTAGATCAACGTTGCAATAAGTTCAAAGCTTTAAGTCTATCATCATATTACAATATGACCTAAGAATAAAAACTTCCTAAGAAAGATAGTATACCTATCTGCATAATAGACAACAACAGAGAACAATTATAGGCATCACTAAAGTTTTATATCTTCGTAGGAAAGCTCATTCACCATTTCTGGTATTTGAGATTTTGCTTTTTCTTTAGCATATTTCCTTTTTGTAGATTTGGGTTGGACACAAAAATCCTCAAGGATGTCTTGAACATGAGCTACAGCTAGTAGGGTATCACAATCTTTTGTTTATTCTATATCCCCTGTCTCTTGATTCTTAGTTTGCTTATCAGTAGCAGCTGGAGTCAGCATATTGGCCCACTCAATCCGACATTGCTCAAAATATTTGGAAGTGAACTCATTCGTGCTACTGTTTAGATTCTCCCCATTTTCTGTATTGAAATTGTCCAGAGTTATCTTTCCTTGATAAATATGTGTGACAACTTATTCAGCCCTTACACAAACTACTTGATTACCATTGTCTTCATCACTAGTAACTATACACCAATATGCAAACCCACGACAATACTAGTAGTTTCATCCTCTGCGTGAAAGTTATTTGTAACAACTTTGAATGTCCCGACATGCAATTGCACACATGATTTCTCACAACCCAGAGAATCACTATATTTGACAACCACCTCATAGTTCGAAGGTTCCTGCATAACATTACATTTTCCCAATCTAGAACCAACAAGGGACTTGTCATGAGACATCTCAAAATAATCAACCATCTTAAAATTCTCAAACCCCAACTGCACAATTGGATCCTCGCAAAACATAAAGTTCTTGCCATCAACAGGATTAATTATCCTATCTTTTTGCAATGGGTCCAACAAATTATTACTTGCTATCTGCCCATCGTCGATCAACAGTGAAGAGCCAACAACAATCTCCACATAAGCCAACTCCTCTCCTTTGTCAACTATAATATGCTTTTTCTTAGAATTAATTAGCAAACTACCCTCCTTTGAGGGACCATAACGAGAAATATCAGTGACTCCCTCTGACTCTTTTCCATATCTAACTTCCTTGCTAAGGTCCTCATGTCATCCCGAGTGAAAAACCCCATTTCCTCATAGTGTTGTTCGACTTCCAATGATAGCTTATAGGAATCACCACTTTCTTTATCTCCCTATTCTCACCTAGTCTAAGAATCGGGAGGCTATCAGGCAGAATCGAACAATTAGGAATTTCTATATATAACTTCACATAACCTATCCTCTCCATAGAGGCAGTAAGCAAATCCGTACAAACTGGCTTACCTAAGGAGCTAGCCACATAACTGAGACCTACAACCATCTAGAACTCCAACGGAAGGTTGTGGAAATGAACCTATATAGGGATGACCTCAAATAGGCTTTGATCCATGTCCATTCCCAGTCTCCACTTTCTAGAAACAACGGCTGGTCACCGAAGTGCTAAGGACCCTGTTCAACTATCTCCGTCAAGCAGGAATCATCAGCAAATTTGAACAAAATTGAGCCATCTTCTCTCAACATGGCCTTTTGTCGCCCCCTTTTTCCACCCACCTGGCTTCAGCCCATGTGTTAATTACCGAGAAGGCCAGTCTTTTGGACCAGAAGAAACTGACCAGCGACGAAGACGACGCTCTCGCTCCAGCCTTCAGAAGTTCAATTGGAGGAGTTAAGACCCCATCTTTCAGAACATTGTGATAGTGATGTAGAGCCCCTTTGTTATGTTGTTTAGGGTTCAATTTATTCCTTGACTCATCCGCCGTATTTTTCTCCATGTATGTTGAGGACTTGTTAGTGCGCCTCTCCGGGGAGCCTCGAAGGGCTTCTCTACTAAGAACTGGGAATTCATCTTTGGAGTGAGAGGCTTCCCCAATCTCCATAGTCGATAAAGAAGGACCCTCCACTGAGACGAACACTATGGAGCTACTATGGAGCTTGTGTGGCTAGCATTGATATGAGTTTAGATTTGGAGGTGGTGCTCTTAACGCCTCTTGCAGATCTGGGTCACCCACACCTCATGCCTTGCAGATCTGATGTCGCCACTTTTTGATGAAATATTTCCCTCAGATTACCAATTGGGAAAAGGAGGGCATAGTCACCTGAACACCTGATCCTACTAGAGTATTCGCTAACAAATTGTGTTATATAGCACTACAGACAGAAGGTCAGACTATACCTTGGTTTAAACACTTATGGAAGAATTCCATGAATAAGAAAGTCTCAATATTTACCTGGTTAATTATTAAAAACAAGATCTGTATACTAAGAATATATGGTTTGACTCATATGATCCAATAGGTGTGTTGTGCAAA
>JAOTAX010000008.1:13210008-13228644 GCA_025629825.1 Erythroxylum guanchezii
ATTTACCCGGAAAATGCCATGAATGCATGCCAAAATACTTATGCACAATTAAGCAAATATTTAAGAAGCAAATAACACCATAATTCGTACTAACTTCCGTTAATATTCTAACCCCTAATTTGGGGCATTACACTTGTAGTCTTTGGGGGCTTTGAACGTCACTAAGCATCTACGAAAATAAAGCTTTAGTGATTTTAAACTTATGTTGAAATAAATTATTTTAGTTACCTTAAGATTATATGATAATAGAGTTTTACGGTAATTATAACTCTTACATATAACTCTATAATTATCTTGTTAAAGGCTTAAGTAGTGATTGTTGTTTGTCATCTTTCTAATAAAAGAACCAAGTCATATCAATTAGTTGAATCACATAAATTTTTGTTTTTCATACACTGTTTTTGTTGGCATCACAAATATGTCAAAAGTCATTAAGACTATTAGGGAGATTTAGTCGTACTGAAAATACCGAATTACTCTGATGGATTTAGCCTAATAATTATTGAGTTTGTTTAGCCTAATAATTCATGAGTTTGTTTGTTATATTTTTATTGTTTCAACGTGCCATAAGTAATCAGAAAGAGACGAACTCTGCTATATTTATGTTTTGTTTCGGTGTATTGGGTAAATTGTATTAAAACTATTGTAGGATATATGCATATGTACACATTTATAAGTAGTCTAAATTTTGTATTTCTAAAATCAAAATACGGTCAAACCAACGTGATTAGGGTAAAATTTTTGACTAGCATGGATCACGCCAAAGGAAATGTTGTTGAAATTCCTATCAGTTACTACTCCTCCTCTGAGCCATGCTGTTACATTTGATACTGTATAACTTTAACTGCATATAAAATCTATTAGGATCAGTATGCAAATAACAAAATTTGTATATTAATATTTAAATGAAAAGAATTAGTACAATCAGGTTATTATCTTTAGGATGAGATTTAATTTCTTTTTTAAATATAGAGCCACGACTCGAGACTTTTGTTTCTTTACTAGTTCTGTTCCCTTCCCGTGATTATTGTCCCAAACCTCGGTTGGCCCACTATTTTGGTCAGTATAATTGGAACGTTGCTTTGAATCTCAAACGGTCCATTGAGGAGGCTCTAAAATTGGACCGTTGAAGTTGAACACGTTACACCCATATATTTCTTTACATATGCTTTATATTATTCTTTCACATATTATCGTCGAAAGCTTTTCTCGAGAGTTCTTAGTTTTAAGTCTCTCCGCAGCATCCGAGTCTGCAACCATTCTGCTATTGTAAAATTTCTTTCTTGAGTTTTTATCTGTAAACAGGTGACATACATCTACAAACATATCCAAATGGAGAATCTGATTGGAAGTCCATCAAAAGAGCCGGCTCAGGATTGCAGAACACCAAGTCAGGAGCAGAGTACTGATTCCAAGTCTCAAAAGATGAGCAATGATATGCGCAAAAGCAGCACCCCAGATCGCCTCAAGGTTCCCAAGGCATTTAAGTACCCTGAAAGGCACGTACATGCTCTTGACAATTTTCTGTTGGTAGAAATATTGTTCGTTCCATTGGCTTCAACGCTAAAACTTTCCAAGGTGTCACTTTTGCGACTTTATTTTTACTCTCTAATCTTTTCCAGTTTTTTGGTCATTTGGTTTATAGGTACAGGAGTCCGACCGATCTGATGATATCACCTGTTACAAAAGGACTTCTAGCCAGAAACAGAAAGGCTGCACTCCTGCCACCTAGCATGAATCTGAATCAGGCTAAGGTATCATCAAACAGTTTGTTTTAAGGTTGTCTTAAGCACATCTCCCCGAGACGCAGCGTATATGTAGCTCCTTTTGTTTGTTTAAGATTTGTGATGATGATAAATGTCTTTTAGTTATGACGTGCCAATATATCTTTCAGGCTCAAGATATACAAGTTCAGGAAATAGTCGCTTTCCAATTGGACTTATGAACGCAAAAAGATGAAGCACAATGATCTGTTTTGAGGGGGGTAATTAGCAGATGGATTCTTGAACTTGATGAATTTCTGTGAAAAGTAAACTGTCCTCATTTTTAATTACCTGGAACTATGTAATTGAGCGGTGTACCTTAGTCAATAGCTTCAATCATTTGAATTGCATAGTTCTTTACAGAAAGAAACCTGAATCCTTCTCCATTTTCTTTGAGTTCTTCGTTGATTAGTGCGCTACTTCAGTAATAGAAGCATTGAACTGCCATGATAATTATTGTAGCAGGTAACTCAGATAACGGCTTGAAAAATTGCACTCTTTTCAATGATTGTGCAGGAATTCTAAGGTATTAAAACTCTTCCTCTTGCCTTTTTTACTCGGAAAAGGCCGAAGAAGCTCAATTACTTTCGGCACTGCAAAGGATCTCGATACTATTGAACGGATCCAACACCCTCAATTTGACGTTTACAGATAGAAATCACCAGGAAGGATACAACATCATCAATGGCTTCAAACATAGCAAGGTCCAGGACAAGGACTTTGTTGGCCACATCTCAAGATACCTTTATCTCTGCTCTTAACTCTTCTTCCAGAACAAATTTTTCGTCCTGCCCTGGTTCTCATGGTACCCTTCTCCTCCTCGTCTCCACGAACCTATCACCAAAACCATATCAATCAACGTAAATAATGATTTGCTTCCTCTGTTAATGTTTATATGCAAACGAGTTTGGAGGTAGTCGTAATTTAGGCTTTTTTCTTGGCGCAAATCCAAAATGACAAATTCTGCTAGAAACTTGATGCAATTCACTTATCTCATGCGGAAAATTTGGGATAAGAATATGAGTATAGAAAAGATCAATTTCAACAAAATGAGAGCAGAGTGTCACGCAGACAAAAAAGATAAACGCTAATCTCCAAGGAACAGCGTTATTTTCAGCGGGTCACCACGAAAGTGCAAGTAAGTCGGCAATATGGGTACATTAAGAAGAACGATTATCCTTGTTTTTATTGGAAAATTAATCGTAATCAAATCATGAGTTTAACGAAATGTTTTGTAAATTTTTTTAGTTTAATCGAATAATTTGAAAATATAAATTTAAGATAAAAGAATTGGCATGCTTAATTCGGAATTATATAATTTTTTAAAATTGTCAAATACTAATTATTCACATATTCAGTTGCTAATCGTATTTAGTATTCACTGAATATAAAAAAATAATTTTACGATTGAGTGCTAGATGTCTTTTTCTTATACTAATTATAATTAAATTCTTTAAAATTAAACTACTAATTATAATTAAATTCTAACTTAATTATATTTATAGATAGAATCAAATATTTCATATTTGACCCTTTAAGTTTTTAAACTTTAAAATTAAATTAAAAATAATTTTTTAAACTATTGTTTACTTGTGACCTCCTAATTAGTTAATGATTACAAATCATAATTATAATTTAGAACTGAAAGTAGATAAATTAGGACTCCTTTCAATTTATTTTTAATTCTTCAATTCTTCAATTTATAATTATAAATTATGATTGATGTCTAATAACATGTTATGATTATCCAAATATTAAGAATATCAAAATGATTTGACTTAGCCTCTCTCTATGCATGATCATAATATATAATTTAATCATTTCGCCATCAAATGTTCTAATTGGACATAGAATATAAAATTTGTGTCTACTCTGTTTAAATTTAATATGTTTGTTTTTGTTAATTGGCAATTAATTTATAACAAATATTTAAAATATTCTTTTCAAATCTTAATTCACTTTAACTAGTAAAATCCTTAATTCACTACTAATAAAGAATAGTTGAACATTTTCCTTTAATAATTTAAGGTTGCTGACTTGCTCAACTATATTCATATAGTTCATATTATATTCAAATACTATCAATTGAGCTATTATGATTAGAATATATCAAGATAATCTCAAAATATATTAATTCAAATATGAGATACTTGAATAATTTCAAGTCAAAAAATTAATTATATAATAATCATTACGAGGGAAACCATATACACACAAGTAAAATTTCATTCGGGATCTTCATAATCGAGTCAGTTTAGTAAACTTATTATCTAATAAGTAACCATACATTTGTTTAAGTATCTTTATACTTTAGTTTATAAAAATATTTACTTTTTTAATAAGAAAGAAACATGGCATATACTAGTTTTACTTTTTTGTCAATATTAATTAAAAAATTATTATTAATTAAATTAATAATGTCATACATTAAATTGCAGCTGACCAATTAGTTATAAAGGCATCACAAGTTTTCTAGGATAAAGGGGGACAAAAGTTATACTTCAATTATTAGTAAGTTCCAACGGTAGCATAATCATAACATAATAAAAGTACGGAAGCTGATTCTTTTTTTCAATGAGTTGTAGGCATAAAAGGTTTCAAAGATTCATACTCAACACTCCATCATCTTAGCAGCAAATGAATCACTAACACTAAGTGCTTCTGTCATAAATAGGCTTAGTAGTGGACCGAGTCAAGTTTGGGCTCAGTCCTAAAATTACCCAATTGTTTAAAATTTTTATAACATACTTTATTATCCTAAGACCCATTTTCATTAAAAAGAATATATGTCAATTTATATAAAATATTTTTAACTTATTTTTCCCTAAAAAAGCCTTATAGATTGCTTATTTTTATCAAATTACCTCAACTCTAATATGGAATCCATATTTATTTCATTTCTTTACTAATTTTTAAAATTGTGAATAAAATTTAATTATTAAAATAAGGCATTAGTCAGATTCAAGGTGAATAAGTTATCAAACCCAAAATAATTCTTGCAACCTAGTAGGTTGTATCTCTTATTATGTGACACATATCTCTCTTTTTTCACTTATTACCCCTCTCAGTTTAGACACTTGACATGGAAGAATAGTCAAATTCATGCAAAAAGAACATGTTAGACTAACTAAACCCCTTTCTACTGTTCAAAGGTTGGTGGATGTTTGTTGAGCGGTCTAGATGCCTTGCATATAGATGTAATGTTACTAGTTTGCTTTGTCCTCTATCTTCCATTAATTTTTCCATAAATTTTCTTGTGCCTTTTATAAATTTTATCTAAGAGTATATTTCCTTTGCATTCTAGGTTAGCTTGTTAACGCATTTTAGGTAGGTTAGTGTTGTTTCATTTAATTTCTAATTTAGTTTAGAAGCTTCCTTCTTTGACATGGTTTAACTTAATCATTTTTATCTTAACTAGTGGTTCACCTACTCTTGCATGTTTGTTTAATTATGCATGCATGTCTTGCTATTATCAATGCTTATATATGCTTGCCTTTATAGCCCTTAGTTTCTTGAATCACTTTTATTTACTCCTACACCTCTCTCATTTGATTGCGTGAATTGGAGGCTAAAGACTTCTTTACGCTGGTCCCCCTCTCTCTATACTATGTTGTGTTTTGTTAGAGCTTTCATGAATTAGCTATTTTGGGTTGACATGTCTTCATCGCATAACCTTGTAGTAGCAAAAATCTTATCCATTGGATGCACTAATCTTGGAACAAAGGTAAGGGGTTTCTATCTGCTTGAAACTTATCGAAAATCACTCTTTCTATATTGTGTACATGCATGAGTGAGGTTGATTATGTATACAATCTTATCTCCTTTATTCAAGGTCCTATCTTCTTATAGCTAAATAATGTAATTCATAAAGTATAAGTTGTTATTGTTAAGGTATCATAGCATCTTGATCCTTTTTCAAATATCCTCCAAGAATTTGCACTAAAAAAAATGTTTTAAGTTTTGCGGATGTTGTTTACACAGTCTGTATACATATAGGATATTTAGGAATATGAGTCTATCTATGGTAGCCAACTTTTTTTGTGTTAAGATCCATAAAAAGATGGACACTATAGGGGCTAAATTTGGGTCCCAAACCACCTTGGCCTATCTCATATTTGCCTCTCTTGGTTTGAAAATTCTCCTTATGGAAATGTTGATAAACACCCCCATTTTGGTTTATCATCCATATATAATAGTCCTAACTATTCTCATTTAGATTATAGGTTGGCAAAAGTGGCCTCAACTCTACTATTTACATATCCCATCTATTGTTCTCTATCAACTCTTTAACCTTGGTGTTCAAGGGGAAGATGTTTCTAAAGATAGAGTATAGGCTTCTATGGTATATAGGTCCTATGTTGGACCAATTATTAAAGAATAAAGAGGTTGTCCTCTAATCCCCAATTTTGCATTTTATATAGTTTTCTAGGTTTGATCTCATCTTTAATAATTGTGATATGCCTTATAAGAAATAAGGTATATAATTAACTTCCTATAAACCCTTACCCTTTAGGAAATAAGAATTTATCCATTTCATCCATAGGGCATTTTTCTTCATAAACATCCTCTATAAATTCTTGGTCATTAGAACTTTATTGCACAGGTTTATAGGTATAATATTATATGCCCCTCCTCCTTAGGTCTACATACATCACTCCATTTCACTTTCAACATTCCCTTGTTATTTCCCCTATCTTTCCATAAAAAATCCCTCATCAACCTTTCCAAGGTTTTGATAAACCCTTTGGCTAAGAATATGTGTGAAGTCTAGTTAACAAGGAGAGAGTTACAAATTGACATGATTAAAAGTAATATGCTAGCATGGGAGAGCTCCTTATTACACTATGAGCCAAGTACCTTTTAGATTTTCTCTACTAAGGGTAAGAATTCGGTAAATTGCAACCTTCTAGTTGATAAGGGAAGCACTAAATATATAAAAAGGGGATTTCTCACTTATAGTTATGAAGTTGGAGAGTCTATCAGCCGTGAAAGTCTTAATTGAGTGGGGGTTAGCATTAGAAGACAAAAGCAGATCATATGCAAATTCCAAGTTGAATAATTTTAGCTTCTTACATTGAATATAGTCATTGAAATTAGGATCATTTTCAACTTTATTCCTGATCAAAATATTCAAGGCTTCCACACACAAGATGAATAGGTATAGGGATAGTAAGACTCCTTGCCTCAATCCTTTAGCTCCCTTGAATATAAAAGAAAGTTCACTATTTACTAACACCTTAAAAGATAAAAGTTATAATGCATATTTCTAATTAGTGTACGGATTTTTGTGGAAACACAAAAGCCTCCAATAGGTGTAGAATAAAGTCCTAACTGATAGAGTCAAAGGCCATGTTGAATTCAATATTTTTCACACATTTTTTTATGGTGTTTATTCACGGTGTATCCTTTAAATAATTCATATGCTAGCATGATATTATCCCCAATGTTTCTTTCCTCCAAGAAGGCCTCTAGAGATTAATTGATCACTAGCTTGAACACCTTTCTATGTTTGTTGGCTAGGATCTTTGAGATGATTTTGAATAGGAAGTTACAATAAGATATTGGTCTACACTCACTCATAGATTCATGATTACACAAAAAGAATTCATTTTGCCTATCAAGTATGGGGGCATTAAATGCCTCTAACTTAAAAAGAACTTTCTCCACATCTTGTGCAATAACAAGACAATCTAGGAAGTCCAAGATATCAGGTTGGACTTGTATGCAATGAAAGATCTTATTTGGTGTATGGATGATCTAGCACTGATTAGAGTCCTCAATGAGTCCTTAAAAAAATCAAAAGTCATTTCATTCAATTCATATTATTTTGTAACTAGGTCACCATCTTGTCTTCTTATATAGCATATTCAATTTCAACTTTTCCTAGCTAGAACAAAATTATGGAAGAACTTTGCATTCGTCACATTTTTAAATCTAATTCACTCTATCTCTTTGATGTATCAAAGAATTATGATTCTCCAAAGTTGTGACATAATCCCTAAAGCCAATCTTTTCCTTCTCCTGTAGTGTTTTGTCCCCAAGTTTTATTTTGAGTGCAGATTGAATCATTTTGAGGTTTTACTTTGTCTCCTTAATTGTAGATCTCATACCCAATGCTTTACTAGAATTCAACTTCTTTAATTCATGATTTATCCTGTTTAGTTTGTCCAAACCAATAAAAGCTTTACAACCTTTTATTTGATATCCCGTACCTGCCTAAATTGCATTATTAAACCCATTTGTACTAGCTAAGAAGTTATTAAACTTAAAAGAATGTTTCCTCTTGTATTTGGAAAATATACATTAGATTATAATGGGGGTACGGTTTGAGACAAATGGATCCCCAAAATTCACTTTACATTTTGGGAAGTTCATAAGTCAATCCTTATTGGCAAATGCTCTATCAATTTCTTTTAATAATAAACCAGTTAGAGCATTGCTTGTTGCTTCATGAGAAGAAGTTGCCTTATAATTTAAGATCACTTACTGCAAGGTCCTATACCCATATTGACATTGCCTTATAACTTAAGGGGTCGTTTGGTTCCACTTTTGTTTTTCTATTGTTGTTTTTGGTTTCTGTTTCCTGTTTTTAATTTCTGTTTTTTCCTTAAAAAACGAAAACTTGTTTGGTTGAGATTTGCAATATAAAAACTGAAAACAAAAATATGTTTGGTTGATATTTCTAATAAAAAATTGAAAACAAAAATATGTTTGGTTTATTATTATTATTATTATTTATTGTTAATAATAATATTTATTATTATTATTAATTATTATTTTTTATTAATTATTGTTATAAATTTTCTACTTAATATTTTTAATTTTATTATACCAAATTAATTATCTTCTTCTTCTTCTTCTTCTTCTTCTTCTTCTTCTTCTTCTTCTTATTATTATTATTATAAATTTTGTACTTTTATTATTATTATTATTATTATTATTATTATTATTATTATTAATCAAAATAGAAAATAGAGATATGTTGTTTTTCTGTCGAAGAAAACATGTTATCAAAATTCAGAAAAACGATGTTTTTTGGTTTCTGTAAAACTGTTATGGTTTTTTAATTTTCAGAAACAAAAAAATCACAACAAAGTAAACCAAACACGTTTTACTTACCTGTTTTTCTTTTTACAAAAACGACAACAAAAAACGGAAACAAATAGCCCCTAAATCTTCTGTATAGTTCTTCATATTGACATTGCCCTCAGCCTCAATGTACAAAGTTCTATTAAAGTCTACTATTAAGATCCAATGCCCCTAAATCCCATTTCTAATGGTTAATAGGCTGATCTATAAGTCCTTTTTTTGAAAAACTAGATTGTGTCCACAAACCAAGGTGATTGCAATTTTTATATTCTCCCGTAAAAACCAAGCTTACCAATGTATCAATTGGTCAATCATTTCCAAAACATTGACTTGTATCCTCCTTATATCATATGCTAATATAATTCTCCCGTATTGATGGTATGAGTGAATAGATATCATTATTCAATGGTTGTCAAAAAGTCTAACTTTACAAGGGGCATCCTTACTAAGCTTAATCTCAAGTATTTCTACTAAGGATGATTTGTAATTCTTGATGAACTTCTTAAAGACTGTTTTTTTTTTTGAAAGTTTATACTCCTTACGTTCTATGATGATAGGGACTTAATCTTTCTTCAAAGTTGCTTATGGTTGAGATTCCTTGTGGTCTTGCAAACTTGAAAAAATTGTCTTCTCTTCTTCTCAAGCACAATAAACTCTTTGGGCAGATTCCCTCATTTTTGGGAAATGTGTCTATGCTCTTATCACTCAATATGTCCTTATTTGGACCATTACTGTCAGGCAACAACTTCATGAAATGCAACATTCTCCTTGGTAACCCATATTTACGCTCTTATCGTGTGTTTTCTCTAATAGTTTCATTCGCAAATCTTCAAGGTGTTGCTAATCCGACTCAAACTTATTTTGTTTCTCTACCTGGTAGATGCAAAGGAAAGGGAACAGTGGTTTTATTTCAATTGAAATAACATCAATAGCCTCTGCATAAGCCATTGTGTCAGTTCTCCCAACTCTGATTTTTATATACTTCTACACCATAAAGTAGAGACAAAGGTTGAAAATTGCAGGATTTGCAGGAAAAGAAGTAACTATCTTCACATAAATTAGAGTTCCCTTAACATATGATGATGTTGTGCATGCCACTGGGGGTTTGAATGCAAGCAATCGCGTCAATTATGGGGGTTTTGGGGCTACTTACAACGTAGAGATCTTTCTTGGACTCCTGGTTGCTATTAAACAACTTACAGTTGGAAGATTCCAAGACGTTCAACAATTCTATTCATAATTAAAACCTTGGGAAGTATGCACCATCCAAATCTTGTCACTTTGATTGTATATCAAGGCAGTAGAACAAAAATGTTCCTCATTTATAATTATTTGCCTGGTGGGAATTTGGAAAAACACATATTAGAAAAGTCACCAAGGGCCGTGGATTAGAGAATACTTCACAATATTGCTTTGGACATAGCTAGCGTACTTGCCTACCTACATGATCAATGTGTGCCACAGGTACTGCATCGTGATGTCAAGCCGAGCAATATACCTCTAGATGATGATTTTAATTGCTATTTATCTGACTTTGATTTAGCCAGCCTCTTGGGAACTTCAGAAACTCATGCTACTACAGATATAATAGATGCTTTTGGGTATGTTGCCCCCAGAATGTGCAATGACGTACTGGGTTTTTGATAAGACTGATGTATATAATTATGGAATTGTGTTGCTTGAGTTATTATTTGATTAGAAGACTTTGGATCCTTCATTTTCTCCCTATGGTAATAGTTTCAATGTTATATCCTGGGCATGCATGCTCTTTATGTAAGAATAATTTATTGCGTAATATAATCACAATAATTCTTTAATCCAAATCTCCAAAATTCTATGTTTTACATCAAAATATAAAATATGAAGTACATACCTTGATTCATGACTTATGTTGAATCGTAAAGTGAGAAAAATCCTTCTGAATGCTTGGATATAGAGAAACTTGAATTCTCTTCTCTTTTCCCTCAATAATCCTACTTTCTCATGGTGAAAAATAAATAGAGGTGTGTAGGAGAGAGAGAGGACCAATTTCAAATAAAATAAGGATATCTCTGAACCATTCCCATCAAATGATAAGTTTAAAATAAAACCTTATCTTATTTAATCAATATTATCTTACTCGATAAAATTGAAGAATTAACATTTAGCATTTAATATTATTAAAACCATAAATATTTAATGAGCCACATATTAAATATATAGGTTTTACACCTTAGACAAGGCAAGGAGGTGGAGTTTTTTACAACAGGCTTATGAGATGCAGGTCCCATAATGATCTTGTTGAGATTCTACATCTCGCAGTTGTATATATTGTTGGCTCGCTCTCCACCAGTCCTATGATGCGCTAAGATGTACATCTGAAACAACTGCAACCTCCAACATGCTAGTTACCTGATTAGGCTTATTGGTTGACTAATATTTGGCTCGTTATAAACCTAATTGTAGGTAATCTACTTTTTTGGTGCTCTGCTAACCTTGGAATGTCCTTAGGCTATGTTTGGTAGGGCGGTTAGTAATGGAATGAAATGAAATGTAATATTATTCCATCGTTGAGGAGGAGAGTTTATAATGAAATAGGATGGAAGAGGAGGGTTTCACATTACATCATATTCTATCCTATAAAGTAAAAATGAGTTACCTCTTATTTAGGGAGTTTAGAATGGAATGTAAAATGATAAATATGTACTATCTAATATATCCTCAATAATTTTTTATAATATCAATTATACCCTCAATCCTTTGTTTTATATCTATTAACATATGTTTTGTTCTATCAAGGGTAGAATAGTTATTGATTATTATTATACATATATTAGATTTCAATCTATCTATTTTCTAAATAACATTTGACTATATTACATTATGAACCATTCTATCATTCTAAAAAACTAATTTTCTAATATTACATCAATTTATATTTTATTTCATTATAAATCATTCTATTAAAAACTTTACATCCATCTAAATATAGTCTTAAAGTTAGTCTAGATATTGCAATTTGTACAGTGCAAAATAGTTATGCGCCCTTTCTTACAGATGCTGGAACCCATCTAAGCGAAGAATTCAGATATTGGTTGCTACTTGTACATGTATCTGAGTTTTACTTGCTTAATAAAGCTACAGAATATTTCCCATGGAATTCACTGCAAAGTTAAAATCATATTTGGTCTCTTGTTGCCTCCAGAGTTATGTTGTGCCATGATAATAGTAACTTCTTACAGATGCATAAGTTCAAGGTCTTCATTCAGATCATCAACTTTTGTGGTTCTCGCGTCCAATTCATTTTGCTTCAGTTAACAATCATAAGTACCGCCTTCTTCCTCCTGGCAAACAGCTAGCCGACCAGTACACGTACATTGGCAAGTTTGATTAATTAATGTAATGAACTCAAAACTTGAACTGCATCCTTCCTTTCCTTTGTTACTCCTCTCTCTACCCGTCCTTTTTGTCATTCGCTTTTCTTCTTTATCGTTTCCAAACCTTCTACTCGCACTGTCAATCTCTTAAAACCATCACAATCACCACAGTTTCATTGATGATCAACTTCAATATCCTGGTAGTACAATCATACGATGAGAACAAAGATTAATAGGGAATTTAGTGTCCTCTGGTCTAGTCGTTGAAAGTGTGTTACATACTCATGCTCTCATTGTGAGCATTAACACGTACAACCTAATTCGCTGATCATAATCTAAAGGAATCAAGGGGTAAAACAAAAGCAGGGCAAAAAGAATATCACGAAAGAAAGTTTTGTTCCTTTTCTAAATCATTAACACTTTTGTCTATGGACTCCATTTTCTTCCAAAAAGTCTTTTTGAGTCGGAAGTAATAACTACAAAAGCGGAGAAGGGTTGACGACTATATGCTTAAGAGGGTGGGCTACATCCCCCCCTCCAGCGTGCTTCACAAATTCAGCAGGCGAGAGAAAACTTCCATGGCAAACACATACTATCCTCACCTCCTCACCCTTTCCATATTTGTATAGGAAACCATTTATTCTTTTCCCGTTGGGGCCATCTCCTCTTGTAGACACACACGGCATATCTTCCAATGACGTACCACTCACATTCTCTTTAGTTTTTGTATCATTTACCTCAAGTTTACTACATTTATTATCTTGGGTTGGAAGTTTTCTAAGACTGCCTGATACTGATCCTGGTGTCACCGTGAGCTTTTGCTCACACTCGGACATCTGAGCACTTGCAGGGCTTCGCGTATCTGCACACTGATTCATCCCTATAGAAGAAAGATGAAGGGAATTAGAGGTAAGGAAGACTGCGGAACATGTTATTCACACAGATTACCGGAAACCAAAGGAGATGAACAGGTTGTTGATACAGATAATAAGAAACCCAAAAAGAAAAAACATAGAAATAAAACAGTCTTAGATTACAAACCATAAAGAATCAGATACGATGATGAGATGGTTAGCGTCTCACAACCAGGAACACCTGGCTGACACAATTTCATGGTTAGAGAATGAGCTTAACTAGCATCAGCACTAACATTGGTAATTTTACTTGGTAGTTCGGTGTTGAGCAAAACTACAAAGATCTAGGTTGAGTTGTGCTTCTTGAGGAGTTAAAATTGGGTCTTCGGGTGGGTGTACTGCCCATTACAATATAACCTTGCAAAATTGGGTCATATCAGGAACTTACTTCAAACTCCCCTCATTCATTCATGCACGGTGCTCAGAAGTGAATCAATTGAAAAAAGGTGAAAAAGATAAAGACAACATGATTCACTACTAGATCCCTTCATCAAAACCTTGCTACAAACTACAAATAGGTATTTGGTTCTAAACTGCAGTTTGAATCGGATACATTCCCACAATCCCACCTGTCCTAACAGACATAATTAACCACAAATCTGATGAAAAAAACTTCTAGCATTAGGACTCAAAAGTGCTGCATGGCAAAGAAGATGGAGCATTTCATGTATCAACTAAAATCATTAAAAGAATCTCCTGGAATGTTTACACATATCATATGTACTTGTATCCCATTCCAACGGCCATCCGCCAACTTCGACCATTCTGTTTCTCTACAATGCACAGCCTAACAAAACCTTACCCAATCCTGACGTACCACACATGCCTAATAATGAGCAGGTTCTGATGTTTCTCGTCGTTCTCGGACTAAGGAAAGGGAGGGAGACAAAAACTCCACTAGACTGGCACCAAAACTAGGTTATCTAGGAACAACATTTCTTACAAGCTCTACAACTAGCAGGAAATCAATCGCATAACAATGAGTGAATAGGGCCATGGTTCCTGGTTCCATATCGAGGAATTAAAACAAAACTGCTCTATCTGTTGATACTTCACCAAGAAACTAAAGCGAAAGTTCCTATTGATACCGAATAACTGACCAGAAAAGCACATAATTACCTTGAACTAGGTGGCACTCAGATTCTGATATTCCCGATGACCCACTACCTTGTGATCCAATGGACCCTTGGGACAAAGGCACTCGCACCAGTTCCACACCAGCTCCTGAAGCCTTGAGAAGTTGCTCTCGATGACAATTAGGATGATTGCCAATAGTGCCATTATTTCTTTTATCCTCCTCACATGCCTCTTCGCCAAACCCCCTATTTCTATCCTTCACTGCCTTCAAATTCCTTTGCTTCTCTGATCTCTTTCTTTTAGCCGCCATTCTCCTAATAGTCTGCATCTCTTTTCTCTTCCTTGTCTCTTCCTCCGTCTCTGCAGGCAAAGAGCAAGTCCTCGCAATATTTTGACTTGCCGCAGGAATCATAAAAGCGCTCCCATTTTTCCTACTTGGGTTAATGAAATCTGGTATTGAGGATGATCTGCGAAGCTTCTTGGCTCCTGGGTCTACACCAAATTTCCCATTCAATGAGAGTCCAAGGCTTAGTTCAATTTCATCTCCCTCTGCCTCTTCACGCAGCTTGTGATTGAAATGGCTACCAGACATCAATCGTTGCAACAAATCTACGGGGATGCTTCTGCTGTTCACAGAGACATGTTGATGCTGTGTTCCTGCGCTTTGTGGCCTGTCCGCTTGTGCCATCTGAAAACAAGAAAGTTGAGAACTTTACAGATATGCTATATTTAAAAGGCACCCAGATACCAAGTTTCTATCGGGAACTAAGATTCCAGCAGGGGAAAGCTCCAGAATCCGTAGCTTCAAATCCCACCAACAGGATAAAAATAAAATTTAAGAAAAAACCTAAAGGAACTTGCACTCGGATACTCATCCTAATGCCCTCATCATTACAAAGGACCGGAAAAGTTGATAAATTTATTAACCAAAGCAGAAAAACGGGGCAAACAGAGCGCCAATAAACTGGAAAAGAAGAGAAACATAGAAAAAGAACGGCCAAGTTGAAGCGAGAAGAGAATGAAATGACGAGAAAAGCCCTGACAGTGAAGGATAGAGGTGACACGTGGAGGGCATGAAGAGGGGTTGAGAGCACACGTGGATGAGTGAATTAGCAGATTCCAAGGAAGAGACGCCAAACATAAAACAGAGAGAGAGAGAGGCGTTACCAACTCTATTTGTTTGTTGGGAGTTGTAATGCGAGCGAGAAAAAAGGGATCGTCTCGTTGGATTGGGTTGTCTCTTAGTTTTACACATTCACACGTGTCGCCCAATCAAAATGCTTTGCATTGGGACTTGCATTTGACCCTCACGTGTCCTCTTCTCCTCTGTTCACCGCCTCCAGCTCCAATCCATTCCTAGCACACTACACAACCTTTCTTTTCTTATATGAAGTGTTCCTAAAAGATTTTTTAATCACATAGTATACAAAAATAAGATTTCATGTGATCGAGTAGCCTCAATGCTACCGCCTAGTGCTTAGTCGTTGAGGTGGTTTCATTAACAAGGCAATAGCCAGTAGGTTTTAATAAAAGGATAAAAGAGTATTGGGCATTTCACTCTTGTGTGTCTCCTACAAAGTTTAATTCAATATTTCTTATTTATAGATTAGATAATCACCTATTTTCAGTTTTGCAACCTAATCCATGCTACCGATCGATCTTATAAGTTTTTCTTTTACATTGTCGGCGATAACCTTGAATTCTCATCCAGCTTTATTGAAGGAGTTCAGCATGTGCTCATAATATTATTATCATATGACATTTTAGTTTTATTCCGAAGTTCCAATGGTTTCCTTCAACAGGAAAGAAAATCTAGAAATTGCGTTAAATGAAAATAAAAAGAAGCTCAGAGCTTCTACATACGAAAATAAATGAATAAAGAACAAAAACCAAGAAATGGAGAGGTAGACAGATTAGTGTTAGGGCGGGAACGGGGCGCGCAAGAGGGCCCGGTTGGCAAGTTGCAACCTTTCGGTTTAAGATTGAGAGAGAGACGGGAAAGCTACGTAGAGTTGATTTGGGCTTACGACACGTGTCGACTGGACGAGCTTACTAAATGCACCTGTCATAATCTGGTTTGAGACTACAGCTAAGCTCACACGAAAAACCAGAAAAGGTCGATGTGACCCGTCCCGAATATTATGGGGAAAAGGTCGTGACATGTCTTAGCGTACCCAACATTCGAGTCAGTATACTATATTATATAAAATGATAATCTGTGTCTTTCCAATAATTCACGGTTGTAGTAAAAGTAAAATAAAAGGAGAAATCAGCTGGATGGGTTGGCGTTCAATCAACAGTGTACAATTGTAAGACCGTAGGGTTTCAACTGCTGTTTAAGTTCCTCCAAAAGACATGGTTGGCAGCGAAAGATGGAGAACCAAAGCGACTAAATGACGAGGCAAGACAAGTTTCATCTTATATCAAAAACCACTAACCCTAAGTGACAGCAACCATTTCGATGATACAATCTCAATATCCCAAAAAAGGATTTCAACTGGAGTAAGGGGAACAGCTAAACGGCCGTGGCTACATTTTGACAACGTCGATATCCAGTACTGAAATTACCAGCAACCATTGAAGGGTTGCACGCATTTTGTACATGATACAAGCGATGGCACAAACATCACCTATCAATCACGCCTATGCATGACGGATGAAAAAAAATTGGCTCTGTTGGTATTCTTGTTCCAAAGCTTATCAGTTAACCATTAACTTTACCCAACTTTTATTACACAATAACGCCAATTCATTAATTCTCATTGTTGCTGTTGTATCTGAACATCTATCATAGTTATTATTATACTTTATTATACTCAAACGTCCAAAACGTCCATTATAAATGTTATTATACCTTATTATACCTAAACGTTCATTTTTTTGTTCAACATGTGTTTCACTGTCGACGGATGGTTTTGTTTTTTTTACAAACACTTGACAGACATGTATAGCTCCTAATACACACGCATCTTCTTTCCATCTCATCTCATCTCATTGTTTTTTTTGTTGTTATTATTTTTCGGAGACAGTTTCTACTCCTCCTTTGAAGTACACTGAAGTTAGTGAATGAGACGTTAACCCTAGGGTCAGACCTTGTTGTTCTGCTATATGGTAGAGCAGAAATTTTTGACTTAGAGTAATGATTTTCACAACGCCTTGTATTTACAAATAAGATGTTTCGGTTTAATTATTTTTGTTATTTTTCCTAACAATCTAAGTAGGAAATATTTGTTGCGTTATTACTGTTGTCAACAATTGTGTTGTCCTGCTTGCTCTTTGTCGGGATATTTTTTGTTCTTGCTACTGTTTTAGGAATTGCTAATGTTTGTTGGAAATTATTACATTCTTGTTGCTGTGTATTTATTTCAGTATAAGTTAGAACACTATGCTGTTGCGTGTTAGTCTCAGTATAAGTTGGAATATTGTTATGTTCTTGATGTTGCGTTAGTCGAAATACTGGTTGCTCTTGCTGCTGTTCTCTTCGTATTGTTTGATTAATTCGTGTGAGACATCTTTGCTTTCGGATTTAATATGTTGTCTGCGAATGAAACCAATGTAGGTTCTGCCTTTACAGTTCCTCACATAGGTTATACCCTATCACCATAGCTTAGAGAATTATACCTAACCTAACTAGATTAGAGTCTCTAAATGGGAGAAATTTTAAACGATGGTTTGAGAAAATTTTATTTTACTTTCAATAATACGAAATTGATTATGTATTGTTTCAAGCAATTACTAGTGACAATACCGACCCTAAGACAACTAAGAATAATTGTACCATTAGAGGAGTGTTGCTCAACTATATGATAAACCTATTGTTTTATATCTATTGCAAATACAAAACTGTCAAGGAAATTTGAGATGCCTTAGAAGTTAAATATGGGACGGATGACGTTGGTACTAAGAAATATATAGTTGTTTGGTGGTTAAAGTTTACTGTTGTTGATAATAAGCTCATTATGGACCAATTACATGAGTATGAAAACCTAGTTGCCAAAATCCTTGCTAAGGGTATGAACATGCGCAAGTTTTTTTTAAGTTAATGCCCTTATTGAGAAATTGTCTGCCTTATGAAATGAGTATAAAAACCAATTGAGGCATATGAAGAAGGATCTGAAGCTATAAGAATTGATCGGGCATATAAAGAATGAGGATGCCAACCATATACAAGATAAGGTCAAATCACTTATCCTTGTCTCTACTGTTAAGGCTAATGTTATTGAACACAAAAATGTAGGGAACTCCAATAAGAATGGTGGACACAACAGGTCTTTAAACAACAACAAGCATGGTAAGTTGAAGCGTAAAAGGATTGATGGTTGTAAACGATCTAGAAGGGGGGTTGAATAGATCTTTAAAGCTTTTCGTAAAGTTCTACAATAAAATCACGGAATTAATACACACAAAACAATTTAATCAAATTAAATAAAGAGTATA